>JARQOC010000007.1:165502611-165823689 GCA_033576535.1 Allobates femoralis | reverse complement strand
TTGTGAAAAAATGACTGATTGTGTTCTTGGTGATTTTTGAATTGACACTATAATAGTTAAATATTTTGCACTTAGGTCCAATGAATGCGTCCATGGGGTCAAGCTGGGACAGAGTCATCACAAATTAGCCTTATTTGCAGATGACCTGCTACTTTACATCTCCCAGCCCCTGGTCTCCATCCCTTCGGTCTTAATGGAGTTGAACGGTTCGGACAATTGAGCAACTTTAAAGTGAATTGCTCCAAAACCGAGGCACTCAATATTTCTTTGCCTGGAGAATTGGTTTCTCATCTATCTAAACAGTTCCCATTTAAATGGAAAGTAGAAGCCATTAAGTACTTGGGAGTCCTTATACCAAAAGATCTTAAACAAATATTCAATTTAAATTATCAACCCCTTTTGACTAACGCGGAATCGGCATTTACCTCCTATAGACAATTAAAGCTATCCTGGTTCGGGAGAATAAACGTAGTCAAGATGGATGTCTTGCCCTGACTCTTATATACTTTTCAGACAGTTCCTGTTCTATTGGATAGAGGCTTCCTCTCCAAAATGCAATCTATGATCCTTAGATTTGTCTGGGGGAGCAAGAGGTCCAGATTGCGAATGAATATCCTATCCTTGCCCAAGACCAGAGGAGGGGTTGGACTACCCAACATACGAGCGTACTTTGTGGCTTCCTCTCTTGTTAGAGCTCTAGATTGGCATTATCATGCGTCCTCCAAGAAATGGGTAGGGGTGGAGCAAGAGGGTTTGGGGATTCCGCTGAAACACCTGCTTTGGATTTCCCCTAAAGACTCCACAGACCTAGTACCTTTGACAGACATGACCAGAAACACCTTGAAGGTATGGCACCTAGTGACGAAAACCCTCCGCTTAAACGACAGACTTAGCCCTTTGACTCCCCTTTTTTCCAACCCATCTTTCCCACCCAGATTTGACAGGCAGAGATTTTTATGTTGGCGGATTGTGGATGACACCCGAGTAGGACAGACTCTGTCCAGTGGTGGTTTGCCCCCGATGGCAGAGCTACAACTCAAAGAACCTACGAGACCTCTTAAGTGATTCGAATTTCTCCAATACAGAGCATACTTATATTCAGCTGACCACTCTTGCAGGGTAAGATTGACGCCCAACGTATTGGAGAGGTTATTCCAACTGGAGGCTCCACCGAGGCGCAAAATATCAGTTCTATACCAGGCCTTAGGGTCCATGAGAGAGCAGGGCACCCTTTACTTCCAACGTGCTTGGGAGAGGGAATTGGGGTGTAGCATTTCAGAAGCTAATTGGCAGAAATGCTTTATATTTACTCACTCACTAGCTAGCGCTTGTTCTGCACAAGAAAGAAGCTATAAGCTGCTCACTAGATGGTACGTGTGCCCGACGACACTCCGGAACATGTTCCCTGGAACCCCTGATACCTGCTGGCGCTGTGGGGAAGAGAAGAGTACAATGATACACATTTGGTGGAGTTGTGGGGAAATCCGGCGGTTCTGGTCTGAGGTTTTCAATGCATACGCCCGGATAACAGGTAAACAAGCCGAATGCTGCCTAGAATCGGCAATGTTATCCATTTTTCCAGGTCCTATTGGGCTACAGAAGAGGGATATTCTCCGCTTTTGCATCTTGGCTGCTCGTGCTGTGATCCCGAGGTTCTGGAAATCAAGCCGGGCTCCATCTCTACTTGATTGGTTCAAAGAATTGATGGGCATATATCGAATGGAGGAGCTCGCAGCTGATGCGTCGGGATCTCGGAATAAATTCTTAGGGATTTGGGTTGAATGGATTCTTTTTCACGACTCTGCAGAATTTAGGAGTATCTTTTCCAGCACAGATAATATGGCGCGACCTCTGGCTGATGGGGAGCCAGTGGGATGAGTACCCTTTCTCCTTCCCATACCTCACCCGTCCCCCCCCCTCCTTTTTTTCTTACGTGGCTTTTCTTTCCCAGTATAACTTTTTCTAATGGTTTTTGTTTCTCTTCTCTCTCTCTTCTTTTCTATCTCTCTTTTCTTCCCATCTGATACATTCAGTCTAGGTATTCCTTTCTACGCCTATACCTTCAGAATTCTAGTGAACATTAGACAGGTATCGGAAACTCTGAGCTGTGAGTAGATCATTAATATTTCGGCCTTCCTTTCCAGTAAACTAGTCGATAGACTATTCCAACTAGGCCTCAACGGGTAATGACCCACTTACGTGGTCAACCTGTTAGAAGGGGCCAAGTGATAAAAATCATTCTGCTGGGGCTGCTTGTCCCCTTGACATCAGAACATCTCAAAACCCTGAGAAAGGTTGTATACTTGAGTGTTTGGAATTATATTTAGATTGTAGTATATATTGCACCAGAGATAAGCGCAAAAGTAAATTTGCAGCTTATCTTAAAGTTACTAATAACTTTGTGAATTCTCTTTTTGTATATTTTATATGTCTCAAGATTTTGTTAAAAGATTGAATGTATGTCTTTCATATGTTTTTTCAAAATTTAATAAAAATGAGATTAACCATAGTTAAATATTTTAAAATATGATCCCATCACGATCCCAACTTGAAATTTGGTACAGGTGTGGCTAAGAGCATAAAAGACACATGGGCAGTTTTAAAAATTTTTTATTAAAACGTTTTTTTCGGAAATGCGTTTCAAAATGTTGCGTTTGCATTCGCATGGGTAAAAAATTAAAATGAACAAATATACTCTTGTGACATATCTGGTGAAAGCCTGGACAGTTCTGAGTAGAATGGTGTTTATTTTGTTTCTCTATCTTATTTCTAGCCCGAGATAAAAAAAATGTAAAGTCATACCAGGCCAAAATTCACCCTTTTTTTAAACTTTAAAAATCTGTAAAAAATGAACTGATGAAGAAAAAAATTCCAAACTTTTAATTTGTAATTAACTAAAGTAGTACTTCATAAAGGAAAAAAAAAAAAAAAAATCTAAAGACGTCAGGTAAAAAAAAATATTCATATTTAGATCACTTGATATGGAATGACCCATTGACGCTATTAATAGTAAAATATGTTAAAATATGATCCCATTGCGATCCCAACTTGAAATTTGGTACAGATGTGGCTAAGAGCAAAGCAGACACATGGGCAGTTTTTGAAATATTTAAAGCGCGCCGATTTTTCGGAAATACGTTTTAAAGTTTTGCGCTTGCGATCACATGGGTAAAATATTAACAAAGATCCTCTTGTGACATATCTGATGAAAGCCTGTATAGTTCTGAGTAGATTGGTGTTTATTTTGTCTCTCTATCTTATTCCTAGCCTGAGTTATGAGGAGAAACGTAAAGGCAGGCAACAGCGAAATTCACACTTTTTCCGAACTTTGAAAATCATTTAAAAAAAAAATAAATTTTTTAAAAAATTTTTCTCTTCACATTTTGCATTGTCTGACATGCTATTATCAAATAACAAAATCTCAAAAGAATTAAAAATATAGAGGTAATAATCATTGGTTCACTTGACATGGAATGACCCTAGTACAAGAACATGCGGCCTGGTAAATGTAAGCAGGTTAGGGGCAGATGGGGCTGTGGATTTGGTTAGGATTATTGGTGTTCTCAATGTTGAGAAATCCCAGCAGACACTTCTTCGTCATGTGATCTCATCAGGAGGCGTCTGGTTAGCTCCAAATTTATTCAGCAGCCGGACAACAACCCCCAACATCCAGCCTATGTCAGTAAGAATGAGGATTCATGGAGGTGATGATCCACAGAGTGACGATCTCACATCATCACCTTTGTCTGGGATCATGAAGGATCCGCACAAGTCTCATACACCGAAGATTGGGGGGACAGGTTTCCAAAATGTTGGGAACAATCTCCTGTCGAGCTCCTCACAAACCAATGTACAAGTGATAAGAAGTGATGGAGGAGATGGGCGATCACCGACTACTGAGCACAGAAGAGACAGGCGATCACCCAATACTGAGCACAGAAGAGACGGGCGATCACAGAATACTGAGCACAGAGGAGACGGGCGATCACCAAATACTGAGCACAGAGGAGACGGGCGATCACCAAATACTGAGCACAGAGGAACGGGCGATCGCCAAATACTGAGCACAGAGGAGACGGGCAATCACCAAATACTGAGCACAGAGGAGACGGTCGATCACCAAATACTGAGCACAGAGGAGACGGTCGATCACCAAATACTGAGCACAGAGGAGACGGTCGATCACCGAATACTGAGCACAGAGGAGACGGTCGATCACCGAATACTGAGCACAGAGGAGACGGTCGATCACCGAATACTGAGCACAGAGGAGACGGTCAATCACCGAATACTGAGCACAGAGGAGACGGGCGATCACCAAATACTGAGCACAGAGGAGACGGGCAATCACCAAATACTGAGCACAGAGGAGACGGGCGATCACCGAATACTGAGCACAGAGAAGACGGGCGATCACCGAATACTGAGCACAGAGGAGACGGGCGATCACCGAATACTGAGCACAAAGGAGACGGGCGATCACCGAATACTGAGCACAGAGGAGACGGTCGATCACCGAATACTGAGCACAGAGGAGACGGGCGATCACCGAATACTGAGCACAGAGGAGACGGGCGATCACCGAATACTGAGCACAGAGGAGACGGGCGATCACCGAATACTGAGCACAGAGGAGACGGGCGATCACCGAATACTGAGCACAGAGGAGACGGGCGATCACCGAATACTGAGCACAGAGGAGACGGGCGATCACCGAATACTGAGCACAGAGGAGACGGGCGATCACCGAATACTGAGCACAGAGGAGACGGGCAATCACCGAATACTGAGCACAGAGGAGACGGGCGATCACCGAATACTGAGCACAGAGGAGACGGTCGATCACCGAATACTGAGCACAGAGGAGACGGGCAATCACCGAATACTGAGCACAGAGGAGACGGGCAATCACCGAATACTGAGCACAGAGGAGACGGGCAATCACCGAATACTGAGCACAGAGGAGACGGGCGATCACCCAATACTGAGCACAGAGGAGACGGGCGATCAACGAATACTGAGCACAGAGGATATGGGTGGTCACCGAATGCTGAAGATGGAGAAGACAGGCAGTTATTGAATACTGAGGGGATTTACATTTTTCTTCTTCAGTATCATCTTCTATCTCGGAGGTTCATCTTTGTGCAGCACTATTTCCTCGTATGATACTTTTGCACGGTTCGGTATAGTCGTATGTACTGGTGACTGTTATATCTCCAGTGATTGCATACGGTGTAACCTCCACCTAAGGTGATTACCAGTAAAGTGGATCATGGGGATCAGACTAGATTGCCGCTCGTTGATCACTTACACATAAGATGCTTTCCTTATGGATTATCCACCGGTTATAATGTTCTTACCTTTCTCCTTCGTCTGCAGCTACAGAATGACCAGAGTCCAGAGCATATATACCATACGGAACATCAGAATACACAAGAGTCACAATATACAGGTCTAAATACGTGTAAAACGTGCGGGGGTCGCGAGCGGAGACGTGCCCGGACGACCGCACCGGGGGCGCGAGCGGAGACGTGCCCGGACGGCCGCACCGGGGGCGCGAGCTGAGACGTGCTGAATGAAAGATACACAAGTCTCCTGGGAACGTGTTGTCTCATCTTCACTACTTTCTTCCTGTCACATATCTCAGGGGGGTCCTCTCAACACCTTCTGGGGGGGCCTCACATTTCCAGGGTAAGGGCCGGGGTCCCATTGTTTTCACTGCATCCATCATGGTGCACAATGGGCTCAGTTAATGGATTTACGGCTTTTGCTTTTACACAGTAACAAAGACTGTAGAAAGTAATTTGCCAACTTGTCCCACTGTGACTTTATGGGGTTTTTGTCTTTATGGTGTTTTGTTGGGACATTTCTTCACAGTAGAAAAGGAGAATTCATTATTATTATTCTGGGGACGCGGCTTTCCCAGCAATTAAAATATGCGTCAAACGAACCCACAAAGCGAGAAGTTACCAGAGCGACATTCCTCATCTGTTAGAGTGTTCCTATACGTAATGGGGGTGCAGACAAGGAACCAAAGACCCCACAGAAGAGACGTGGGAGGAAGGGATGCACAGAAAACAGACGGATCACAAATGATCTCTACCGAGCACAGGGAGCACTGGGCCACCTCCACCACGGAAAAATGCAACGAGGTGTGAGGAACAACATAAGCCACCAGTACTAATATTAGGGTCAGGTGAGCAACAATATAACCTACAAGCAGTAATGTCTGGACAGGTGAGGAATGACGTGATCTAACAGCATGAATATTAGGGACAGGCGAGGAACAATGTAACCTACCAGCACTAATGCAAGGGATAATGGGGTAATAAGTCTCATAAGTCCCTTGTGTATTTGCAGTGGATGTAGCGGAGCTGA
The DNA here is from genome assembly GCA_033576535.1 of Allobates femoralis. NCBI lineage: Eukaryota > Metazoa > Chordata > Amphibia > Anura > Aromobatidae > Allobates > Allobates femoralis. Next base: position 165,817,311 of record JARQOC010000007.1, on the reverse strand, counting down.
GTGTGCACAGTTTGGCGTACCTCACATCCCATACCCTGCACCTTGGCCAGTTATTATGTAAACCAATCATCAGATGCCTGTTTGGGGGTCGGGGTCTTCTATGCGGTGAGCGCAGCATGAGGCCACATATGAGGAGGATTTTTCTCTGCAAGGACGAGGTGTCCTGGAGACAAATCTGCGTTAAATGTGTGGAGATGACGTAGTGCGAATTCCCACAGACTCCCATGGAAACGTGACGGTGTCTGGCCATAGTGAGGGAGGGGAGATCTATGGGTGCAAAACTGTGGGGACATTCCAATGCATGTATATCAACCCAAAAATTAAAAGTAAAACGCGGTGATATTCATCGGTGTCACGCGGCCTCTGTTTTCTGGATGGGTGGCTGGCAGTGTGGTTCCCCATAAATGATATAACACTGATGGGAGTGGGGGCCCTGTACCCAATCTGAGGGGCAGGGTGCAACACTGGATGGAGTCTGCGGGGAAAAAGAGACATGAGCTGAATACCCTGGTACTCACCGACCCTGGTGCCGAGCCATCGCCCGCACACTGAGGAGCAGCATCCGAATCTCCTGGGTCACCATGTCCTTTATCACCGGGGGGTCGGCCAGGATGGAGCAGCGGCTGGTGGCCCGACTCTGGGCGGAGGATGGGGAGATGTCTCGGCACAGCTCCAGTAGAATTGCAACCTACATAGACAGAAAATCAGCACCTAAGATTTAATGGGATCACAAGAGGTTCTTTACTGCCCAAGACACAATGTGACCACATAATGTATACCAAGAAGCCACGTCAGGGCCCTAAGTATACAATGTGACAACATAATATATATTGAGAAGCCACACCAGGGCCCTACTAACTAAGGATACAATGGGACCACATAATGTATACTCAGAAGCCACATAAGGGCCCTATGACTAAGGATACAATGTGACCACATAATGTATACTGAGAAGCCACACCAGGGCCCTACTAACTAAGGATACAATGTGACACCATAATGTATACTGAGAAGCCACACAAGGGCTCTATTGACTAAGGATACAATGTGACACCATAATGTATACTGAGAAGCCACACAAGGGCTCTATTGACTAAGGATACAATGTGACAACATAATATATACTGAGAAGCCACACCAGGGCTCTATTGACTAAGGATACAATGTGACCACATAATGTTTACTGAGAAGCCACACCAGGGCTCTACTGACTAAGGATACAATGTGACAACACAATGTATACTGAGAAGCCACACCAGGGCCCTACTGACTAAGGATACAATGTGACCACAAAATGTATACTCAGAAGCCACATGAGGGCCCTACTAAGGATACAATGTGACACCATAATGTATACTGAGAAGCCACATGAGGGCCCTACTGACTAAGGATACAATGTGACAACATAATGTATACTGAGTAGCCACACCAGGGCTCTACTGACTAAGGATACAATGTGACAATATAATGTATACTGAGAAGCCACAACAGGGCTCTACTGACTAAGAATACAATGTGACCACATAATGTTTACTGATAAGCCACCCAAGGTGTAATGACTCAGCCATTTTTATTGCATGTCATGGGTTAATATTCTTAATTTGGCCAGATGTATTGTTCTGTCATTTGTCAGCTCATAATTGTTAAGTCATTGTTTCTTGCCAAACTATTCTGAGCCCCCATTGCTTCAGGATTGCTAACATAATGTAATTTACCATAGCCCCCTTGTGTCTACATTACTCAAAAGGAAATTATGCATTTGGATTGAAATACCAACTAATAAGTGCACAGCCTTATTGCACTAATCCTGTAAAACTACAATACTCTGAGGTGAGTGCTCGGGATATAGAAAGAAAAAAAAAAAAAAAACAGACTGCTTCAGTCACCAGTAGTTCATATGCTACATGGCTTCAACTTACGGGCTTTGGTTCCGGTTATAAGACCATAACCTCAGAGTAAGAATCTCGGTTCCAGTTGCCATGGTAACATCGTTTCATCATATCCTGCATGGCCTCAGTCTAGGAGCTTTGGGTCTGACTAGAGGGGCACCAAAACTAGGTTATATTCTGTAGACATTCAGCCTAGGATATTTGGATTTGGCTGGAAGAAACCCAGGTTGGGACAATTTGGTCACCAGGCTACAAACTTTGCTGTGCCCAGTTAGCTTCCTAATCTTGCCGCGATTCCTTTGTTGGTGGGTGCCCACAGAAAGCGGGGTGCTGCTGAATTGGCATAGTTGGCTCTGGAAGCCCCAAAGGCACGAATATTCTAAACCCTGATGAGCCAGCAGAAGGGTGAGACTCTGTTGCCTGTTACATTGTGTGTTTTGCTTGGTATGTGTTATATGCCTTTGACTGTTGGGGATCCAATAAAGTCTTACCATTGTATGGATCCCTCACCCCGTGTTGTCCGAGTTGTGTTCCGCCAACAGTTAAGGAGTTTGGGCATTCAGTTGGGATAAGGCCTCGCCCATGCAGTCTTTCTAAAGGCAGACATACCAGCAGACGAGAGCACCCACTGACCCCCGTGTCTCCACAAGAGAGTCCTACTGACTAAGCATACAATGTGACCACATAATGTATATTAAGAAGCCACACCAGGGTCCTGCTGACTATGGATGCAATCTGACCACATAGGATAATCACCGGATATGCTACACAATCTGCTATTCAAAGGTATGATCCTATATAAACAGCGGGGGAAATAAATATTGAACATGTCACCAATTGTCCAAGTACATTTATTTCTATAGGTGCTATTGACAAGAATTTCTCACCAGATATCAGTAACAACCTATCCAATACTCAAAGGCAAAGAAATAAACAATGAATGTCCATAAATTATGTATAAAAATGACACAGGGAAAACGTTTTGAACATATGAAAAAAAAAAGGATGCAAAAAAGCTGCAGTCTATCAATAATTAGAAAGCAATCCTGCCACTTAGTGATAATATTATCAGCTAGTTCAACTGATGGCCTATATAAAGGAATCTCATTACCAAGGTGCCACACAAGAAATATATCATGATGGGTAAAACCAGTGAGCCAACTCAAGACCTTCATAACCTGTTGTAAAATACACTGATGGCATTAGTTGCCGAAGAATTTCTAAACTACTGAAGTATCCAGGGAGTTCTATTGAGGCCATAATCTGGAAATGGAAAGAACATCATTTCACCATAAACCTACCACAACCCATTGCTAACCGCAAGATTACACACAGCTGTGATAATTGCAAAAGGGGGAGAAAAGAGGTACTAAAAATACAGGGTGCCCACATGTTTACATTGGCCTATTTACATTTTTAAAAATGAAAAAAAGAAAAGATACGGTACTTTTTTTTGCCTAAAAGGAAATGTGGAAATGTGTCACCTTTATCGTTATACCTATTAGAGATCATTTCATCTATCTTCAACCTGCTGAACTGTTCACAATAACAGGAATTCTGTCCAGGCGTGCGCAAACGTTTACATGCGGATACATAAAATGGGTCCGTGTTAATCAGGGGTGGGGAACCTCAGGCCCCAGGGCCACCCTCGATGACTTTTTTGCGGCCCCCAGGCAGATACCTGGGGACCGCAGAGCTCAGACTGGCAGCCGCATTTTGCCGACTGCCTGTTCTTTAAATCCAGCTCTCCAGTCATCTCTATGCCCCAGCCTCGGCCCTCCCAGACATCTCTATGCCCCAGCCTCGGCCCTCCCAGTCATCTCTATGCCCCAGCCTCGGCCCCCCCCAGTCATCTCTATGCCCCAGCCTCGGCCCCCCCAGTCATCTCTATGCCCCAGCCTCTATGCCCCAGCCTCGGCCCCCCCAGTCATCTCTATGCCCCATCCTCGGCCCCCCCAGTCATCTCTATGCCCCAGCCTCGGCCCTCCCAGTCATCTCTATGCCCCAGCCTCGGCCCCCCCAGTCATCTCTATGCCCCAGCCTCGGCCTCCCCAGTCATCTCTATGCCCCAGCCTCGGCCTCCCCAGTCATCTCTATGCCCCAGCCTCGGCCTCCCCAGTGAGGTATATGCTCCCAGTCTCTCCAGCAGTTGAGAAGCAACATGATCAATATCACCCACGCCAAAGAGAACCACTACAGTAGGGGTGAGTTGATTGTTAACCAAATATAGCGGGTAATTTTCAAGTTGATAATTTTGTGCGGCCCCGAAAAATAGTATAAATTTCCAAATGGCCCCCGACAGAAAAATGGTTCCCCGCCCCTGGTGTAAACAGAGAGGCCGGGCACTACTACCTAGACTACTGACTATTTCAGTCGGATCAGGGTTACTGATGCCCTGGAGTTGAACACTTTGCAGAGAAATCCGTCTTATAAACATCTTTAGAAAAGAAAAAAAATATGTACATATATATGTACAGGAGGATACCCCATATAGCAGATATATACATGTACAGGAGGATACCCCATATAGCAGATATATACATGTACAGGAGGATACCCCATATAGCAGATATATACATGTACAGGAGGATACCCCATATAGCAGATATATACATGTACAGGAGGATACCCCATATAGCAGATATATACATGTACAGGAGGATACCCCATATAGCAGATATATACATGTACAGGAGGATACCCCATATAGCAGATATATACATGTACAGGAGGATACCCCATATAGCAGATATATACATGTACAGGAGGATACCCCATATAGCAGATATATACATGTACAGGAGCATACCCCATATAGCAGATATATACATGTACAGGAGGATACCCCATATAGCAGATATATACATGTACAGGAGGATACCCCATATAGCAGATATATATATATGTACAGGAGCACACCCCGAATGGGGGTATATGCCGTATGTATGGGAGCATACCCTGTAGAGGGGATAGATAGATATATATGTATGGTAGCATACCCTGTATAGCAGATATATATATGTATGGGAGCATACCCCGTGTAACAGATATATACGGTACCATATACACGAGACACAGTGCACCAGCAGACCCCGTATAGCACAGTACAATGTACGGTTTCTCTGCTCTGGATCGGGGTGTCAGGTTTCAGGCGAGTTCTAGGAAAACGCAAAATCTTCTTCCAAGAAAATAGTTGTGGATTTTTAAGGCAGATTTACATGACTTAACCCTTGAGTGAGCATTCATAAGGCGGCAGAGTCATCAGTGTGCAGGGCGGCCGAGTCACCAGTGCGCAGGGCGGCCACACTGGAGGCAGTGGTGGAGGAGGGTGCGTGGAACCGGCAGGTGGTGGTGGAGGAGGGTGCAAGGAACCAGCAGGTGGTGGAGGAGGGTACAGGGGGGCCGGCAGGTGGTGGTGAAGGGTCCAGGGGGGCCAGCGGTTGGTTGTGAAGGAGGGTACAGGGGGGCCGGCAGGTGGTGGTGGAGGAGGGTGCAGGGAATCAGCAGGTGGTGGAGGAGGGTACAGGGGGGGCCGGCAGGTGGTGGTGGAGGAGGGTGCAGGGAACCGGCAGGTGGTGGTGGAGGAGGGTGCAGGGGGGGGTCGGCAGCTGGTGGAGGGTACAGGGAACCGGCAGGTGGTGGAGGAGGAGGGTGCAGGGAATCGGCAGGTGGTGGTGGAGGAGGGTACAGGGGGGCCGGCAGCTGGTAGAGGGTACAGGGGGGCCAGCTGGTGGAGGCGGCAGGTACAGGGGGGCCGGCGGGTGGTTGTGAAGGAGGGTGCACAGAACCGGCAAGGTGGTGGTGGAGGAGGGTGCGGGGGGCCCAGCAGGTGGTGGAGGAGGAGGGGCTGGCAGGAATGAGAGACGACAACTACAGACACAGACTACCAGACATCGTTATACATTCATACTGAACAGGGGAGGGGGGGCAGGCAATGGAAATATGGGGGTGCAGAGAGCATAACCGTCCATTCCCCTGGATTCCTCCTGCCAGAGGGAAACCCCTGAGAAACAGTCCCAGAATGATGGATAGGAGCACGTAAGAAACAAGGACACAATCCCAGCAGACGCAGAAGTTCAGGACCAAAATATCTCTTCTGGTATGAACTAATTACAGGGCTCCCTGTTCCCCCACAGCAGCACAGAGGAATGCTGAGGCCCCAGTCAGGTCCTCCCAGATCTATGTCCATTTGGAGGCGATTCCTTTTGTGCTCCACGACTCCGATCTGCAGCGGCTGCCTTATTCATTCGTTATTTAGATGATGAACGTCACATTATTCCAAGAAATTATCTTTCATTGGACACAAAAGTCAGAAAAGGAGAAAGGAAGAATAATTAGTGGTTTGTGGTGAAGATGAAGTCGCCATAACTGCAGGAAGAACGACAACATAATAATATGTTTCACCAGAGAAGGGAGTGACCCCGGAGCACATGGGCCTGTGAGATGTACAGAGTCTGATCATAGCGGATCAGGGGAGCGGCAGAGCATGTCAGTCAATGTCAGCCTGCGTTGTGTACAGAGTCTGATCATAGCGTATCAGGGGAGTGGCGGAACACGTCAGTCAATGTCAGCCTGTGTTGTGTACAGAGTCTGATCATAGCAGATCGGGGGAGCGGCGGAGCATGTCAGTCACTGCCAGCCTGTGTTGTGTACAGAGTTTGATCATAGCAGATCGGGGGAGCGGCGGAGCATGTCAGTCACTGCCAGCCTGTGTTGTGCACAGAGTCTGATCATAGCAGATCGGGGGAGCGGTGGAGCATGTCAGTCACTGTCAGCCTGTGTTGTGTACAGAGTTTGATCATAGCAGATCGGGGGAGCGGCGGAGCATGTCAGTCACTGCCAGCCTGTGTTGTGCACAGAGTCTGATCATAGCAGATCGGGGGAGCGGTGGAGCATGTCAGTCACTGTCAGCCTGCGTTGTGTACAGAGTCTGATCATAGCAGATCGGGGGAGCGGTGGAGCATGTCAGTCACTGTCAGCCTGCGTTGTGTACAGAGTCTGATCATAGGGGAGCTGCGGAGCATGTCAGTCACTGCCAGCCTGCGTTGTGTACAGAGTTTGATCATAGCAGACCGAGGAGGCGGCGGAGCATGTCAGTCACTGTCAGCCTACGTTGTCTACAGAGTCTGATCATAGCGGACCGGGGGAGCGGTTAAGCAAGTCAATCACTGTCAGACTGCGTTGTGTATAGAGTCTGATCATAAGGGAGCGGCGGAGCACGTCAGTCACTACCAGCCTGCAATATCTAGAGTCTGAGCATAGCGGAGCAAGTCAGTCACTGTCAGCCTGCGAGATCTACAGAGTCTGAGCATAGCGGACCGGGGAGGACTGGTAGAGCACAGTCACTGTCAGCCTGTGAGATCTACAGAGTCTGATCATAGCAGGGCATGACAGTGGTGAGCACAATACAGGGTGAGGCAACCATGGGAGCAAACAAGGATTGGGGAAACGTAAAGTAGTGTATGGAGAGCGGACAGGAGAGCATGGGAGGATCGGGGGGAGCACGCAGCACAGTGTACAGGGATCGGGGGGAGCACGCAGCACAGTATACAAGGGATCGGGGATCGGGGGGGAGCACGCAGCACAGTGTACAGGGATCGGGGGGGGGAGCACGCAGCACAGTGTACAGGGATCGGGGGGGGGAGCACGCAGCACAGTGTACAGGGATCGGGGGGGGGAGCACGCAGCACAGTGTACAGGGATCGGGGGGGGAGCACGCAGCACAGTGTACAGGGATCGGGGGGGGGAGCACGCAGCACAGTGTACAGGGATCGGGGGGGGGAGCACGCAGCACAGTGTACAGGGATCGGGGGGGGGGGAGCACGCAGCACAGTGTACAGGGATCGGCGGGGGGGGGGAGCACGCAGCACAGTGTACAGGGATCGGGGGGGAGCACGCAGCACAGTGTACAGGGATCGGGGGGAGCACGCAGCACAGTGTACAGGGATCGGGAGGGGAGCACTCAGCACAGTGTACAGGGATCGGGGGGGGAGCACTCAGCACAGTGTACAGGGATCGGGGGGGGAGCACTCAGCACAGTGTACAGGGATCGGGGGGGGGGGGGGAGCACTCAGCACAGTGTACAGGGATCGGGGGGAGCACACAGCACAGTGTACAGGGATCGGGGGGTGGGGCGGGGGAGCACACAGCACAGTGTACAGGGATCGGGGGGAGCACACAGCACAGTGTACAGGGATCGGGGGGAGCACACAGCACAGTGTACAGGGATCAGGGGGAGCACACAGCACAGTGTACAGGGATCGGGGGAGCACACAGCACAGTGTACAGGGATCAGGGGGAGCACACAGCACAGTGTACAGGGATCGGGGGAGCACACAGCACAGTGTACAGGGATCGGAGGAGCACACAGCACAGTGTACAGGGATCAGGGGGAGCACAGAACACAGTGTACAGGGATTGGGGGGAGCACACAGCACAGTGTACAGGGATCGGGGGGGGGAGAGCACACAGCACAGTGTACAGGGATCGGGGGGAGCACGCAGCACAGTGTACAGGGATCGGGGGGGGAGCACGCAGCACAGTGTACAGGGATCGGGGGGAGCACGCAGCACAGTGTACAGGGATCGGGAGGGGAGCACTCAGCACAGTGTACAGGGATCGGGGGGGAGCACTCAGCACAGTGTACAGGGATCGGGGGGGGGAGCACTCAGCACAGTGTACAGGGATCGGGGGGGGGAGCACTCAGCACAGTGTACAGGGATCGGGGGGGGGGAGCACACAGCACAGTGTACAGGGATCGGGGGGGGGGGGAGCACACAGCACAGTGTACAGGGATCGGGGGGAGCACGCAGCACAGTGTACAGGGATCGGGGGGAGCACACAGCACAGTGTACAGGGATCGGGGGGAGCACACAGCACAGTGTACAGGGATCGGGGGGAGCACACAGCACAGTGTACAGGGATCGGGGGGGGGGGGAGCACACAGCACAGTGTACAGGGATCGGGGGGAGCACACAGCACAGTGTACAGGGATCGGGGGGAGCACACAGCACAGTGTACAGGGATCAGGGGGAGCACACAGCACAGTGTACAGGGATCGGGGGGAGCACACAGCACAGTGTACAGGGATCGGAGGAGCACACACAGCACAGTGTGCAGGGATCGGAGGAGCACACAGCACAGTGTACAGGGATCAGGGGGAGCACAGAACACAGTGTACAGGGATTGGGGGGAGCACACAGCACAGTGTACAGGGATCGGGGGGGGGGGGGAGGACACACAGCACAGTGTACAGGGATTGGGGGGAGCACACAGCACAGTGTACAGGGATCGGGGGGGAGCACAGAACACAGTGTACAGGGATCGGAGGAGCACACAGCATAGTGTACAGGGATCGGAGGAGCACACAGCACAGTGTACAGGGATCGGGGGGAGCGTGTGATCCCCTCTGCTGTGCACAAACTCACCTCTGCATGTAAGTCTAGGCTGAGGTCAATGGCAGCTTCTCCCAGAATCCTCTTGACCTCGGCTCTCTCGCTCGGGGGCACCTGATCCTCCACCCTTTGCCACAGGGATGGCGGGGGTTCCAGGATTTCACCATAACCGCTGTCCTGATCACTGGTTGGCTGCAGCATGACACAGTATGCCTGCACTACACATCCAAGTGAGATGTTCTGCAGAATATAAACACATATGTGAGCGACGGCAGTGGAGTATCAGATGTCCGGGATGTTGCTCTCATGGGATCACACATTTCTCATTGTTCACACGCAGTTCTGATCCCATTCAGACCTCTGACGGAAACTATGCAAAGGATCAAAACGATGGATATCACCGTGATGACAGCGCCAGGTTCAGACATCTCTGTGACTGGTCTCCTCCAGATGAGGCTCACAGAGGCGTCAGGCATCGCTCACTGGCGCCATCATGGGCGACATCCACACAATCTGCAGCTACACATAGACACCTAACAATGGCGCTGACACCTGCCAGAGAGAACATCATGTGATAGCGGCTCCCGTGTGATCACCCGTAATGGAGGTGCAGTCACATCAGCTGAATATACAGATATACACAGCGCAGATTACAGGGGCGAAATCCAGGAAAACAATCAAAGCACAAAACCAACCACAACTGACAACAGCTGACTACATCAGAACACTGCCAATCATAACAGAACACAACAGGACACTGCCCGCCCCGACCATAGCAGAATACTGCCCTGACCACAGCTGATCACAGCAGAATACTGCCAACAACAGTATAACACTGCCCCTACCACAGTGGATCACAGCAGAATACTGCCCTGACCACAGCAGAACCCTGCCCTGACCACTGCCAACCACAGTAGAACACTGCCCCAACCACAGCAGACCACTGCCCCAACCACAGCTGCCCCATGCCGACCACAGCAGAACACTGCCCCGACCACAGCTGACCCCTGCCAACCACAGCGGATCACTGCCAACCACAGCGGATCACTGCCAACCACAGCGGATCACAGCCAACCACAGCAGAATACTGGCCCGACCACAGCTGACCACTACCGACCACAGCAGAACACTGCCCTGACTACAGCCAACTACAGCAGATCACTGCCGACCACTGCCAACCACAGTAGAACACTGCCTCGACCACAGCAGATCACAGTCAACCACAGCAGAATACTGCCCCGACCACAGCTAACCACAGCGGATCACTACCCCAACCACAGCGGATCACTACCCCAACCACAGCGGATCACAGTAGAACACTGCCAACCACAGCGCATCACAGCCAACCACGGCAGAATACTGCCCCGACAACAGCTAACCACAGCAGATCACTGCCAAGAGTCAACCACAGCAGAACCCTGCCCCGACCACAGCTAACCACAGTAGAACACTGTCCTGATCACAACCGACCACTGCCGACCACAGCAGAACACTTCCCCGACCACAGCTGACCCCCGCCGACCACAGCAGAACACTGCCCCAACACACAGCTGATCACTGCCAACCACATCAGATGACAACAGACCACTGCTGATCACAACAGACTACAGTCGACCACAACAGACCACAGGAAAAAAACTGCCGACCGTCACCAGCGCGGCCCTATAGGAGACTGTTGTGATACAATGGAGCAAAGCAATTACACCTGTACGGAGGCGGGGCCTTGAGTCACGTGGGCGGAGGCACCGGCATCAATACCCGGGGGTCCGCGAAGAGGTCACCACCTGGACCACACACCGAACGGAGTCACCGAGGGGCCGCACACCGAGCGGAGTCACCGAGGGGCCGCACACCGAGCGGAGTCACCGAGGGGCCACACACCGAGCGGAGTCACCGAGGGGCCGCACACCGAGCGGAGTCACCGAGGGACCACACACCGAGCGGAGTCACCGAGGGGCCACACACCGAGCAACCGGCTCGCGGTGCCTCCACCTGTCAGCTACTTCCTGGTACGTTTCCAAGAAAACAAAGCTGTAACTATGGAAACGAGACCACGCCCATTATCAACCAATCAGGAAGTGGTAAACCTGCAAACGTCCAATGGACATTGAAGGTAGAAAATGTGAACTATAACCACGATGCTGAAGTTGGTTTCTTATTCGTTCAGTTTCTTATTCGGGCTGAAGTTGGTTTCTTATTCAGCAGTTTCTTATTCGGCTATTTTTTATTTTCTGCTTTTTTCAGCTTTTTCAATAAAAATTAACCATTCTAAGTATATAATAATATGCAGTCATGTGCCCTTTTATGAATACAGATAAAAACAGATAAAAAAAATAGAAGGCTGGCATCAAAATGGGCATCAAAGTGGGCACTGAGGTCTGGTATGGAAAGGGTTAAATGGCTTTGTGCCACTCATCTAACACCTGATTTACATACTTTGTGATGCCACACATCAAGTTCATGTCAATCCAGCCTGGCACAAATTGGTTCTGGGCATCAGAACTGGCATCAAAGTGGGCAGAGAACCAATTTTCACACATGTGAATAAGTAACAGCTATTTTTAAGGGGTTAAATGGCTTTGTGCCACTCATCTGACACCTGATTTACATACCTACTGATGCCCCACATGAAATCCATGTCTCTCCAGCCTGGCACAAAAGGGTTCTGGGCATCAAAACTGGCATCAAAGTGGGCAAATTGCCCATTTTCACAGATTTGAATAAGTAACAGCTATTTTTAAGGGGTTAAATGCCTTTGTGCCACTCATCTGACACCTGATTTACATACCCACTGATGCCCCACATGAAATCCATGTCTCTCCAGCCTGGCACAAAAGGGTTCTGGGCATCAAAACTGGCATCAAAGTGGGCAAATTGCCCATTTTCACAGATTTGAATAAGTAACAGCAATTTTTAAGGGGTTAAATGGCTTTGTGCCACTCATCTGACACCTGATTTACATACCCACTGATGCCCCACATGAAATCCATGTCAATCCAGCCTGGCACAAAAGGGTTCTGGGCATCAAAACTGGCATCAAAGTGGGCATATTTCACATTTTCACAAATTTGAATAAGTAACAGCTATTTTTAAGGGGTTAAATGGCTTTGTGCCACTCATCTAACACCTGATTTACATACCTACTGATGCCCCACATGAAATCCATGTCTCTCCAGCCTGGCACAAATGGGTTCTGGGTATCAGAACTGGCATCAAAGTGGGCAAATTTCACATTTTCACAGATTTGAATAAGTAACAGCTATTTTTAAGGGGTTTAAATGGCTTTGTGCCACTCATCTGACACCTGATTTACATACCCACTGATGCCCCACATGAAATCCATGCCAATCCAGCCTGGCACAAATGGGTTCTGGGCATCAAAACTGGCATCAAAGTGGGCAGAGAACCAATTTTCACACATGTGAATAAGTAACAGCTATTTTTAAGGGGTTAAATGCCTTTGTGCCACTAATCTAACACCTGATTTACATACCTACTGATGCCCCACATGAAATCCATGCCAATCCAGCCTGGCACAAAAGGGTTCTGGGCATCAAAACTGGCATCAAAGTGGGCAAATTTCACATTTTCACAGATTTGAATAAGTAACAGCTATTTTTAAGGGGTTAAATGCCTTTGTGCCACTCATCTGACACCTGATTTACATACCCACTGATGCCCCACATGAAATCCATGTCAATCCAGCCTGGCACAAAAGGGTTCTGGGCATCAAAACTGGCATCAAAGTGGGCATATTTCACATTTTCACAGATTTGAATAAGTAACAGCTATTTTTAAGGGGTTAAATGGCTTTGTGCCACTCATCTAACACCTGATTTACATACCTACTGATGCCCCACATGAAATCCATGTCAATCCAGCCTGGCACAAATGGGTTCTGGGTATCAGAACTGGCATCAAAGTGGGCAAATTTCACATTTTCACAGATTTGAATAAGTAACAGCTATTTTTAAGGGGTTAAATGGCTTTGTGCCACTCATCTGACACCTGATTTACATACCTACTGATGCCCCACATGAAATCCATGTCTCTCCAGCCTGGCACAAAAGGGTTCTGGGCATCAAACTGGCATCAAAGTGGGCAAATTGCCATTTTCACAGATTTGAATAAGTAACAGCATTTTTAAGGGGTTAAATGGCTTTGTTGCCACTCATCTGACACCTGATTTACATACCCACTGATGCCCACATGAAATCCATGTCTCTCCAGCCTGGCACAAAAGGGTTCTGGGCATCAAAACTGGCATCAAAGTGGGCAAATTGCCCATTTTCACAGATTTGAATAAGTAACAGCTATTTTTAAGGGGTTAAATGCCTTTGTGCCACTCATCTGACACCTGATTTACATACCTACTGATGCCCCACATGAAATCCATGTCTCTCCAGCCTGGCACAAAAGGGTTCTGGGCATCAGAACTGGCATCAAAGTGGGCAAATCACCAATTTTCACAGATTTGAATAAGTAACAGCTATTTTTAAGGGGTTAAATGGCTTTGTGCCACTCATCTGACACCTGATTTACATACCTACTGATGCCCCACATGAAATCCATGTGTCTCCAGCCTGGCACAAAAGGGTTCTGGGCATCAAAACTGGCATCAAAGTGGGCAAATTGCACATTTTCACAGATTTGAATAAGTAACAGCTATTTTTAAGGGTTAAATGCCTTTGTGCCACTCATCTAGACACCTGATTTACATACCACTGATGCCCCACATGAAATCCATGTGTCTCCAGCCTGGCACAAAAGGGTTCTGGGCATCAAAACTGGCATCAAAGTGGGCAAATTGCCCATTTTCACAGATTTGAATAAGTAACAGCTATTTTTAAGGGGTTAAATGCCTTTGTGCCACTCATCTAACACCTGATTTACATACCCACTGATGTCCCACATGAAATCCATGTCAATCCAGCCTGGCACAAAAGGTTCTGGGTATCAGAACTGGCATCAAAGTGGGCAAATCACCCATTTTCACAAATTTGAATAAGTAACAGCTATTTTTAAGGGGTTAAATGCCTTTGTGCCACTGATCTAACACCTGATTTACATACCTACTGATGCCCCACATGAAATCCATGTCTCTCCAGCCTGGCACAAAAGGGTTCTGGGCATCAGAACTGGCATCAAAGTGGGCAAGAACCAATTTCACACAAAAAAAAAAAAAAAAAAAAAAAAAAAAAAAAAAAAAAAAAAAAAAAAAAAAAAAAAAAAAAAAAAAAAAAAAAAAAAAAAAAAAAAAAAAAAAAAAAAAAAAAAAAAAAAAAAAAAAAAAAAAAAAAAAAAAAAAAAAAAAAAAAAAAAAAAAAAAAAAAAAAAAAAAAAAAAAAAGGGGGGGGGGGGGGGGGGGGGGGGGGGGGGGGGGGGGGGGGGGGGGGGGGGGGGGGGGGGGGGGGGGGGGGGGGGGGGGGGGGGGGGGGGGGGGGGGGGGGGGGGATCAAAGTGGGCAAATTGCCATTTTCACAGATTTGAATAAGTAACAGCTATTTTTTAAGGGGTTAAATGCCTTTGTGCCACTCATCTGACACCTGATTTACATACCCACTGATGCCCCACATGAAATCCATGTCTCTCCAGCCTGGCACAAAAGGGTTCTGGGCATCAAAACTGGCATCAAAGTGGGCAAATTCCCATTTTCACAGATTTGAATAAGTAACAGCATTTTTAAGGGGTTAAATGGCTTTGTGCCACTCATCTGAACACCTGATTTACATACCCACTGATGCCCCACATGAAATCCATGTCAATCCAGCCTGGCACAAAAGGGTTCTGGGCATCAAAACTGGCATCAAAGTGGGCATATTTCACATTTTCACAGATTTGAATAAGTAACAGCTATTTTTAAGGGGTTAAATGGCTTTGTGCCACTCATCTAACACCTGATTTACATACCTACTGATGCCCCACATGAAATCCATGCCAATCCAGCCTGGCACAAATGGGTTCTGGGCATCAAAACTGGCATCAAAGTGGGCAGAGAACCAATTTTCACACATGTGAATAAGTAACAGCTATTTTTAAGGGGTTAAATGCCTTTGTGCCACTAATCTAACACCTGATTTACATACCTACTGATGCCCCACATGAAATCCATGCCAATCCAGCCTGGCACAAAAGGTTCTGGGCATCAAAACTGGCATCAAAGTGGGCAAATTTCACATTTTCACAGATTTGAATAAGTAACAGCTATTTTTAAGGGGTTAAATGCCTTTGTGCCACTCATCTGACACCTGATTTACATACCCACTGATGCCCCACATGAAATCCATGTCTCTCCAGCCTGGCACAAAAGGGTTCTGGGCATCAAAACTGGCATCAAAGTGGGCAAATTGCCCATTTTCACAGATTTGAATAAGTAACAGCTATTTTTAAGGGGTTAAATGCCTTTGTGCCACTCATCTGACACCTGATTTACATACCCACTGATGCCCCACATGAAATCCATGTCTCTCCAGCCTGGCACAAAAGGGTTCTGGGCATCAAAACTGGCATCAAAGTGGGCAAATTTCCCATTTTCACAGATTTGAATAAGTAACAGCAATTTTTAAGGGGTTAAATGGCTTTGTGCCACTCATCTGACACCTGATTTACATACCCACTGATGCCCCACATGAAATCCATGTCTCTCCAGCCTGGCACAAAAGGGTTCTGGGCATCAAAACTGGCATCAAAGTGGGCAAATTGCCCATTTTTCACAGATTTGAATAAGTAACAGCTATTTTTAAGGGGGTTAAATGCCTTTGTGCCACTCATCTGACACCTGATTTACATACCTACTGATGCCCCACATGAAATCCATGTCTCTCCAGCCTGGCACAAAAGGGTTCTGGGCATCAGAACTGGCATCAAAGTGGGCAAATCACCAATTTTCACAGATTTGAATAAGTAACAGCTATTTTTAAGGGGTTAAATGGCTTTGTGCCACTCATCTGACACCTGATTTACATACCTACTGATGCCCCACATGAAATCCATGTGTCTCCAGCCTGGCACAAAAGGGTTCTGGGCATCAAAACTGGCATCAAAGTGGGCAAATTGCACATTTTCACAGATTTGAATAAGTAACAGCTATTTTTAAGGGGTTAAATGCCTTTGTGCCACTCATCTGACACCTGATTTACATACCCACTGATGCCCCACATGAAATCCATGTGTCTCCAGCCTGGCACAAAAGGGTTCTTGGGCATCAAAACTGGCATCAAAGTGGGCAAATTGCCCATTTTCACAGATTTGAATAAGTAACAGCTATTTTTAAGGGGTTAAATGCCTTTGTGCCACTCATCTAACACCTGATTTACATACCCACTGATGTCCCACATGAAATCCATGTCAATCCAGCCTGGCACAAAAGGGTTCTGGGTATCAGAACTGGCATCAAAGTGGGCAAATCACCCATTTTCACAAATTTGAATAAGTAACAGCTATTTTTAAGGGGTTAAATGCCTTTGTGCCACTGATCTAACACCTGATTTACATACCTACTGATGCCCCACATGAAATCCATGTCTCTCCAGCCTGGCACAAAAGGGTTCTGGGCATCAGAACTGGCATCAAAGTGGGCAGAGAACCAATTTTCACACTTTGTGAATAAGTAACAGCTATTTTTAAGGGTTAAATGCCTTTGTGCCACTCATCTAACACCTGATTTACATACCTACTGATGCCCCACATGAAATCCATGTCTCTCCAGCCTGGCACAAAAGGGTTCTGGGCATCAAAACTGGCATCAAAGTGGGCAAATTGCCCATTTTCACAGATTTGAATAAGTAACAGCTATTTTTAAGGGGTTAAATGGCTTTGTGCCACTATCTAACACCTGATTTACATACCCACTGATGCCCCACATGAAATCCATGTCAATCCAGCCTGGCACAAAAGGGTTCTGGGCATCAAAACTGGCATCAAAGTGGGCAGAGAACCAATTTTCACACATGTGAATAAGTAACAGCTATTTTTAAGGGGTTAAATGCCTTTGTGCCACTAATCTAACACCTGATTTACATACCTACTGATGCCCCACATGAAATCCATGCCAATCCAGCCTGGCACAAAAGGGTTCTGGGCATCAAAACTGGCATCAAAGTGGGCAAATTTCACATTTTCACAGATTTGAATAAGTAACAGCTATTTTTAAGGGGTTAAATGCCTTTGTGCCACTCATCTGACACCTGATTTACATACCCACTGATGCCCACATGAAATCCATGTCTCTCCAGCCTGGCACAAAAGGGTTCTGGGCATCAAAACTGGCATCAAAGTGGGCAAATTGCCCATTTTCACAGATTTGAATAAGTAACAGCTATTTTTAAGGGGTTAAATGCCTTTGTGCCACTCATCTAACACCTGATTTACATACCCACTGATGCCCCACATGAAATCCATGTCTCTCCAGCCTGGCACAAAAGGGTTCTGGGCATCAAAACTGGCATCAAAGTGGGCAAATTGCCCATTTTCACAGATTTGAATAAGTAACAGCAATTTTTAAGGGGTTAAATGGCTTTGTGCCACTCATCTGACACCTGATTTACATACCCACTGATGCCCCACATGAAATCCATGTCAATCCAGCCTGGCACAAAAGGGTTCTGGGCATCAAAACTGGCATCAAAGTGGGCATATTTCACATTTTCACAGATTTGAATAAGTAACAGCTATTTTTAAGGGGTTAAATGGCTTTGTGCCACTCATCTAACACCTGATTTACATACCTACTGATGCCCCACATGAAATCCATGTCAATCCAGCCTGGCACAAATGGGTTCTGGGTATCAGAACTGGCATCAAAGTGGGCAAATTTCACATTTTCACAGATTTGAATAAGTAACAGCTATTTTTAAGGGGTTAAATGGCTTTGTGCCACTCATCTGACACCTGATTTACATACCTACTGATGCCCCACATGAAATCCATGCCAATCCAGCCTGGCACAAATGGGTTCTGGGCATCAAAACTGGCATCAAAGTGGGCAGAGAACCAATTTTCACACATGTGAATAAGTAACAGCTATTTTTAAGGGGTTAAATGCCTTTGTGCCACTAATCTAACACCTGATTTACATACCTACTGATGCCCCACATGAAATCCATGCCAATCCAGCCTGGCACAAAAGGGTTCTGGGCATCAAAACTGGCATCAAAGTGGGCAAATTTCACATTTTCACAGATTTGAATAAGTAACAGCTATTTTTAAGGGGTTAAATGCCTTTGTGCCACTCATCTGACACCTGATTTACATACCCACTGATGCCCCACATGAAATCCATGTCTCTCCAGCCTGGCACAAAAGGGTTCTGGGCATCAAAACTGGCATCAAAGTGGGCAAATTGCCCATTTTCACAGATTTGAATAAGTAACAGCTATTTTTAAGGGTTAAATGCCTTTGTGCCACTCATCTGACACCTGATTTACATACCCACTGATGCCCCACATGAAATCCATGTCTCTCCAGCCTGGCACAAAAGGGTTCTGGGCATCAAAACTGGCATCAAAGTGGGCAAATTGCCCATTTTCACAGATTTGAATAAGTAACAGCAATTTTTAAGGGGTTAAATGGCTTTGTGCCACTCATCTGACACCTGATTTACATACCCACTGATGCCCACACATGAAATCCATGTCAATCCAGCCTGGCACAAAAGGGTTCTGGGCATCAAAACTGGCATCAAAGTGGGCATATTTCACATTTTCACAGATTTGAATAAGTAACAGCTATTTTTAAGGGGTTAAATGGCTTTGTGCCACTCATCTAACACCTGATTTACATACCTACTGATGCCCCACATGAAATCCATGCTCATCCAGCCTGGCACAAAATGGGTTCTGGGCATCAGAACTGGCATCAAAGTGGGCAAATTTCAATTTTCACAATTTGAATAAGTAACAGCTATTTTTAAGGGGTTAAATGGCTTTGTGCCACTCATCTAACACCTGATTTACATACCTACTGATGCCCCACATGAAATCCATGTCCATCCAGCCTGGCACAAAAGGGTTCTGGGCATCAAAACTGGCATCAAAGTGGGCAAGATTGCCATTTTCACAATTGAATAAGTAACAGCTATTTTTAAGGGGTTAAATGGCCTTTGTGCCACTCATCTAACACCTGATTTACATACCCACTGATGCCCCACATGAAATCCATGTCCAATCCAGCCTGGCACAAAAGGGTTCTGGGCATCAAAACTGGCATCAAAGTGGGCAAATTTCCAATTTTCACAGATTTGAATAAGTAACAGCTATTTTTAAGGGGTTAAATGCCTTTGTGCCACTATCTGACACCTGATTTACATACCACTGATGCCCCACATGAAATCCATGTCTCTCCAGCCTGGCACAAAAGGGTTCTGGGCATCAAAACTGGCATCAAAGTGGGCAAATTGCACATTTTCACAGATTTGAATAAGTAACAGCTATTTTTAAGGGGTTAAATGCCTTTGTGCCACTCATCTGACACCTGATTTACATACCCACTGATGCCCACATGAAATCCATGTCTCTCCAGCCTGGCACAAAAGGGTTCTGGGCATCAAAACTGGCATCAAAGTGGGCAAATTGCCCATTTTCACAGATTTGAATAAGTAACAGCATTTTTAAGGGGTTTAAATGGCCTTTGTGCCACTCATCTGACACCTGATTTACATACCCACTGATGCCCACATGAAATCCATGCTCATCCAGCCTGGCACAAAAGGGTTCTGGGCATCAAAACTGGCATCAAAGTGGGCAATATTCACCATTTTCACAGATTTGAATAAGTAACAGCTATTTTTAAGGGGTTAAATGGCTTTGTGCCACTATCTAACACCTGATTTACATACCTACTGATGCCCCACATGAAATCCATGTCCATCCAGCCTGGCACAAAAGGGTTCTGGGCATCAAACTGGCATCAAAGTGGGCAAATTTCACATTTTCACAGATTTGAATAAGTAACAGCTATTTTTAAGGGGTTAAATGGCTTTGTGCCACTCATCTAACACCTGATTTACATACCTACTGATGCCCCCACATGAAATCCATGTCAATCCAGCCTGGCACAAATGGGTTCTGGGTATCAAACTGGCATCAAAGTGGGCAAATTGCCACATTTTCACAGATTTGAATAAGTAACAGCTATTTTTAAGGGGTTAAATGGCTTTGTGCCACTCATCTAGACACCTGATTTACATACCACTGATGCCCCACATGAAATCCATGTCCAATCCAGCCTGGCACAAAAGGGTTCTGGGCATCAAAACTGGCATCAAAGTGGGCAGAGAACCAATTTTCACACATGTGAATAAGTAACAGCTATTTTTAAGGGGTTAAATGCCTTTGTGCCACTAATCTAACACCTGATTTACATACCTACTGATGCCCCACATGAAATCCATGCCAATCCAGCCTGGCACAAAAGGGTTCTGGGCATCAAAAACTGGCATCAAAGTGGGCAAATTTCACATTTTCACAGATTTGAATAAGTAACAGCTATTTTTAAGGGGTTAAATGCCTTTGTGCCACTCATCTGACACCTGATTTACATACCCACTGATGCTCCACATGAAATCCATGTCTCTCCAGCCTGGCACAAAAGGGTTCTGGGCATCAAAACTGGCATCAAAGTGGGCAAATTGCCCATTTTCACAGATTTGAATAAGTAACAGCTATTTTTAAGGGGTTAAATGGCTTTGTGCCACTCATCTAACACCTGATTTACATACCTACTGATGCCCCACATGAAATCCATGTCAATCCAGCCTGGCACAAATGGGTTCTGGGTATCAGAACTGGCATCAAAGTGGGCAAATTTCACATTTTCACAGATTTGAATAAGTAACAGCTATTTTTAAGGGGTTAAATGGCTTTGTGCCACTCATCTGACACCTGATTTACATACCTACTGATGCCCCACATGAAATCCATGTGTCTCCAGCCTGGCATCCGATTGCAGGGACCAGTTTGGATCCAATCCTGTCCGATTCATATCGGACAGCTTCGGATTTAAAAAAATCGTAGTGTGAAATTTTTCTGTGTATATTCTTAGATAGATAGATAAGAATATAGATAGGAAAATAGATAAAAATAAAGATAGATAAATAGAGAAAATGTTTTTTTCGGACCGGAAATAGCCGAGCCCCGTGGCCGAAAATAGAACCAGAAGGCCGGCCATATATTTCGCGAGACACCGCTAATGTATGTCTATGGGAAGTGAGGCGCTCTTCTGATTGGTCGCCGTCAGCACACAGCGACCAATCAGAAGAGCGCCTCACTTCCCATAGACATACATAGCGGTGTGTCGGCGATTTTATGGCCGGGCCCCTGGTTCTATTTTCGGGCAGGGGACTCGGCTCTGGTCGGTAGTTCGACGGGGCCGGAAACTCGCAATGAGCGCTTGGCGGCGATAGGTAGCGTATCAGCAACGACTCGCAATGATTGCGAGTCGTTGGTAAGGCGCGAGCAATGTCTGCGAAGCGCTGATTGCGAGTTTGCGGCCCCGTGGAACGACGGATCAGATCCGAGTCCCCTGGCCGAAAGTTGAACCAGGGTCCCGGCCATAAAATCGGCGACACACCGCTATGTATGTCTATGGGAAGTGAGGCGGTATTCTGATTGGTTGCCGTCAGCACACAGCGACCAATCAGAAGAGCGCCTCACTTCCCATAGACTTAGAATGGGCGATTTTTGAGTTTCGAATTTACCGCAAAAAGTGAGGCGCGATTCTGATTGGTCGCCGTCAGCACACAGTGACCAATCAGAAGAGCGCCTCACTGCTCATAGACATAGAATTGAGGATTTTTCGTCCATTCTATCGGAATGAGAAGTGAAGAGGACGTCGGAGCCGGCGATGGCGGAAAGAAGAGAGAAGACCCCCGGGACTGGACGAAGAGGACGCCTGGCCGGACGGAGGACTCCTGGAGCGGACGGACGATGAGATGAAGAAGAAGACATGTAAGTGATCGACGGCGTCGGTGGGTTAGGGGACGGCGGGGGCTT
This sequence comes from Allobates femoralis, assembly GCA_033576535.1. Lineage (NCBI taxonomy): Eukaryota > Metazoa > Chordata > Amphibia > Anura > Aromobatidae > Allobates > Allobates femoralis. The sequence goes on along the minus strand of JARQOC010000007.1, from coordinate 165,795,039 downwards.
AGGGTGTAGCGCCGTAGGGGGTAGCGACAGCGGCGGGCGACAGTGGCGAGAGCTTAGGAGGCGGCGGGGCTTAGGGGCTTAGGATGCGGCGAGCCTTAGGGAGTAGCGACAGCGGCGGGGGGTTAGGAGGCGGTGGGGCTTAGGAGGTATCGGCGGGGGCTTAGGATGCGGCGGGGCTTAGCGGGGCTTAGAGGGTAGGGGCGGCGGGGGTTAGGGGGTGGGGACGGCGGGGGCTTAGGGTGTAGCGCCTTAGGGGGTAGCGAGACAGCAGCCGGGGGTTAGGAGGTGGCGGGGCTTAGGGGGTATCAGCGGGGGCTTAGGATGCGGCGGGGCTTAGGGGGTAGGGGCTTAGGAGGCGGCGGGGCTTAGAGGGTAGGGGCTTAGGGCGGCGGGGGTTAGGGGGTGGGGACGGCGGGGGCTTAGGGTGTAGCGCCTTAGGGGGTAGCGAGACAGCGGCGGGGGGTTAGGAGGCGGCGGGGCTTAGGGGGTATCGGCGGGGGCTTAGGATGCGGCGGGGCTTAGCGGGGCTTAGGGGGTAGGGGCTTAGGAGGCGGCGGGGCTTAGAGGGTAGGGGCTTAGGGGCGGCGGGGGTTAGGGCTTAGGATGTGGCGGGGCTTAGCGGGTAGGGGCTTAGGAGGCAGCGGGGCTTAGAGGGTAGGGGCGGCGGGGGTTAGGGGGTGGGGGTAGCGACAGGAGCGGTAGCTTATGGGCGGACAGGCGTATGGCCATGGGGCTGTAGTATACCATAGCGGTGTACACTACAGCCCCATGCTGTGGCTTTGTTTGCGGGGCAACGACTCGCAATGCCCGCCTTGCGGGCATTGCTTCGCGAGTCGCGTGGCCGCGGCCACGGACAGAGTCCTGGAGAAAGTTCCGAGCTACGCGAACAAAGCCACAGGAAGTAGCGCCGGTCTGACGGAAGTCAGCTACGGCAATTATATAATAGATATAGCAGCGCTATGTTATATGGTGGTACATTACAGCACATGTATAGCAGCACTATAGAATATGGTGGTACATTACATTACATGTATAGCTGCGCTATGGTTTATGGCGTTGCATTACATTACATGCATAGCAGCGCTATGGTATATGGCGGTACATTACAGTACATGTATAGCAGCGCTATGGTATATGGCGGTACATGGATGCAGGATGTGTGGCGCCCCGCAACGAGTGCGTCACAGGAGTGCATTGCATCCCAGACTGCAGCTGCAATTTTCTCTGACTAAGCAATGACATGGTTAACATCAGAGCTCCATACCCTACATGCACATCAGAATAGATGGCCAATAAGGTCCTGGTTGGCGGAGTGTAGGAGTAGTGTGTGTTAGAGGAGAAGTTAGTTTGCAGAATGTAGGAGAAGGAGGAAGGAGAAGAGGTGGCGGGGAGGAACGTAGGAGAGGGTGCCCTGCACAGTTACGTGCAGCCCCTAGGCCACCACCGGTTGGGCGCCATTACCCCGTTGCTTCCACGGGTCAAAATACACCCGTTCCCATCTACAACCGGATCACTGGTTCCGAAGCTGGTAGTCGTTTATCACTGCTATGAAAAACCAGGAGTGGAGGGCCCTCTCTACAGGAGTAATCCACCGCCGCCACAAACAGACCCGTCTTGCCAGCGGAGTACCCAACAAAAGGACCCAGGTTAGCCATCACACCGGAACGTACACACCGGCAGGGAAATTTAAGTAACCCCTTGTACCCAACCTTGGCACTCAAAGGCGACATCGGCAACTCACTTAGAACAAGCTTAGAATGGAGGAACACCGCGGAGCTCTGAGAAACACTGGTCATTGCTAAGTCAACACAGTCCGTTACCCGTTACCTGTATGCCATGTATCATCTGCTGGATACAGTAAAATACCCATTGCACAGACTATCAGTGTCCGTGCCTTTTCCAAGACTGTTCATCTCCGCATGCAGAGAGTAACTGAGCTGCCTCACAACATCTTGTGCAGCTCCTGGCTCCGGGGACTCCCGCTCATCCTGTGGGGAGCGTCCCATCTTGCTGCATCCCATCCCCCGGAGGCCCAAGCAGCGCCGGTGAACTCACCGGAATTCTCACAGGTGGCATCACGACAAGATTTAACCCCTTATCTGTTCAGCCAACGTTTTTGATGTGGACCACCGGGCCCACACAGCCTTGGGTGCGGTACCGTGACAGGGAGCAGCGACAGCCTGAGACGTGCGTACCACGGCTACGGTGAGTCAGATAGATGCGGGGGGGCAGGATGGAGCCGGTGGGGCAGGATGGTGGCGGGGGATCAGGATGGTGGTGGTGGGGCAGGATGTAGTGGCGGGGTAGGATGGTGGCGGGGGGGCAGGATGGATACGGGGGGGCATGATGGAAGCGCTCCTCCTTCACCCCTCCGCTGCTCCTGCCCCTCCTCTGCTCCCCGCGGCCCCCCCCCCACACCCACATAGTGATAATAAAAATAAAATAATCCCTCAGTGATGATACTTAGGTTGGTTTCACACTACGATTTTTTTAAATCCGAAGCTGTCCGATATAAATCGGACAGGATTGGATCCAAACTGGTCCCTGCAATCGGATGCCAGGCTGGAGACACATGGATTTCATGTGGGGCATCAGTAGGTATGTAAATCAGGTGTTAGATGAGTGGCACAAAGGCATTTAACCCCTTAAAAATAGCTGTTACTTATTCACATGTGTGAAAATTGGTTCTCTGCCCACTTTGATGCCAGTTTTGATGCCCAGAACCCTTTTGTGCCAGGCTGGATTGGCATGGATTTCATGTGGGGCATCAGTAGGTATGTAAATCAGGTGTTAGATGAGTGGCACAAAGGCATTTAACCCCTTAAAAATAGCTGTTACTTATTCACATGTGTGAAAATTGGTTCTCTGCCCACTTTGATGCCAGTTTTGATGCCCAGAACCCTTTTGTGCCAGGCTGGAGAGACATGGATTTCATGTGGGGCATCAGTAGGTATGTAAATCAGGTGTTAGATGAGTGGCACAAAGGCATTTAACCCCTTAAAAATAGCTGTTACTTATTCACATGTGTGAAAATGGGTGATTTGCCCACTTTGATGCCAGTTCTGATACCCAGAACCCTTTTGTGCCAGGCTGGATTGACATGGATTTCATGTGGGGCATCAGTAGGTATGTAAATCAGGTGTCAGATGAGTGGCACAAAGCCATTTAAACCCCTTAAAAATAGCTGTTACTTATTCAAATCTGTGAAAATTGGCAATTTGCCCACTTTGATGCCAGTTTTGATGCCCAGAACCCTTTTGTGCCAGGCTGGATTGACATGGATTTCATGTGGGGCATCAGTAGGTATGTAAATCAGGTGTCAGATGAGTGGCACAAAGGCATTTAACCCCTTAAAAATAGCTGTTACTTATTCAAATCTGTGAAAATGTGTAATTTGCCCACTTTGATGCCAGTTTTGATGCCCAGAACCCTTTTGTGCCAGGCTGGAGACATGGATTTCATGTGGGGCATCAGTAGGTATGTAAATCAGGTGTTAGATGAGTGGCACAAAGGCATTTAACCCCTTAAAAATAGCTGTTACTTATTCAAATCTGTGAAAATGGCAATTTGCCCACTTTGATGCCAGTTTTGATGCCCAGAACCCTTTTGTGCCAGGCTGGATTGACATGGATTTCATGTGGGACATCAGTGGGTATGTAAATCAGGTGTCAGATGAGTGGCACAAAGGCATTTAACCCCTTAAAAATAGCTGTTACTTATTCAAATCTGTGAAAATGGGACTTCGCCCACTTTGATGCCAGTTTTGATGCCCAGAACCCTTTTGTGCCAGGCTGGGAGACATGGATTTCATGTGGGGCATCAGTAGGTATGTAAATCAGGTGTCAGATGAGTGGCACAAAGCATTTAACCCCTTAAAAATAGCTGTTACTTATTCAAATCTGTGAAAATGTGAATTTGCCCACTTTGATGCCAGTTTTGATGCCCAGAACCCTTTTGTGCCAGGCTGGATTGACATGGATTTCATGTGGGGCATCAGTAGGTATGTAAATCAGGTGTCAGATGAGTGGCACAAAGCCATTTAACCCCTTAAAAATAGCTGTTACTTATTCAAATCTGTGAAAATGGTGAATTTGCCCACTTTGATGCCAGTTTTGATGCCCAGAACCCTTTTGTGCCAGGCTGGATTGACATGTGATTTCATGTGGGGCATCAGTAGGTATGTAAATCAGGTGTCAGATGAGTGGCACAAAGCCATTTAACCCCTTAAAAATAGCTGTTACTTATTCAAATCTGTGAAAATTGGCAATTTGCCCACTTTGATGCCAGTTTTGATGCCCAGAACCCTTTTGTGCCAGGCTGGATTGACATGGATTTCATGTGGGGCATCAGTGGTATGTAAATCAGGTGTTAGATGAGTGGCACAAAGCATTTAACCCCTTAAAAATAGCTGTTACTTATTCAAATCTGTGAAAATGGGCAATTTGCCCACTTTGATGCCAGTTTTGATGCCCAGAACCCTTTTGTGCCAGGCTGGATGACATGGATTTCATGTGGGGCATCAGTGGGTATGTAAATCAGGTGTTAGATGAGTGGCACAAAGGCATTTAACCCCTTAAAAATAGCTGTTACTTATTCAAATCTGTGAAAATGTGAAATTTGCCCACTTTGATGCCAGTTTTGATGCCCAGAACCCTTTTGTGCCAGGCTGGATAGACATGGATTTCATGTGGGGCATCAGTAGGTATGTAAATCAGGTGTCAGATGAGTGGCACAAAGCCATTTAACCCCTTAAAAATAGCTGTTACTTATTCAAATCTGTGAAAATGTGATTTGCCCACTTTGATGCCAGTTCTGATACCCAGAACCCTTTTGTGCCAGGCTGGATTGACATGGATTTCATGTGGGGCATCAGTGGGTATGTAAATCAGGTGTCAGATGAGTGGCACAAAGCCATTTAACCCCTTAAAAATAGCTGTTACTTATTCAAATCTGTGAAAATGGGTGATTTGCCCACTTTGATGCCAGTTTTGATGCCCAGAACCCATTTTGTGCCAGGCTGGATTGACATGGATTTCATGTGGGGCATCAGTAGGGTATGTAAATCAGGTGTTAGATGAGTGGCACAAAGCCATTTAACCCCTTAAAAATAGCTGTTACTTATTCAAATCTGTGAAAATGGCAATTTGCCCACTTTGATGCCAGTTTTGATGCCCAGAACCCTTTTGTGCCAGGCTGGATTGACATGGATTTCATGTGGGGCATCAGTAGGTATGTAAATCAGGTGTCAGATGAGTGGCACAAAGGCATTTAACCCCTTAAAAATAGCTGTTACTTATTCAAATCTGTGAAAATGTGTAATTTGCCCCTTTGATGCCAGTTCTGATACCCAGAAACCCTTTTGTGCCAGGCTGGATTGACATGGATTTCATGTGGGCATCAGTGGGTATGTAAATCAGGTGTTAGATGAGTGGCACAAAGGCATTTAACCCTTAAAAATAGCTGTTACTTATTCACATGTGTGAAAATTGGTTTCTGCCCACTTTGATGCCCAGAACCCTTTTGTGCCAGGCTGGAGAGACATGGATTTCATGTGGGGCATCAGTAGGTATGTAAATCAGGTGTTAGATGAGTGGCACAAAGGCATTTAACCCCTTAAAAATAGCTGTTACTTATTCAAATCTGTGAAAATGTGTAATTTGCCCACTTTGATGCCAGTTTGATGCCAGAACCCTTTGTGCCAGGCTGGATGACATGGATTTCATGTGGGGCATCAGTAGGTATGTAAATCAGGTGTCAGATGAGTGGCACAAAGCCATTTAACCCTTAAAAATAGCTGTTACTTATTCAAATCTGTGAAAATGGAATTTGCCCACTTTGATGCAGTTTTGATGCCCAGAACCCATTTGTGCCAGGCTGGATTGACATGGATTTCATGTGGGGCATCAGTGGTATGTAAATCAGGTGTAGATGAGTGGCACAAAGCCATTTAACCCCTTAAAAATAGCTGTTACTTATTCAAATCTGTGAAAATGGGAATTTGCCCACTTTGATGCCAGTTTGATCCCAGAACCCTTTTGTGCCAGGCTGGATTGACATGGATTTCATGTGGGGCATCAGTGGGTATGTAAATCAGGTGTTAGATGAGTGGCACAAAGCATTTAACCCTTAAAATAGCTGTTACTTATTCAATTGTGAAAATGGATTTGCCCACTTTGATGCCATTTTGATGCCAGAACCCTTTTGTGCCAGGCTGGATGACATGGATTTCATGTGGGGCATCAGTAGGTATGTAAATCAGTGTAGATGAGTGGCACAAAGGCATTTAACCCTTAAAAATAGCTGTTACTTATTCAAATCTGTGAAAATGTGAATTGCCCACTTTGATGCAGTTTGATGCCCAGAACCTTTTGTGCAGGCTGGAGACATGGATTTCATGTGGGGCATCAGTAGGTATGTAAATCAGGTTAGATGAGTGGCACAAAGCATTTAACCCTTAAAAATAGCTGTTACTTATTCAAATCTGTGAAAATGGAATTTGCCCACTTTGATGCCAGTTTTGATCCCAGAACCCTTTTGTGCCAGGTGGATGACATGGATTCATGTGGGGCATCAGTGGTATGTAAATCAGGTGTAGATGAGTGGCACAAAGCCATTTAACCCTTAAAAATAGCTGTTACTTATTCAAATCTGTGAAAATGGGCCATTTGCCATTTGATGCCAGAACCCTTTGTGCCAGGCTGGATTGACATGGATTTCATGTGGGGCATCAGTGGGTATGTAAATCAGGTGTTAGATGAGTGGCACAAAGCCATTTAACCCTTAAAAATAGCTGTTACTTATTCAAATCTGTGAAATGGCAATTTGCCCACTTTGATGCCAGTTTGATGCCCAGAACCTTTTGTGCCAGGCTGGATTGACATGGATTTATGTGGGCATCAGTAGGTATGTAATCAGGTGTCGATGAGTGGCACAAAGCATTTACCCCTTAAAAATAGCTGTTACTTATTCAAATCTGTGAAAATGTGAATTTGCCACTTTGATGCCAGTTTGATGCCCAGAACCTTTTGTGCCAGGCTGGAGACATGGATTTCATGTGGGGCATCAGTAGGTATGTAAATCAGGTGTCAGATGAGTGGCACAAAGCCATTTAACCCTTAAAAATAGCTGTTACTTATTCAAATCTGTGAAAATGGAATTTGCCACTTTGATGCCAGATCCCAACCTTTGTGCCAGGCTGGATTGACATGGATTTCATGTGGGGCATCAGTAGGTATGTAAATCAGGTGTCAGATGAGTGGCACAAAGCCATTTAACCCCTTAAAAATAGCTGTTACTTATTCAAATCTGTGGAAAATGGGATTTGCCCACTTTGATGCCATTCTTGATCCCAGAACCCTTTTGTGCCAGGCTGGATTGACATGGATTTCATGTGGGGCATCAGTGGGTATGTAAATCAGGTGTTAGATGAGTGGCACAAAGCCATTTAACCCCTTAAAAATAGCTGTTACTTATTCAAATCTGTGAAAATGGGTAATTTGCCCACTTTGATGCCAGTTTTGATGCCCAGAACCCTTTTGTGCCAGGCTGGATTGACATGGATTTCATGTGGGGCATCAGTAGGTATGTAAATCAGGTGTTAGATGAGTGGCACAAAGCCATTTAACCCCTTAAAAATAGCTGTTACTTATTCAAATCTGTGAAAATGTGAAATATGCCCACTTTGATGCCAGTTTGGATGCCCAGAACCCTTTTGTGCCAGGCCGGATTGGCATGGATTTCATGTGGGGCATCAGTAGGTATGTAAATCAGGTGTCAGATGAGTGGCACAAAGGCATTTAACCCCTTAAAAATAGCTGTTACTTATTCAAATTTGTGAAAATTGGCAATTTGCCCACTTTGATGCCAGTTTTGATGCCCAGAACCCTTTTGTGCCAGGCTGGAGTCACATGGATTTAATGTGGGGCATCAGTAGGTATGTAAATCAGGTGTTAGATGAGTGGCACAAAGCCATTTAACCGCTTAAAAATTGCTGTTACTTATTCAAATCTGTGAAAATGGTCAATTTGCCCACTTTGATGCCAGTTTTGATGCCCAGAACCCTTTTGTGCCAGGCTGGATTGACATGGATTTCATGTGGGGCATCAGTAGGTATGTAAATCAGGTGTTAGATCAGTGGCACAAAGCCATTTAACCCCTTAAAAATAGCTGTTACTTATTCACATGTGTGAAAATTGGTTCTCTGCCCACTTTGATGCCAGTTCTGATGCCCAGAACCAATTTGTGCCAGGCTGGATTGACATGAACTTGATGTGTGGCATCACAAAGTATGTAAATCAGGTGTCAGATCAGTGGCACAAAGCCATTTAACCCTTTCCATACCAGACCTCAGTGCCCACTTTGATGCCCATTTTGATGCCAGCCTTCTATTTTTTTTATCTGTTTTTAACTGTATTCATAAAAGGGCACATGACTGCATATTATTATATACTTAGAATGGTTAATTTTTATTGAAAAAGCTGAAAAAAGCAGAAAATAAAAAATAGCCGAATAAGAAACTGCTGAATAAGAAACCAACTTCAGCCCGAATAAGAAACTGAACGAATAAGAAACCAACTTCAGCATCGTACTATAACCTGAGTATATACACTGCACAGTACCACTTCTCCTGTCCTGTATACTGGGTGTAATCCTCAGTATCTGTATTATTCTGTATATATACACTGCACAGTACCACTTCTCCTGTCCTGTATACTGGGTGTAATCTTCAGTATCTGTATTATTCTGTATATATACACTGCACAGTACCACTTCTCCTGTCCTGTATACTGGGTGTAATCCTCAGTGTCTGTATTATTCTATATATATACACTGCACAGTACCACTTCTCCTGTCCTGTATACTGGGTGTAATCCTCAGTACCTGTATTATTCTGTATATATACACTGCACAGTACCACTTCCCCTGTCCTGTATACTGGGTGTAATCCTCAGTATCTGTATTACTCTGTATATATACACTGCACAGTACCACTTCTCCTGTCCTGTATACTGGGTGTAATCCACAGTATCTGTATTATTCTGTATATATACACTGCACAGTACCACTTCCCCTGTCCTGTATACTGGGTGTAATCCTCAGTGTCTGTATTATTCTGTATATATACACTGCACAGTACCACTTCCCCTGTCCTGTATACTGGGTGTAATCCTCAGTATCTGTATTACTCTGTATATATACACTGCACAGTACCACTTCTCCTGTCCTGTATACTGGGTGTAATCCACAGTATCTGTATTATTCTGTATATATACACTGCACAGTACCACTTCCCCTGTCCTGTATACTGGGTGTAATCCTCAGTGTCTGTATTATTCTGTATATATACACTGCACAGTACCACTTCCCCTGTCCTGTATACTGGGTGTAATCCTCAGTATCTGTATTACTCTGTATATATACACTGCACAGTACCACTTCTCCTGTCCTGTATACTGGGTGTAATCCACAGTATCTGTATTATTCTGTATATATACACTGCACAGTACCACTTCCTCCTGTCCTGTATACTGGGTGTAATCCTCAGTTCTGTATTATTCTGTATATATACACTGCACAGTACCACTTCCCTGTCCTGTATACTGGGTGTAATCTTCAGTATCTGTATTACTCTGTATATATACACTGCACAGTACCACTTCTCCTGTCCTGTATACTGGGTGTAATCCACAGTATCTGTATTATTCTGTATATATACACTGCACAGTACCACTTCCCTGTCCTGTATACTGGGTGTAATCCTCAGTGTCTGTATTATTCTGTATATATACACTGCACAGTACCACTTCCCCTGTCCTGTATACTGGGTGTAATCCTCAGTATCTGTATTACTCTGTATATATACACTGCACAGTACCACTTCTCCTGTCCTGTATACTGGGTGTAATCCACAGTATCTGTATTATTCTGTATATATACACTGCACAGTACCACTTCTCCTGTCCTGTATACTGGGTGTAATCCCAGTATCTGTATTATTCTGTATATATACACTGCACAGTACCACTTCTCCTGTCCTGTATACTGGGTGTAATCTTCAGTATCTGTATTATTCTGTATATATACACTGCACAGTACCACTTCTCCTGTCCTGTATACTGGGTGTAATCCTCAGTGTCTGTATTATTCTATATATATACACTGCACAGTACCACTTCTCCTGTCCTGTATACTGGGTGTAATCCTCAGTACCTGTATTATTCTGTATATATACACTGCACAGTACCACTTCCCCTGTCCTGTATACTGGGTGTAATCCTCAGTATCTGTATTACTCTGTATATATACACTGCACAGTACCACTTCTCCTGTCCTGTATACTGGGTGTAATCCACAGTATCTGTATTATTCTGTATATATATACACTGCACAGTACCACTTCCCCTGTCCTGTATACTGGGTGTAATCCTCAGTGTCTGTATTATTCTGTATATATACACTGCACAGTACCACTTCCCCTGTCCTGTATACTGGGTGTAATCCTCAGTATCTGTATTACTCTGTATATATACACTGCACAGTACCACTTTCTCCTGTCCTGTATACTGGGTGTAATCCACAGTATCTGTATTATTCTGTATATATACACTGCACAGTACCACTTCCCTGTCCTGTATACTGGGTGTAATCCTCAGTGTCTGTATTATTCTGTATATTATACACTGCACAGTACCACTTCCCCTGTCCTGTATACTGGGTGTAATCCTCAGTATCTGTATTACTCTGTATATATACACTGCACAGTACCACTTCTCCTGTCCTGTATACTGGGTGTAATCCACAGTATCTGTATTATTCTGTATATATACACTGCACAGTACCACTTCCCTGTCCTGTATACTGGGTGTAATCCTCAGTGTCTGTATTATTCTGTATATATACACTGCACAGTACCACTTCCCCTGTCCTGTATACTGGGTGTAATCCTCAGTATCTGTATTACTCTGTATATATACACTGCACAGTACCACTTCTCCTGTCCTGTATACTGGGTGTAATCCACAGTATCTGTATTATTCTGTATATATACACTGCACAGTACCACTTCCCCTGTCCTGTATACTGGGTGTAATCCTCAGTGTCTATATTATTCTGTATATATACACTGCACAGTACCACTTCCCTGTCCTGTATACTGGGTGTAATCCTCAGTATCTGTATTACTCTGTATATATACACTGCACAGTACCACTTCTCCTGTCCTGTATACTGGGTGTAATCCACAGTATCTGTATTATTCTGTATATATACACTGCACAGTACCACTTCCCTGTCCTGTATACTGGGTGTAATCCTCAGTATCTGTATTACTCTGTATATATACACTGCACAGTACCACTTCTCCCTGTCCTGTATACTGGGTGTAATCCTCAGTATCTGTATTATTCTGTATATATACACTGCACAGTACCACTTCCCCGTCCTGTATACTGGGTGTAATCCTCAGTATCTGTATTACTCTGTATATATACACTGCACAGTACACTTCTCCTGTCCTGTATACTGGGTTAATTTCCCAGTTTCTGTATTAATTTTGTATAAAATTTCCCCTGCCCAGTACCCCCTTCCCCTGTCCCGTATACTGGGTTTTAATCCCTCAGTGTCTGGTATTATTCTGTATTTTATTCCCCTTCACCATACCTTTTTCCCCTGTCCTGTATTCTGGGTTTTAATTTTCCCCAGTATTTGTATTATTTTTGTAAAATAAACCCCCCACAGTACCACTTCCCCTTTTCCCGTATAATGGGTTTTAATCCCAGTTTCTGTATTATTCTGTATATAAAACACTCCAGTACCACTTCCCCTGTCCTTATACCCGGGTTTTAAATCCTCAAATGTCTTATTATTTCGTTATATTTTTCATCAAGTACCACTTCCCCTGTCCCCGTATACTGGGGTTGTAATCCCCCAGTAAACTGTATTATTCTTTTTTTTATTCATGCACAGTACAAATTTCCTGTCCCGTATTTCTCGGGTGAATTTCCCCAGTAAACTGAATTATTCTGTTTATATTCACTGCAAAAGTACCACTTCTCCCCGTCCCCCTTTTTAATGGGTTGTAAATTCCCCAGGGGTTTGTTTATTCGGGTTTTATTTCAATGCCACAAATAAAACTTTCCCGCCCCGTTTTATGGGGGTTTTTAAACCTTCCCGGATCGGGACTTTTTTTGTATATATACAATTTCACAAATACCACTTCTCCCGTCCTGGGATACTGGTGTAATCCTCAGTATCTGTAAATTTTTCGTATTTATACACTGCAAGTACCACTTTTCCGGTTTCCCGTATTTCGGTGTAATTCCCCAGGATTGTTTTTTCTGTATATTTTTAAAATGCCGGGGGAAAAACCCCCCCCCACTTCCCCGCACCTTTTTAATTTTTGGGTGTAAAAACTTCCGTTTCCCCCCCGGGGTTTTTAAATCCCATTCCTTGTATTTATACCGGCCAAGGTTTTTCCCTTCCTTTTTCCTTATCTGGGGAACCGGTTTTCCCGGAATTCCCTTGGGATAAACACCTGGACCCGTCACCCCTGCCCGGGGCTATAACTGGGGTGTAATAATAGGACCCGTTTACTGAAAATTTTAAAACCCCCCCGAGTTTTTTTAATTTACCTTTATGTTTTTTAATGGGTTTTTTTGTAGGGCTTCAGGGTTTCCTTTTATTATTTGTTTATCACTGCAAATAAAAAAACCTCCTGTTTTGAAAAAATGGGTTTGTTTTTTCAAACCCGGGGTCCCGGAACTAAAATTTAAAAATTCACACCTTTCCCGGGGAACACTTTTTTTATGGGCCTTTTACGGCCCCCTGTGGGGGGAATATCAAAAATAACCCCCCCTTGGGGGCTTTTCCCCCCAATATTTCCCTTAAACCAGTACCACTTCCCCCGGTCCTTATATGGGGAGGTCTCCCAGCTGGGTTTTAAAAACCTGGATAATTTACAAAAAGCAAAAAAATAAAGTCCCAACCTCCTGGTCAACCCCGATACCCCCCGGGGTTTTTAACCCCAGGAGGATCTGGGGTTTTATTTTGGAAAATAAACCTTTCCCCCCCTTTCAGCCCCCTGGCCTTTTGGGTTAAAAAATGGGTGTTTCCTCAGTTCTGAATTATTTCCCCCCCTTTTTTACCACGCCCAGTAACCACTTTCCACCCTTGGGGGGGCCCCTTGAAAACTGGGGGGTTAATCCTTCCAAAACCTTGGGAAAAAAACCTTTATTTCCGACCCCCAAAGGGTTTTTTTACTTTTTGTTGTAACCGGGGTTTTTTTCCAAGTATCGTTTTTTGGGAATTCCCCTTTCCCGTAAAACCTTCCCTGGGGGGCTTTAACTGGGTTGGGAACCCCAAATGGGGTTGGGGGAATTCCATTTTTGGTTTTATACAGCTTTTCAAAGGGGGCCCCCTTCCCTTTTCCTGGTTTAAACTTTTTTTTGAATCACAGTTTCCCCATTAACCTTGGGGGTTAAAACCCCCCTGGGGGGTTACCCCCTCCTCCGGGCCCTGGGGAAAAATTGGGTTTGTTTAACCCCAGGGATCTTAAAAAACCCCCCGTTAATACCCAAACTGGGGGAAAAAAGGGTTAACCCCCTTCCCCCCCCTGTCCCCCTGTATCTTTGGGGGTGAATAACCCAAGTTCTTTTTTTAACTGTTAAATAATAACTGCCAAAACGCCCTCTTTTTGATGTTCCCCCCTTTCCCCGGGTGTTAATTTTTCCCAAGGAAAATCTGTATTTTTTTCGTTAATACACGACAGTCCCTTCCCCCGTCCTTTTTTAACCCGGGTTTTTTGGGTTTGAATCATCAGGCGATTATTCCTGTTTTTTAATATACACTTGCCACAAAATAAATCTTTCCCCCCTTGGGGGGATACTTGGGGTGGGAAAAACTCCCTATCTGGGTGTTTTTACGGGTTGGATTGTTTTTAATTTTTTTGTAAAGGGTTTTTTTTTTTGTTCTTGCCTTAAACCTCTTTCCCTATTTCTGGTTACACTTTCCAAAGTAAAACTTCCCCGCCCTGTAATTACCCTTTGGGTGGTTTAAATCTAGTTTCCCCCTTTTTAATGGAAAATATCCCCCTTTAAACCCCCAAAAATCCCCCCTTTTCCCCTGGGCCCCTGGGAAAAACGGGGTTAACCTCAGGGGAGGTTTTGATTTTTCCGGGGGAAAAAAGAAAGATTTTCCCATTTCCCTTCCGGGTTTTACTTGGGTGGAAAAAATTTTCCGGGGGATCGTGAAACTGGTATTTTTATACACCTGCCACGGTTTAAAAAATTTCCCCCCCCATGTAACGGGAAAATTCTCCAGTTTTCTGTTTTATTCCCGTTCATCTACAGGGGACTCTCCTAAAAACGTACCCGCTGAGAGGATACCCCAGAATGGGGCTGGCAGGAAACCAGGCTCCCCGAGAAGGAGCTTCCGACCCAGCGCTGCCACCACTACGTGGTGCTGGCGGTGCAAAGGACCGGGACATGTGGCTGCCTACTGCCCACTAACAGTGGAACCCATGGACTGCGGGTTCACACGCCGGCTCTCGATGTATGCCAGCCCCGTGTTCACCGCAGAAGGAGTGGTTTCCCTAACGGCACCACATCTGTGCCCGGTGCTCGTTAATGGACACAGAGCAGAAGCTCTCTTGGACTCTGGCAGTTTGGTGACGCTGGTTCGTGCGTCCTTAATCCCCGGGTTGCAACTCACTGCGGGATTGGTAGGGGTCCGGTGTATTCACGGGGACCTACGCGAGTATCCGACCACGGAAGTGACTCTATCCACTCCCTGTGGAGAGGTGACTCACGTGGTCGGAGTGGTAAAATCTCTACCCTACGGGACTGTGCTGGGAAGAGACTTACCGTTGTTTTGGTCCTTATGGGGAAGGAGGAGTAACCCTTCTCTGAGGCCAGGGAATCCGGGTGCTGAGCCCGACGACCCTGAGACCGGGACACCTGCCGTAGGGGTCGCCAACATAGGGCTAGAGTGTCACCCCGATAGGTTCCCGCTAGACGTGTTGGCAGGGGAGGTCGAGGAGACCCACCGCTTCCAGAGTTGGAAGTATCCCGGGGAGCGTTTGGGACAGCCCAGCTACAGGATCCCACACTGACCCGGGCCCGAGAAAGGGTAACCGAAATAAACGGGGTAGCTCAGCATCCGGGGGCGGAGAACGTATTTCCACGCATGGTGCTTAACCAAGAGTTACTCTATAGGGTGGACAAAATCCGGGATGAGGTCGTGGACCAACTGGTAGTACCGCAGCCACACCGCCGGGCGGTCCTAGAGATGGCCCACTCCCACCTGCTAGGGGGCCACCTTGGGGCTAAAAAAAACGCAAGAACGCATCTTGCGAAGGTTCTTTTGGCCGGGCGTGTATGCGGATGTCCAGAGGTACTGTGACTCCTGCCCGGAATGTCAGCTGACCACACCCATTGCCACCTTCCGTAGTCCATTGGTACCTCTACCAGTTATAGAGGAACCTTTTGAACGGATCGCAATGGATTTGGTGGGGCCTATAGTGAAATCAGCACGAGGCCACCAACACATACTCGTGGTTGTCGACTACGCCACCCGGTACCCGGAGGCGATCCCATTACGCCACCCCACGGCGAAAATAATTGCCCGGGAGCTGTTTGCCATGTTCTGTCGCCTAGGACTACCTAAGGAAATCCTCACAGATCAGGGGACTCCTTTTATGTCCAAAGTGACCCGGGAACTGTGTAAATTGCTCAACATCAAACAGCTGCGCACCTCGGTGTACCATCCCCAGACCGACGGGTTAGTCGAGCGGTTTAACAAAACCTTGAAGTCCATGCTGAAAAAGGTGGTGGCCAAGGATGGAAAGGATTGGGATATGCTATTACCATATCTAATGTTCGCCATCCGGGAGGTACCACAGTCATCTACGGGGTTTTCCCCCTTTGAACTGTTGTACGGCCGACATCCTAGAGGGCTCTTGGATGTCGCCAAGGAGACGTGGGAACAGGAACCCACTCCCTATAGGAGCGTCATAGACCACGTGGCGAAAATGCAGGACCGGATCACGGCGGTCCGGCCTATTGTGACAGAGCACCTGATGGATGCTCAAGGAGCTCAAAGCCGCACGTATAATACACGGGCCACCGTTAGGACCTTTGAGGTGGGGGACCGGGTATTGGTCTTAGTGCCCACTACGGAAAGCAAGTTATTGGCCAAATGGCAAGGGCCATATGAAATCCGGGAAAAAGTAGGGGAGGTGAATTACAAGGTATACCAGCCCGGGAAAAGGAAACCCGTGCAGCTATACCACGTTAACCTGCTTAAGGCGTGGAAAGACCGGGAGTGCATGATCATGGAGGCATCCGATGCACCCGGGGTCCCTTCCCCTTCGGCCCCCAGGGATACCGAAGGCGTACGAATAAGTGACACCCTCACTAAGGCCCAACGACGGGAAGCTCACAAATTGGTACAGCAGAATCCCGATGTGTTTTCTGACCTGCCAGGGCGTACTTCGGTCATTCAACATGACATTGTCACTGAGCCCCGGGTAAAAGTGCGGGTGAAACCGTACCGGGTACCCGAGGCCCGACGGCAAGCCATCGCGGCCGAAGTGAAACACATGCTTAAGTTAGGGGTGATAGAAGAATCCCGGAGCGAGTGGGCGAGTCCCATCGTGCTCATTCCAAAGCCGGACGGATCGTTGCGTTTCTGCAACGATTTCCGGAAGCTGAACGAGGTGTCCAAGTTTGATTTATATCCCATGCCCAGGGTGGACGAGCTGATTGAAAGACTGGGGCAAGCCCAGTACTTCACAACGCTCGATCTGACAAAAGGTTACTGGCAGGTGCCGCTAACAAAGGCGGCCAAGGAAAAAACCGCCTTTGTTACTCCGGAAGGTCTCTATCACTACGTCGTGTTGCCGTTTGGGTTGCATGGAGCCCCGGCCACATTCCAGCGGCTCATGGACATAGTGTTAGAACCTCATCGGAAGTACGCGTCCGCCTACCTAGATGACATTATCATCTTTAGTCCAGATTGGCATACCCACTTATCCCAGGTTCAGGCCGTGGTGGATTCTCTCAGGACAGCGGGCCTGACGGCAAATCCAAAAAAATGTGCCATGGGGCTCGAGGAGGCCCGGTACCTGGGGTATGTGATTGGGCGAGGGGTTATCAAACCCCAAATAAACAAAATAGAGGCCATTCAAAATTGGCCCCGACCGGTGTCTACCAAACAGGTGAGGGCGTTCCTCGGCATAGTTGGGTACTACCGACGCTTCATACCCAACTTTGCTGGGCGAACGGCGGCCCTGTCCGACCTGTTAAAAGGGAAGAAAACAGCGTTGGTGCGGTGGAATCCCCAAGCAGAGGCAGCCTTTCAGTCCATGAAGTTGGCCTTGTGCGGACAGCCCGTCCTCATCAGTCCTGACTTCAAACGCGCCTTCGTTGTACAAACAGACGCCTCGGAGGTGGGGCTGGGGCTGTGCTGTCGCAGGAAGTGGACGGAATCGAGCATCCGGTCACTTACTTGAGCCGGAAATTGTCCCCGGCGGAAAAGAATTATAGCGTAGTGGAGAAGGAGTGCTTGGCCGTTAAATGGGCCTTGGAGTCCCTACGTTATTATTTGCTCGGGCGACAGTTCCGGTTAGTTACGGATCACGCTCCCTTGGTCTGGATGCGAAATGCCAAGGAACGGAACGCTCGGGTCACCCGGTGGTTCCTGTCCCTCCAAAACTTCAATTTTACGGTGGAGCATCGGGCTGGCAAGTTGCAGGGTAATGCGGATGCCCTGTCCCGGGCACCCTGTTTGATGGCTGGGGTTCAACCCCACACGTTTGAACCGAGGGGGGGGGTGTGTGAGACAGTGCGGGGGATCATATGCGAGGGGCGCTATGTCTCCCCCAGAATGCGCACTGTCACGTATTGAGCCCGGTATAGGGTGTGAGAGAAAGGGACGGTCCGCTCCCTCCGCTCCGGGTCTTGCAAGGTCCCGGAAGTAGACACGGAGTTAAAAGCCTGGTTAGGAGGCAGGGCGGGGTTCCCTGTACACAGAATTGTGCCTTAGCTGCAGGAGCAGCAGAGATATACACAGGAGAGGTCTAGAGTTCCAGAGGACCATGTGCTAGACTAACACGGCCTAGCCCAGGAGGGCTGGGAGCTCGGCGTGACCTATGACGGAGGCCTTTGGCCTGAAGGACCCGGGGTACGTTATATGAACTGTGTCTTGTGTACCCGGCTGCGACCCGGATTCCGGCTGACTGTGCCATCGCTGTGTGTACCAGCAATAAACACCGGGTCCTGTTTGAACCACTACTGGGCTCTACGTGTTTCCTGACTTGCAATCCAGGCGCTGCCCCACAATATATACACTGCACAGTACCACCTCTCCTGTCCTGTATACAGGGTGTACTCCTCAGCATCTGTATTATTCTGTGTATATATACACTGCACAGTGGCACTTCTCCTGTCCTGTATACTGGGTGTAATCCTCAGTATCTGTATTACTCTGTGTGTGTATATATATATATATACTGCACAGTACCACTTCTCCTGTCCTGTATACAGGGTGTAATCCTCGTTATCTGTATATATACACTTCACAGTACCACTTCTCCTGTCCTGTATACTGGGTGTAATCCTCAGTATCTGTATTATTCTGTATATATACTCTGTACAGTACCACTTCTCCTGTCCTGTATGCTGGGTGTAATCCTCAGTATCTGTATTATTCTGAATATATACACTGCACAGTACCACTTCTCCTGTCCTGTATACTGGGTGTAATCCTCAGTATCTGTATTATTCTGTATATATACACTGCACAGTACCACTTCTCATGTCCTGTATACTGGGTGTAATCCTCAGTATTTGTATTATTCTGCATATATACACTGCACAGTACCACTTCTCCTGTCCTGTATACTGGGTGTAATCCTCAGGATATGTATTATTCTGTATATATACACTGCACAGTACCACTTCTCCTGTCCTGTGTACTGGGTGTAATCCTCAGTATCTGTATTATTCTGTATATATACACTGCACAGTACCACTTCTCCTGTCCTGTGTACTGGGTGTAATCCTCAGTATCTGTATTATTCTGTATATATACACTGCACAGCACCACTTCTCCTGTCCTGTATACTGGGTGTAATCCTCAGTATCTGTATTATTCTGTATATATACACTGCACAGCACCACTTCTCCTGTCCTGTATACTGGCTGTAATCCTCAGGATATGTATTATTCTGTATATATACACTGCACAGCACCACTTCTCCTGTCCTGTATACTGGCTGTAATCCTCAGGATATGTATTATTCTGTATATATACACTGCACAGTACCACTTCTCCTGTCCTGTATACTGGCTGTAATCCTCAGGATATGTATTATTCTGTATATATACACTGCACAGTACCACTTCTCCTGTCCTGTATACTGGCTGTAATCCTCAGGATATGTATTATTCTGTATATATACACTGCACAGTACCACTTCTCCTGTCCTGTGTACTGGGTGTAATCCTCAGTATCTGTATTATTCTGTATATATACACTGCACAGTACCACCTCTCCTGTCCTGTATACAGGGTGTACTCCTCAGTATTTGTATTATTCTGCATATATACACTGCACAGTACCACTTCTCCTGTCCTGTATACTGGGTGTAATCCTCAGGATATGTATTATTCTGTATATATACACTGCACAGTACCACTTCTCCTGTCCTGTGTACTGGGTGTAATCCTCAGTATCTGTATTATTCTGTATATATACACTGCACAGTACCACCTCTCCTGTCCTGTATACAGGGTGTACTCCTCAGCATCTGTATTATTCTGTGTATATATACACTGCACAGTGGCACTTCTCCTGTCCTGTATACTGGGTGTAATCCTCAGTATCTGTATTACTCTGTGTGTATATATATATATATACTGCACAGTACCACTTCTCCTGTCCTGTATACAGGGTGTAATCCTCGTTATCTGTATATATACACTTCACAGTACCACTTCTCCTGTCCTGTATACTGGGTGTAATCCTCGGTATCTGTACATATACACTGCACAGTATCACCTCTGTCTCGTCTCTGAGCTCACAGTAGTCTCCCTCCTCGCAGCTCGTGGTTGTTGTGTCTGGGGAGGAGCAGCCTCCATGTTTCCGGAATGTGCAGACAGATCCGCCGTGTGGAATGTACGTTGGTGTAGTTTCGGATGTTCTGGTATTTGCTTCTTAATTCTCTAGACGTTTCTTTCTTCCTTCTTTTTTTATACTGATTTGAGTTAGGTTGGATTATCTTATTAGTAATTGAACCCGATCATTCATCCTTCTCTGGTTGCTGACAGTGAATGGACTTTTTTCTGTGAAGCCTTTACATACTGCTGCTCAGACTTCCAAGGATTTGCTACATTCTGTTAGGCTACATTCACACTGTGCGTTTTTGATGATCTGTTTTTGATGAATTTTTAGAAGCAAAACTGGTTCTGTTTTTTTTTAAGGCGGTGCAAAAAACACATTGCGCTTTTAATGCGCTGTTTTGCTTTGTGCACTATAGACAGTGAAGAAAGATATTTAAAATAAAGGGGTTCTTGTTGTCATTTCCTTCCTTCTCCATTCTCCATGCCATGGAATGGAGATACATAGAAGACCTATTTTTTTAAAAGTAAAAAAAAAAACAAAAAAAACCCGTGGGCTTTGCTGTATTTTCTCTTGCCAGCTAAGGGTAACCCAAGTAGCTACTGGCTGCCAACTCCTGCTGCTTGGTGTTACCTTCACACTGCCAATGGAAAATACAGTGGAGCCTTTTTTTTATTTTTTTATTTCTGTGGGAAAAAAAAAGAGGGCTTCGCTGTATTTTCTACTGCTGGTAAAGGTAACTGGAATTCTCAGCTTGGTAAGGCCCAAGTGTTCTGGGCCCCCCACGTTGAAAATCGCAGCCTGCAGCCGCCCCAGAATTGGCACCTCTATGAGAGACGCCAAAACTGGCGGTTACCCCGCTCATCCAGCTACAATGTAGCGGTGGCAGACTTGGTAATAATAAGGTTGGTGACAGCTTTCTTTGCACATGACACCAAGCCCCTATTGCTAATGTCAGCCGTCAGTATGACAACAGTGCATTAGCAATAGTAATATTTAAAAATCAGACACAGACACCAGAAAAAATAACCTTGGCCTTTTTTTCTCTTAAATAAAGACACCTCGTTCACCACTTTATTACATACCCACCAATTCCCTCCGACGTAGTCCAGCGATGTCCAAACCGTTTCTAAGATCAGCTGATCCATCTGCCACCAGCAAACAGACCAGCTGATGTGCCCGCCAATCAGCTGCTGATCGCTTTACTGGTGGCAGATTGATCAGCTGACTCAGCTGCAAGAAGCTGCCACCGGTAAAGCCGTCCGGCCAACTGGAGAAGCACTGTAATAGTGGATTGTGTGATTACCAATCCGTTATTCCAGCATTTTTTTTTATTATAATGGAACCAATGGAGGAAACGCAGTGACAAAATGCTGCATAATTGACCTGTCCATTCTTTTTACTGATCCGTTTTCTACCCCAAAAGCGTATCTGCAAAAAACGCTGTGTCTGAATGGCAAATGTTGAAAATCCATTCATTTTGCTGTTCAACACAGATGCAGATGCATTCTTAGGGGAAAACAGATCCGCAAACAATGTACCGTGTGAATGCAGCATTAGAGAAGGTGACGACTTTTTGACCAGAATCTAGGTTTGGGTGAGAGTTGTAGGGGTGACTTGGCACGTCAGTTTAATATGTTGGATATCCTGTGATATATTCCACCATCACGTTTTCTGGAGTTCCGGTGTGGGTGTGAATATTCTGTCCATGTCCTTCCATCAAAGTCATAGAATGTCATTTCCTGTCCAAAGACCTCAAAACAGAAGCCCCAGGATCCCCCACGTGGATGCAATACATGAATGGTCCTGGGGCCTCTTGTAGCAGAAGGGTCCAGTGGCGTAACTTCAGGCCCAGGGGCCTCGATGCAAAAGCTCCAACAGGGCCCCCAATTATTGCAAATCTTTAATAGTATTAAGGCCCCGTTACACCTGCCGATACTGCCGGAGATGTCGGCAGCGACTGGCTGGTGCGCGCATGTTTTTGGCGCCCCACCAGCGTTGCCGCCCCCAATGTACACGGGGAGACATCTCCATCGATGGGCTGGCGAGCTGAAAGGCGGCATCGCCGCCGGGCTGTCTCAAAACCCCAGCGGCGATGCAGGACAATGGGAGCCTATGGCTCCCATCGCCTGTCAGCTCGCCGGCAGCCGTTTACATGGGGCGATCTGTGCACATCGCCCCAGATCGGCCGCCTGGTTTCACATCACTGATGTGAAACCAGGTGAGCTGTCAGAGCCGCCGACATATCCCCTTTACATTAGGCGACGCAGGGGTGATGTCGCCACCGATAGGCCACGCCCCTACATTGCCTATGTAATCGGCGGCGATGTGGCCAGGTGTAACGGGGCTTTTAGTCTTTTTCTATAGGCCAAAGGGACTTCTGGGGCCCCCCCAGACTGCAGGTCCCAAGTGCGATCACAACCCCTGCACCTATTGTAGTTATGCCCCTGGAAGGGTCTTTGGTCTCTAGGACACCAAGGTTTTGAGAAACTACTATGTCAGTATTGAGCTTGGAGACAGATCTACAAACTGCAACAGCAAAAAGGAAAGTCATCTAATGATGAACATCATATTAACGTTGTGTCTTGAATATCGCCCGTGAAGGGGGAACCCGGTCACAACCGCTGGGTGTCCCAACTTTCCCAATCTCCTGAACGATCCTTCTCTCCGCATACACAGATCACTCAATCAGATGATACTTTCCCTCTTTCAGGTTGTGAGGACATTTATATCAGCAAGAAACAAACTTGTTACATTTTAGATTTAATATAGAGGAAAAAAGTAGAATATAAGGTTACAAAAAGATGAAGTAGTAACAGGACACACAAGGCCAAAGCACAATCGTTAACAATCCCTAAAAGCAGGCAGAATAGGAAGCATTTAAGGAAACCAGGATGGATGATCACAGAACTTAAACACATGCTAAAAAGGAAGATAGAAAAGTTTATCAAATGGAAAGAGGGAGCCATATCTTAAGATGACTTCAATGCAGTCCGCAGAACCTGCAGGACATATATGAGATTAGCTAAAGCTGATAATAAATTAAGGCTTGCAAGAGAAGTCAAAATAATAAAAAATGATTGGGGGTACGTCAAACGTAAAAGCAAAGCTAAAGATTTTATAGGATTTTTACAGGAGGAATATGATGAAGTGGAAAAAATTTATGTTGTGGAGGCTGAACTTTGTTTTTTTTCTCAGAAAGTAAATGTAACATGAACTGATCTTCACTGTACTATTAAAGGAATTGAAGAATCATGGCTATCTATAAACAGGGAAATAGTGAGGGAATATTTTCCCTATCATAAATAAATTCAAGTCTCCAGGTCCAGATGAATTACCCCCAGGATACCGAATGAGGTAGCAGAGGATCTTTTTGAACCACTCTCCATAATCTTTGAAAATTCTTGGAGAATAAATAGGAAAAGTCCCAGAAGATTGGAGAACAGCAAATATTGTCCCTATCTTCAAAAAGGGGAAGAAGGTGGACCCGGGGAAATAGAAGCCTGTGAGCCTGACTTCTAAACCAGGAAGGCTTAGTAATCAGACCCAAAGAGTGGTTGTGAATGGCTGCACATCCAGCTGGAAGAATGTCTCAAGTGGGGACCACAGGGCTCTGTCCTGGGCCCTTTGTTATTCAATATCTTTATCAATCATATAGATGATGGAATTGAGGGTAAATTGATTAAATTTGCTGATGACACAAAGCTAGATGGGATAGCAAATACTAGAGAAGAGAGAGATGATTCAAAGAGATCTAAACAAACTGGAACAGTGAGCAGCAACTATCAGAATGGTTTATAACCGGGAGAAATGCAAAGTCCTACATCTGGGCAAGAACAATGAAAAAAGCATCTACTGAATGGATGGAATAGGGCTAAGCAATGACACATGTGAAAAAGACTTGTATATACTATTAGATCACAGACTGAACATGAGTCAACAGTGTCAGGCAGCAGCAAAAAAAGGCAAACAGTTCTGGGATGCATTAACAGAAGCATACAGTCTAGATTACGTGACGTCATTATCATCCTTTACTCCTCTTTGGTCAGACCTCATCTGGATACTGTGTCCAGTTCTGGGCACCACATTTTAAAAAAGACATCAACAAACTGGAGCAAGTTCAGAGAAGAGCGACCAGAATGGTGACTGGTCTGCAAACCATGTCCTATGAGGAATGGCTACAGGATTTGGGAATGATTAGCTTGCCAAAAAGAAGCCTGAGAGGTTACCTAATAGCTGTCTACAAATATCTCAAGGGCTGTCACACTGTAGAGGGACCAGCTTTATTTTCATTTGCACAAGGAAAGACTAGAAGCAATGGGATGAAACTGAATGGGAGGGGACAGATTAGATAATAACTTTTAGAGATTTAGAGAGAACATTTTGACAGTGAGGGTGATCAAGGAGTGGAACAGGCGGCCACGAGAGGTAGTGGGTTCTCCTTCAATGGAAGTCTTCACACAGAGGCTGGACAGACATCTGTCTGGGATGATTTACTGAATCCTGCTTTGAATTGGGGATTGGACCAGGAGGTCCCTTTCAACTCTAACATTCTATGAAACAAAAAGGATAAATATTTGTATCACCTGTGATCCCATAATGAGATGTTCTGATCCAGAGATTCTAGGGCATCATCCCCTTCTCCTGTTCTGGACATTATATGGCACAATCCCTGTCTCCCCACTCCTCCTGGTCCGGAGACTATAGGGTGTCATCCACTCCCCCTTCCGGTCTAGAAATTGTAGGGTGTCATCCCTTCCCCCCACCCCTCGTCTTGGTCCAGTGAGAGGAGGATGGCTCATTGTATGAAGGAATTACTTTTATTCAGTTAAGGTTATATTTCCCCAAGGTAATCTCCTTCTGGAATAATATGACCGCCAGATTTCAGGGCATATATCACTATTCTACACACACCACCCATGACTATCCTATGTTCATTGTTCATGTTGATATTACATTTTCGTGTTTTCTAAGGTTCTGTTCCCACTATGAGCTTTTGGTGCTGCAGAATTTTTGCACCATTTCGGCACCTATTATGTATATTCAGTTACTTGCATTTTTTATTGAGTTTTTGATGCTAGGACTGGACCCTGAAGAACTCCAATAAGAGAAGACCCAGAAGCAAACCCTGGGGAATACAGACAGTAAGAGGAGGGGACTGTGGAGACCCGGGGGTCAGTGGGTACTCTCGTCCGCTGGCCCAGCCGCCTTTGGCAAGGCAACGTCCACCAGGGCTCATCCCCGAACTGAACGCCCGAGCTCCTTAACCATGGGCGGAACACTACTCTGACAACACAGGGAGAGGGAACCACAATATTAAGGCTTTATTGGATCCCCAAACAGTTTACAGCATATAACACATAACCAGCAAAACACAACAATGTAACAGGCAACAGAGTCTCACCCTTCCGCTGGCTCACCAAGGATTAGAATATGGCACAGCAAAGTCTGTAGCCAGGTGACGAGGTTGTCCCAACCTGCGTGGCTTCCTTATGCAGTCTTTGTCATCACAGCCAAATCCGATAATTCGATGCTGAAGTCCTTGTGGTGTTATAATCCAGGTTCTGATCCCCTTGGTCGGCACCGAAATGCTTAAGCCTGGGGTAATGACTGGACAATCGGATCCGAAGATCCTGGATTAGCCGCCGTATCCAATCTGCTGGTCAAAGTGAATAGTCCTTCTTATATACCCTCAGTCCTCATTGCAGGATACTAGGGACTTCACGATAGGTGGAATAAAAGTCCAGACATGGAGAGCCAAATACTGATTGATATAGCACCTAGCAGTAATACAATGGAATGTTAGTAGGAGACATTGAGTCTGCAAACCATGACATTAAACAATGGTAGCTGAAGCTATTTACATAGACCCCACAATCCACATGGTAATATACAATGGACGATTAGCATAATTAAGTTCGATAATTACATTACCATGTTAAAATAAACATCAACAGTCATCTACAAAACTCTAGGAACATCCAGTTGGCCATCACAAGTTTGCAAACCAAAATACAATACTGTCTGGGTTACATAAGAAATCATCATATGTTCTACATTGAAGGAGTCCATTTTGTCACAGGCACCTAGGACTGAACCCTCAGAAATTCCAATGGTTAGAGAGAGGGGACCTAGGACTGATCCCTGAGGAACCCCGATGTAAGAGGGAGGGACCTAGGACTGATCCCTGAGGAACCCGATGGTAAGAGGAGGGGACCTAGGACTGATCCCTGAGGAACCCCGATGGTAAGAGGAGGGGACCTAGGACTGATCCCTGAGGAACCCCGAGGTAAGAGGAGGGGACCTAGGACTGATCCCTAAGGAACCCCGATGGTAAGAGGAGGGGACCTAGGACTGATCCCTGAGGAACCCCGACGGTAAGAGGAGGGGACCTAGGACTGATCCCTGAGGAACCCCGATGGTAAGAGGGAGGGAACCTAGGACTGATCTCTGAGTAACCCTGACGGTAAGAGGAGGGGACCTAGGACTGACCCTGAGGAACCCCAACAGTAAGAAGAGGAGAAGGATAAGAGCCGGCTGCGAATCCTGATGATTTGTACATTTGGCAGCAGAATCTTCCTCAGACGACCATTAATAACCTCCAGTGATGGTGGCCAAGGCTGGAAGTGCCTGGATTTCTGCACGATGCTCAGACTCCAGACTGGAGACATCCGGAGGTTGTGATAATGTAGTTTCCATTTCTCATCAGCTGCAGATCAGTGATGTCTCCTTTGTGTTGTTATAGTGTCAGCGTTAAGTAAATCATCTTGATGTTTCTATGTAAAGAAGATTGTAGATACCTTTTGTTGGAGGATAAGTTGCATCACAGCCTTCTGCCTCTACTGCAGTAGATGAGGGGTTAACATTTGGGGTGACATGACTTCTATTTAAATATGTGGGGCTCCTCACCGGGGCTGGTGTCGCCAGAGGCTCCGTCAGTCAGGTTGGCGGATTCTTGTACGACGTGTTGGGACCAGTTAATTGTTGGAAGATTTCTTCTCCACGTCTGCCTGGAAACCTTAAAGGAGTAGGTGCAGATTTTCAATGAGCGTTGCCTCTTGTGAGGTCACCCAGCTTTACAAAGACCAGATAGAAATAACATGGGATGAGTCTTTTCGGCTGATCAGATTTTGGGGGCCATCTTTGGCGATCCGATTGATTTACTTTGTCTCTCACATTCTCCGTTTTCTAATCCCCCCCAGTGTTCTGTTCAGCGTTGGACACTTCCAGGACCCCGAACCTGGGGCTCATCACACAAATCTATGCCAAAGGCAGATATGGGGCTCAGCGGATACAGGGCTCATAACACACATCTCTGCCATAGGCGGATATGCGGTGCAGCAGATAAGGGGCTCATAACACACATCTCTGCCATAGGCAGATACGCGGTGCAGCAGATGCGGGGCTCATAACACACATCTCTGCCATAGGCAGATACGCGGTGCAGCAGATGCGGGGCTCATCACACACATCTCTGCCATAGGCAGATAAGCGGTGCAGCAGATGCGGGGCTCATAACACACATCTCTGCCATGGGCAGATACGCGGTGCAGCAGATGCGGGGCTCATCACACACATCTCAGCCATGGGCAGATACGCGGTGCAGCAGATATGGGGCTCATCACACACATCTCTGCCATAGGCAGATAAGCGGTGCAGCAGATGCGGGGCTCATCACACACATCTCTGCCATAGGCAGATAAGCGGTGCAGCAGATGCGGGGCTCATAACACACATCTCTGCCATAGGCAGATACGCGGTGCAGCAGATGCGGGGCTCATCACACACATCTCAGCCATGGGCAGATACGCGGTGCAGCAGATATGGGGCTCATCACACACATCTCTGCCATAGGCAGATAAGCGGTGCAGCAGATATGGGGCTCATCACACACATCTCTGCCATAGGCAGATAAGCGGTGCAGCAGATGCGGGGCTCATCACACACATCTCTGCCATAGGCAGATACGCGGTGCAGCAGATGCGGGGCTCATAACACACATCTCTGCCATAGGCAGATATGATGCTCAGCGTATAAAACGTCGTTGCGATTGCTGTATTTTGTGACTGGATTGCACTATATCCTTGTGGAAAGGCGCCGTGTGGTGACATTGAGCCCCACCATGACGACCATTGGCTGCGGAACAATAATAATAATCTTTATTTATATAGCGCCAACATAATCTGCAGCGCTTCACAATTCAGAGGTTCATATTCAAACAATGATAAGAAACAGCTATCATAAAGTACAATACAATACAAAGCATAATACAATACAATAATTAGAGCAAAATAATGACAGCCCTGCTCATAAGAGCTTACAATCTAACACTGAGGTGGGGAATCCTAAAAATGTCTGCTGCTTCTCACGCAGTATATGGTATCCTGGAGTGAATCGGAGCTGGACCTGGGCCCGATGCTTCGTCTCACAATGGGAACTTTTGCTCTTCTGATTTTCCTGGCGGTCTCTTGATGTGGAGATTCTGTTCTGTGGACACCAATGATTTATCTGCAAATGAAAGGCTCAAACCTTAACCTGGATCAGATGAAGTGCAGAAGACACTCCAGATACTGGGGGCTCTGGTGGCCCCTCTGGCATCAGGCGTCATGGTCCCTTAAGTTAACTCCGTACTCCCTGGTTTGGTTGTAGGATGGGGCACCCAGGCTCTCCCCATGCCAGGCAGGGCTGGGGGGTGGTATAGCATGGAGGGCGGAGGCGGTAGGAAAGGAGGGGGTATCAGATCACATGCTGAAGGCCAACCCAGAAGACAGAAAAGAATGAGGTTGTAATGGGAGCTCAGCCCTCCCTCCTCATAAAGTGCAGCAGGCAGGGGGCACAGCCAGACCCACAGCCTCACAGCTCACTGCAAACTTGTCATCTGCCAGGAAAACCTGCTCCAGGAATAGCCCAGCAGTGTCTAGACCAGGGGGCACAGAGGGGGCATCGGTGGTCATTTATGTGACCTTATCTTCTGCTTTACATAGTGACCAGAGCACAAGGACTACGTCTGCTACCACCACCCTGCCCGGCCAAACAGGACACCTAGGATACCACCACCCTGCCCGGCCAAACAGGACACCTAGGATACCACCAGCCTGCCCGGCCAAACAGGACACCTAGGATACCACCACCCTGCCCGGCCAAACAGGACACCTAGGATACCACCAGCCTACCCGGCCAAACAGGACACCTAGGATACCACCACCCTGCCCGGCCAAACAGGACACCTGGGATACCACCACCCTGCCCGGCCAAACAGGACACCTAGGATACCACCACCCTGCCCGGCCAAACAGGACACCTAGGATACCACCAGCCTGCCCGGCCAAACAGGACACCTGGGATACCACCACCCTGCCCGGCCAAACAGAACACCTGGGATACCACCAGCCTGCCCGGCCAAACAGGACACCTGGGATACCACCAGCCTGCCCGGCCAAACAGGACACCTGGGATACCACCACCCTGCCCGGCCAAACAGGACACCTGGGATACCACCAGCCTGCCCGGCCAAACAGGACACCTGGGATACCACCAGCCTGCCCGGCCAAACAGGACATCTGTGATACCACCACCCTGTCTGGGCACCTGTGACACCCCCACCCTGCCTGGGCAAACAGGACATCTGTGATGACACCATCCTGTCTGAGCAAACTGGGCACGTGTGTTAGCACCACCCTGCCCGGCCAAACAGGGCATCTGTGATACCACTAGCCTTAGCAAACTGGGCACCTGTGATACTACCACCATGCTGGGGCAAACGTGGCACCTTTGATTCCACCACTCTGCTTGGACATAAGGAATACCTGAGATACCACCACTCTGCCTGGGCATACTTTGCTCTTAGCCAGGTGATCCTGGTAGAACAGGCAAACCTTTCAGGATTTTGCACTTGTCTGGTGGCATTTTTGACAGTGACACCATGGTAGATAGACGGGTAGCGTTCTCACTCCTTTACTTGCTAATCATTGCCCCCATGGGCCTGGCTCTGAACACTCAGGTCAACACCTGTGAGGCCAATGGTAGCATCTACTATGTTGGAGAGTGGTACTTTCTAGACTCTGATCACTGCACCCAGTGTGAGTGCACTCTGGAGGGCCCAGCCTGTGCCAGGACGGAGTGCACTGCTTTACCACCAGCCTGCATGCACGTCAGCCACTACCCAACCGACTGCTGCCCACGCTGTGAGAAGATCGGCTGCGAGTACAGGGGAGAAGTGTATGAACTTGGGGAGCACTTCCAGGTAACTACTTACTACCGTACTTACCCCTCTGGGCAATTTCCTTTCTAACCATTATATTTTATGTTCACTGCCAATACAAAAATATTTTCCTAGTGAAGCCAATTAGTGTTCTCACACAGTATGATGTCCCCACAGTACATTTCCCCCACAGTATGATGTCCCCACAGTACTTTCCCCCAAAAAACAGTATGATGTCCCCACAGTACTTTCCCCCAAAAAAACAGTATGATGTCTTCACAGTACATTCCCCCCCACACACAGTATGATGTCCCCACAGTACATTCCCCCACACACACAGTATGATGTCCCCACAGTACATCCCCCCCACGCACAGTATGATGTCCCCACAGTACATTCCCCCCCACACACAGTATGATGTCCCCACAGTACTTTCCCCCCAAAAAACAGTATGATGTCTTCACAGTACATTCCCCCACACACACAGTATGATGTCCTCACAGTACATTCCCCCACACACACAGTATGATGTCCCCACAGTACATCCCCCCCCCCCCCCACGCACAGTATGATGTCCCCACAGTACATTCCCCCACACACAGTATGATGTCCCCACAGTACATTCCCCCCACACACAGTATGATGTCCCCACAGTACATTCCCCCACACACAGTATAATTTAATAATAATTTATTCATTTATATAGCGCTATTAATTCCATAGCACTTTTACATACATCAGTAATGCTGTCTCTCTTGGAGCTCACAATCTAAACATCATATCAGTATGTCTTTACAATGTGGGAGGAAACCAGAGTGCCTGGAGGAAACCCACACAAACACAGGGAGAACATACAAACTCCTTGCAGATGTTGTCCTTCGTGTCCTTGGTGGGGATTGAATCCAGGACCTTGGAACCTCAGTGCTGCAAAGGCTGCAGTGCTAACCACTTAAGCCACCGTGCCGCCATTATGATGTCCTCACAGTACATTCCTTCCCACACACAGTATAATGTCCTCACAGTACATTCCCCCACACAGTATGATATCCTCCCAGTACATTCCCCCACACACAGTATGATGTCCTTACAGTACATTTCCCCCACACACAGTATGAGGTCCCCACAGTACATTCCCCCACACACAGTATGATGTCCTTACAGTACATTTCCCCCACACACAGTATGAGGTCCCCACAGTACATTCCCCCACACACAGTATGAGGTCCCCACAGTACATTCCCCCACTCACAGTATGATGTCCTCACAGTACATTCCCCCCACACACAGTATGATGTCCCCACAGTACATTCCCCCCACACACAGTATGATGTCCCCACAGTACATTCCCCCAAAAAACAGTATGATGTCCCCACAGTACATTTCCCCCACACACATTATGATGTCCTCACAGTACATTTCCCCCACACAGTATGATGTCCTCACAGTACGTTCCCCCCACACACAGTATGATGTCCTCACAGTACGTTCCCCCCACACACAGTATGATGTCCTCACAGTACGTTCCCCCCACACACAGTATGATGTCCCCACAGTACATTCCCCCACTCACAGTATGATGTCCTCCCAGTACATTTCCCCTACACACATTATGATGTCCTCACAGTACATTTCCCCACACACACAGTATGATGTCCCCACAGTACGTTCCCCACACACAGTATAATGTCCCCACAGTACGTTCCCCCCACACACAGTATGATGTCCCCACAGTACGTTCCCCCCACACACAGTATGATGTCCCCACAGTACGTTCCCCCCACACACAGTATGATGTCCCCACAGTATATTCCCCCACACACAGTATGATATCTCCACAGTATATTTCCCCACACACAGTATGATGTCCTCACAGTACATTCCCCCACACACAGTATGATGTCCATACAGTACATTCCCCCACACACAGTATGATGTCCCCACAGTATATTCCCCCACACACAGTATGATATCTCCACAGTATATTTCCCCCACACACAGTATGATGTCCCCACAGTACGTTCCCCCTACACAGTATGATGTCCTCACAAGTACATTACCCCCACACACAATATGATGTCCCCACAGTATATTCTAGCGATAGGCAATCTGCCTCTTTTTAGTGATCTGGATCATTCAGCTCCGCTCACCATAAAAAGACAGCTCTTTTGGCTCAAAAAACATTTCCTTTTTGTAAATAATACTACTCTTCACCCTGTTATGATTCCAGCTCTTGTCTGTACAGTGAGGCCTCATTCTACACATGTACAGGTATCTAGTGGAGCAGTATAGATCGGTTTTTTAGCCTTCTTATTTCCTCAGATTGTCAGCTCCTGTGATCAGGGCACTTGCTCCTCCTTTGTTATTTTCTGTCTGTCATTGTTTGGTCTATTCTGAATTAGTAAATGCTGTGATATCTGCTGCTCTGTATAGGAATATAATCCTTAAAGGGAACCTGTCACCTACCTAAAGCCCCTCAGGCTATCACTACCTGTCTCTGCATCTTCCTATTAGGACTGGGGGAGGTGGAGCCGAGCATGTAGAGACTGGGGGAGGTGGAGCCGAGCGTGCAGAGACTGGGAGAGGTGGAGCCGAGCGTGCAGAGACTGGGGGAGGTGGAGCCGAGCGTGCAGAGACTGGGGGAGGTGGAGCCGAGCGTGCAGAGACTGGGGAGGTGGAGCCGAGCGTGCAGAGACTGGGGGAGGTGGAGCCGAGCGTGCAGAGACTGGGGGAGGTGGAGCCGAGCGTGCAAATACTGGGGGAGGGGGAGCCGAGCGTGCAAAGACTGGGGGAGGGGGAGCCGAGCGTGCAGAGACTGGGGGAGGTGGAGCCGAGCGTGCAAAGACTGAGGGAGGG
Source organism: Allobates femoralis (assembly GCA_033576535.1). Taxonomy (NCBI): domain Eukaryota; kingdom Metazoa; phylum Chordata; class Amphibia; order Anura; family Aromobatidae; genus Allobates; species Allobates femoralis. The sequence continues at coordinate 165,761,870 of JARQOC010000007.1, read as the reverse complement.
GGCGGCCAAGCGTGCAGAGACTGGGGGAGGAGGAACCAAGCGTGCAGAGACTGGGGGAGCCAAGCATGCAGAGACTGGGGGAGGGGGCGGCCAAGCGTGCAGAGACTGGGACTGAGGAGGGGAGCATGCAGAGACCGGGGCAGGGACGTTTAGCCTGGGACCAGGGGAGGAGAGCTTTTATAAGATAGGAGCTGAATCAACAATCTCCCTGTCTGACTCTGAAATAAAACTGTCAGTCCAGCTATCTGAGGCTCTGAGTCCTACACTATATTGTGCTAGCAAACTTACTTAAAGACCTTAATGACATCACAGGTCATGTGCACTAAGGAGCCAATCACTATGAGTGTAAGCTTCCATTTGGGAGGAGCCCCACAGGTCCTTGCCATTCCACACATAGCACTGAAGTTCCTGCTCTCTCAGTACCCAGTCACCAGCAGTCTGAGGGGTAAAAAAAAAAGAATCGACTCAGCTCCCAGTGGAGAGCTGGCTCCTATCAGACATAGCAGGGAGCCAGCTCTTTGTGCCAGATCATTCATATACGACACATCACTAGTACATTCCCCCCCACACAGTATGATGTCCCCACAGTACATTCCCCCACACACAGTATGATGTCCCCACAGTACATTCCCCCACACACACAGTACGATGTCCTCACAGTACATTCCCCCACACACACAGTATGATGTCCTCACAGTACATTCCCCCACACACAGTATGATGTCCTCACAGTACATTCCCCCACACACAGTATGATGTCCTCACAGTACGTCCCCCCCACACACAGTATGATGTCCTCACAGTACATCCCCCCCCACACACAGTATGATGTCCTCACAGTACATTCCCCCCACACACAGTATGATGTCCCCAAAGTACAGTACATTCCCCCACAGCCAGTATGATGTCCTCACAGTACATTCCCCCACAGTCAGTATGATGTCCTCACAGTACATTCCCCCCCCACACAGTATGATGTCCTCACAGTACATTCCCCCGCACACAGTATGATGTCCCCACAGTACATTCCCCCACACACAGTATGATGTCCTCAATGTACATTCCCACACACAAAGTATGACGTCCTCAACGTACATTCCCCCACACACAGACATAGCAGGGAGTCAGCTGTTTGTGCCAGATCGTTCATATACGACACATCACTAGTACATTCCCTGACACACAGTATTATGTCCTCACAGTACATTCCCCCACACACAGTATGATGTCCTCACAGTACATTCCCCCCACACAGTATGATGTCCTCACAGTACATTCCCCTCACGCACAGTATGATGTCCTCATTGTACATTCCCCTCACGCACAGTATGATGTCCCCACAGAAAATTCCCCCACACACAGTATGATGTCCCTACAGTACATTCCCTCCACACACAGTATGATGTCCTCACAGTACATTCCCCCCACACACAGTATGATGTCCCCAAAGTACAGTACATTCCCCCACAGCCAGTATGATGTCCTCACAGTACATTCCCCCACAGTCAGTATGATGTCCTCACAGTACATTCCCCCCCACACAGTATGATGTCCTCACAGTACATTCCCCCGCACACAGTATGATGTCCCCACAGTACATTCCCCCACACACAGTATGATGTCCTCAATGTACATTCCCACACACAAAGTATGACGTCCTCAACGTACATTCCCCCACACACAGACATAGCAGGGAGTCAGCTGTTTGTGCCAGATCGTTCATATACGACACATCACTAGTACATTCCCTGACACACAGTATTATGTCCTCACAGTACATTCCCCCACACACAGTATGATGTCCTCACAGTACATTCCCCCCACACAGTATGATGTCCTCACAGTACATTCCCCTCACGCACAGTATGATGTCCTCATTGTACATTCCCCTCACGCACAGTATGATGTCCCCACAGAAAATTCCCCCACACACAGTATGATGTCCCTACAGTACATTCCCTCCACACACAGTATGATGTCCCTACAGTACACTCCCCTCACACACAATATGAAGCTCCTCCGCACACCCCTCTTGTCTGTTCATGCTCTCTTCTGAACTACCTAGTCACAAGATCAGAAACTAACTAGTGGAGGAAGACTTTTTTGGGTCCTTGTTATTTAGTTGCATCTGTGTGCTGAGGACAGACCCCAAAACTCCTGCAATAGCTACAAACTCCTAAAATGTGTACAGTATCTCAGGACTTGTCAGAAGGGCTGCTGTGGAGTACTTGTCTTTGATTAATTTATTAATATCATTCCCAGGGGATGGGGCTGTCAATCTCTCACTGTAGTATAAGGGGTGTGGTCTCATGTCTCTGATGTCATTATATCAGTGATGTCATCACCAGGGGGCGGACTGACCCTTCACACATGGTTGTCAGCAGTAATAAATGAGGAGCTGCTGATAAAGTATGAGGGGTGTGGCCTCATGTCTGATGTCATTATATCAGTGATGTCATTATATCAGTGATGTCATAAGGGGGCGGGCAGAAATCTCACACATGTAAAGTGAAGGAAATAATTATTTAATCCCTTGCTGATTTTGTAAGTTTGCCCACTGACGAAGGCATGAACAGCCTAAAATTTTAAGGATAGGTTAATTTTAACAGTGAGAGACAGAATATCAATAATGAAATCCAGAAAATCACATTGTCTAAATTACATAAATGTATTTGCATTTTGAAGAGATAAATAAGTATTTGATCCCTCTGGCAAACACGACTTAATACTTGGTGGCAAAACCCTTGTTGGCAAGCACAGCAGTCAGACATTTCTTGTAGTTGATGAAGAGGTTTGTGCACATGTCAGGAGGAAATTTGGTCCACACCTCTTTGCAGATCATCTTTAAATCATTAGGATTTTGAGGCTGTCGCTTGGCAACTCAGAGCTTCAGCTCCCTCCATAAGTTTTTTCTATGGGATTAAGGTCTGGAGACTGGCTAGGCCACTCCAAGACCTTAATGTGCTTCTTTTTGAGCCACTCCTTTTGTTGTCTTGGCTGTATGTTTTGGGTCATTGTCATGCTGGAAGATCCAGCCACGACCCATTTTTAATGTCCTGGCGGAGGGAGGTTGTCACTCAGGATTTTATGGTATATGGCTCCACCCATTGTCCCATTGATGCGGTGAAGTAGTCTTGTGCCCTTAGTAGAGAAACACGCCCAAAACATAATGTTTCCACCGCCATGCTTGACTGTGGGGACGGTGTTCTTCGGGTTATAGGCAGCATTTCTCTTCCTCCAAACACGGCGAGTTGAGTTTATGCCAAAGAGCTCAATTCTTGACTCATCTGACCTCAGCACCTTCTGAGAGAGAGAGAGAGAGAGAGAGAGATCTCCGGGACAGAAATCGTCTGGAAGGAACAGTGCACTTGTACTGAGCATGCTTAATAAGTAAAACCGGATCCGGGAAACAATCCTTTTTTTCCCCGGATCCGGGACCATAGACATCCATTATACATACACCGGAACGCATCGGATTTGTTTGTCCGTTTTTGTCCAGTGCAACTAAAAACTGTGCAGTCTCCGATTCTGGGTCCCGGAAAAAAACAGGACAGAAACGAATCCAGCACCGAAGACCCAAACGGATAGCCATATATGATCAATCCGGCACCATAGGGATACATGAGAGGCAAAACAGGATCCCTGCCTATCCTCCAAACCGTGGTTTGAAGACAGCCTTAAGAGCTATCTTTAATGCAGGTAACAAGTTGAATTTAGGAAGGAACAATATACTGGTCTGTAAGGAAGCAAAACATCTTATATGGTTGGTTAGGGATCAAAACTTATTTCTTACTTCAAATGCAAACACATTTTATATAATTTAGACAATGTGATCTACTGGATTTTATTTTCATATTTTACCTTTCACTGGTAAATGAACCTACCCTTACAATTAGACTGTTCATGTCTTTGTCAGTGGGCAAACTTACAAAATCAGCAAGGGATCAAATATTTCCTTTACTGTGTACAGGCTGGATGTCAGCAGTAATAGATGAGGAGCTGATGCTGTAGTATGAGGGGGGGGGGATTTTCTATTGGACAGGTTCAGATTCTGTGTTGCCCCCACTGACAGTCCTCAGTCTGTGCTCAGCAGCACCTGGTCCTGGTTTGGGGCCTCGATGTTCGGCGCCTTGTGTACATATCCGCAGCTTTCTGTAAATTCTTTTTGTCTGGAATGTGAAAACTTTGAAGCTTTTGTGAGGATCGGAGGCGCTGGGCGTCTTCTGTGGCTCCCGGAGAGTCTACTCTACACAAATGTGCAGGAGAGCAGCGAACATCAGTGACACAAGGACAACGACTCCCATCATCCCTCATCATTTCTTATTGTGCATTTCTTGTAAATCTTCAGTCCTCAGTGATAAATGAAAGAAACTCAGAATATAAAATGTCAGTCACCATCCCATTCAGAAGAGACAAAGGCCCGAGAGCAGAGGCGCGGGTGCAAGACAACGGCTCAAAGAGCAATCGCCAACATCCGCCCAATGGTGGAGACATGGGGCCCTCAAAGATAATACCTGACCAGCGAGCTCCGCTAATGAATGGAGGAGGACGAGGATGAAGAGTCTAGCTCCCAATGCTTGTGATGTCACCACACCAGGTCTGTGATGTCACCACACCTGGATTGTGATGTCATTGGAGAACAAGTGCAGAGGAGCCAACGCACAGAGGAAGATAACACAGAGATGACTAGCAAATAAGATTTGTTATGAAATAATTGTATTAAAATGGCTTATTAGAGAAGAATCAAAAAGCCATACAATAGATCCCAGAATAATGAGTTTACACTGGATACAGTATTCAGGAACAACTTACCGAACGCTCTGGATGTGACTTAACAAGCCGTGTAATTCCAGGTCACATTGCAGTCTGGTCCTTATGTGTACCAATGGAACTAATGGAGTTTCTGGTCAGTCTTATTATACAATATAATTCTACGCTAATTTAACAGTAGATAGTCTGCAGGATCACCTGCTAGACAAAAAGTCCATTTGTAAGAATTACTTTACACCACAAGGTACCTCACAACTAAGCAGGAAGCAACCGCCCGGCTAACTTGGAATGCCTACAAGAATTAGTCTTCTTTGCTTGAATTCTTGCAATCTGCAACTGGAGTTCTTGACTGGCAAGGTTGGGTTTTGGCATGACCATGCAGTATGGAACTGGGGGGTCTTGACCAATGACATCTGATCTTTTCAGCTAGAACACACTGTCTGGAACTGGAGTTCTTGACTGTCGACATCTGGTCTTCTCGGCTTAACTACGCTGTTTGGATCGGCAACATCGGGTGTTCTTGACTTAACCATGCAGTCTGGAACTGGGAGTGTATATTGGCAACGTTGCGTCTTCTTGGCTTGACCACGCAGTCTGGAACAGAGGGTCTTGATGTCTGAGTTTCTCAGGTTGACCATGCAGTGTGAAACTGGAGGTCTTGACTGTCGATGTTGGGTTTTCTCTGCTTGACCATGTCGTCTGGAACTGGTGATCTTGGCCAGCGACATCGGTCTTCTTGGACTAACCATGAAGTCTGGAACTAGGAGTCTTGACCGGCAACAGCAGGTCTTCTTTCCTTGACCATGCAGTCTGGAACTGGGAGTCTTGACCAGCGACACCGGTCTTCTCAGCTTGACCACACTGTTTGGAACTGGGGGTCTTGACTGGCAACGTTGGGTTTTCTCGGCTTGACCATGCAGTCGGGACTCCAGATGTGGACTGGCTTTGTCTGGTACTAGATCATGAAATTTTCTCTCACGGAATGTCTCCTGTGGGCGGCACCTGTCCTGGAAGGGAACAAGTTGATGTAGGAAAACACACGTAGGCAAAGTCACTTTCACCCGGGTACTTTACTGTCAACTTGTAGCAGCATCAAACAAAGTTCACAGTCCAGAATCAAATATTACAATAACAGGTAGCTCTACGGGTGGCTGCAAATGGACCCCAGGTGGTATGGTGGAACCTGTGGTGTACCTTAGTTGACTAAACCGTGCCCTTTCTTCCCCGCCTAGGATGGGCCAATACTCAATGGCTCTGTGCAGGTAGTATTGGGTGTCCTCTCCTTCGTGGTGAGGAAGCAGGCAGACTGCTTCGTCTGGCAGGGTGCTGTGGCGATATACAGACCACATCAGCCGGTTGCCGACTCCAAAGATAAACTCTGGCCATTTCATCGGGCCCGGCGTTCCCGTGGTGGACTGGAGAATCCCCTGGAGTATGGTCGCTCCACTCTGAGGATCTCCCTTTCTCTCTAGGGCCCGGACTACTCGTGTCGGGCGCCCTCTTTCAGGATCTCCTCAAGATCCCTTCTTCTTCCCTTCAGATCGGCTTGAAACCGTCCGGGTAACCCTTCCGCCTCGTTCCACACTCTTTCTTAACTCCTCTCCTTCTCCTCCTCCTGCTGGCCCTTCTGCTGACAACAGCCCAAAGACCTCCTTGATCCCCCTAGAGGTGAATATATCCCCTCCCGGTAACCTCCCACTGCTCAGCTAATGTGGGAGTGCTGGGAATGGGTCCCACCCACCATCCTAGGGTCCACCTGCAGCTGGGGCAATTACACCTCTTTTATGGGTGCAATACCCCTCTGTGGTGCCTGACCATGCAGAGCGCCACACCTACATTTCCTGTGCAATCTGCAAACATATTTGAACTGAACACAAGTGGCTCCCATATGAATCATTAAACTGCAGGCACACAGGGAAATTCTACTTAGCGGGGGCATTGTGGGGGGCGTAAAATGCTGACTGTACTGGGTGCCTGTGGCTGATGTGCAGCAGATGGGACACAGTCCAAGGACAGGATGAACTCATGGGGGCCTCCAGGTAGAAGCACAGGAGATGTCAGACTTGTTCAGTCCCACGTAAATAAATCATCATCAATCATCATCATCATCATGTTTTGTGTCTGTTCCTCACAGATCTGTGCTTGCTGTCATGTCTTGCCAGCCATTTTAGGTATTATCAGGGATTCAATGTGTTCTGCAGAATCTATTTCTTGCCTGTTTTCCACGTTGTGATCCAGATGTTGCTCTTTAGGTCTTCTGTGCAGTCATTGGTTTTTAGTAACTTATTTTGTATATAATTTGATAAATGTTTGCTATATTTCTTACTGCTTTTGATCGTTTGTGCTCCCTTTGCATCTTTATGTGTGAAATCTATACAAAGACTAAGCCAATACCATCGCCATATGGTGACTGTATAGTAGTCGATAGAGGACCTGCAGCCCATATAATAATATACAGCTGATACAGGACCTGCAGCACATATAATAATATACAGCTGATACAGGACCTGCAGCACATATAATAATATACAGCTGATACAGGACCTGCAGCACATATAATAATATACAGCTGATACAGGACCTGCAACACATATAATAATATACAGCTGATACAGGACCTGCAGCACATATAATAATATACAGCTGATACAGGACCTGCAGCCCATATAATAATATACAGCTGATACAGGACCTGCAGCACATATAATAATATACAGCTGATACAGGACCTGCAACACATATAATAATATACAGCTGATACAGGACCTGCAGCACATATAATAATATACAGCTGATACAGGACCTGCAGCCCATATAATAATATACAGCTGATACAGGACCTGCAGCACATATAATAATATACAGCTGATGTTCTTTCTGATAGTCGATTACTTTTTTCCGTGTTTTCCATCCGATCCAGACCGAAATAATGACTTTTCCAGTCACAACTCATCTACAGATATTATATCAGACACAACTGATTTCTTACATTTCCAGCTAGTCCACATCTATCCCTGACCTGCACAATCCTCCCATCCTCCTGATGCCCCAATACTGACTCTGCTGCCAATGTGTCCATATTACTGCAGTAGGAAAGACAATCCAGCTTCCAGGTAAAAGTATAAAAAGTAGGATTTTATTTGGACATCTAATATATAAGATTGAGTGTGTGTATGTATCAAGCCCCGCCCACTCTGCATAGCCATGCCCACTTCATGTAACACCCACTTCCCATAGCCATGCCCACTCCACAAAGATGTGTATGCATCAAGCCCTGCCCACTTCACACAGCCACACCCACTTCATAGCACATCTTTACAAAGCCATGCCTCCTCCATAGCCCCACCCACTTCACAACCACAAAACCATGCCCACTCCATAGCTCTGCCACTTCATATAGCCCCACCCCCTTTTATAGCGCTGTCTCATTTTTTGCCCCACCCCATTATTGTGATGTCACTGTAGAATGTTAGCTTATAAAATTCTGTGCCATGTCACTGCCTGATCATTCTTGTGTGTCCTACAGACACTAACGACCCATAAGAAAAAGAACCCATGTTCTCAAGGTCAACTTTACGTGGCCTGTTCAAGAGTTGGAACTGCCAAAAATCTCTTTATCCCTCCACTAGAAGGAAATCCCAAGAATGTCGTTTATCAAAAGCAGGGTGGGCGTCAGCATTTGCCTGGGTGCGCCTGGGCCCTTGAGTGCCTGGGGGCCCACGCTGTCTGGCGCAGGACAGTGTCCCCTGCCCTCACACACTGGCTCCTCCCCCTGATAGCTGGGGCCCCTAGGCGCTGTGTATTTGCCTCTGACAAGGGGCCCCCTGCCCTGTGTGCAGCCCCCCTCGTTCTCCCTCCTAACCTGCCGCTTTTCACAGTGACCGACTGTGCCCCTAGCCATCAGACGGCGTGTCAGCTGACAGGCTGGTGCTGAGTGAAGGGGGGGGGGCACCTGTGCTCTGCAGATCATGTGTGCGCAGTGCTCTACAGATCACATTTGCACAGTGCTCTGCAGACTGCAGATCACGTGTGCACGGTGCTCTGGAGATCATGTGTGCTCAGTGCTTTGCAGATCACGTGTGCTAAGTGCTCTACAGACTGCAAATCATGAGTGCACAGTGCTCTGCATATATACAGGGGAGAGACAGACGCAGAGGAAAGACACAGTGCACAGGGGGTGACAGGCAGAGGGGGGGGGGGGGGGGGAGACAGACACAGAGGAAAGACAGCACACAGGGGGAGATGGGCAAGAGGGGAGACACAGCGCATGGGGAGACAGGCACAGAGAGGGGAGATACAGCATACGGTTTGACACGGTGTACAAGTAGGAGAACGGCAGAGAGGGGACACAGTGCACAAGGAGGAGACAGGACACATAGGGGAGACAGCACACAGGGGGGACACAGCGCACAGGGGGGGGGAGAGGGATTATATTTATTGGGAATATACATATGTTACGGCTCGCAGCCTTTATATTATATATACAACCCCTGACAAAAATTATGGAATCACCTGGCTCGGAGGATGTTCATTCAGTTGCTTAATTTTGTAGAAAAAAAGCAGATCACAGACATGACACAAAACTAAAGTCATTTCAAATGGCAACTCTCTGCCTTGAAGAAACACTAAAAGAAATCAAGATAAAAATATGCTAGACAGTAACAGTTACTTTTGTAGACCAAGCAGGGGGAAAAATTATGGAATCACTCAATTCGGAGGAAAAAATTATGGAATCATGACAAACAAACAAAACAACTCTCAAATATATTAGTAGTATTTTGTTGCACCACCTCTGGCTTATATAAGAGCTTGCAGTCGCTGAGGCATGGACTTAATGAGTGACAAACAGTACTCATCATGAATCTGGCTCCAACTTTCTCTGATTGCTGTTGATTGATCAGTTTTGCAGGTTGGAGCCTTGTCATGGACCATTTTCTTCAACTTCCACCAAAGATTTTCAGTTGGATTGAGATCCGGACTATTTGCAGGCCATGACATTGACCTTGTGTCTTTCTTCAAGAAATGTTTTCACAGTTTTTGCTCTATGCCAGGATGCATTATCATCTTGATAAATGATTTCATCCCCAAACATACTTTCAATTGATGGGATAAGAAAAGTGTCCAAAATTTCATTGTAAACTTGGGCATTTAATGAAGATGTAATGACAGCCATCTCCCCAGTGCCTTTACCTGACATGCAGCCCCATATCATCAATGACTGTGGAAATTTGCATGTTCTCTTCAGGCACTCATCTTTATAAATCTCATTGGAACGACACCAAACAAAAGTTCCAGCATCATCACCTTGCCCAATGCAGATTTGCGATTCATCTCTGAATATGACTTACCGTATATACTCGTGTATAAGCCGACCCGTGTATAAGCCGACCCCCCCTACTTTTGCCCCCAAAAGTTGGTAAAAGTTATTGACTCGCGTATAAGCCTAGGTATGAAATGCAGCAGACCCCCATCCTATTATATAGCCCCCCGTCACTGGTATATAGCACCCCTCAGTAATGGTATACAGGCCCCTCAGCAGTGGTATACAGGCCCCTGTGCAGTGTATACAGGCCCCTGTGCAGTGTATACAGGCCCCCTCTGCAGTGTATACAGGCCCCCTGTGCAGTGGTATACAGGCCCCTGTGCGGTGTATACAGGCCCCCTCTGCGGTGTATACAGGCCCCTCTGCAGGTATACTGGCCCCCAGCAGTAATACACAGCCCCCCCTCCTTATTATGTCTCCCCCAGGCTGCGGCACTTGTCAAAATAACAAACACTTTATACATCACCTCTCCGGCGCAGCTCCTCCGGTCCCGGCTTCTTCCTGCTTGTTCCGGCTTCTAGTGCTGTGACCGGGCGCAGGAGATGACGTCATCGGCTGTGCCCGGTCACATGACACCGGCACAAGCAGGAAGAAGAAGCCGGGACCGGAGGAGCTGCGCCGGAGAAGTGATGTAAAAGTGTTTGTTATTTTGACAAGTGCCGCAGCCTGGGGGAGACATAATAAGGAGGGGGGGGGCCAGTGTATTGCAATATGCACGGCATCCCCCCGCCGCTGAAGGACGGGGGGATGCCGTGCATATTCATTACACTAATGAGGCGGCCCCACGTGACCGCCCGCGGTCACTGCGGCCCCATGCTGCCTCCTCCAGCCACCGGTCACAGCCCCCCCCCCCACAGCATACCGAGTGACTCGCGTATAAGCCGAGGGGGGGACTTTTCGGCCCAATTTTTGGGCTGAAAAACTCGGCTTATACGCGAGTATATATGGTACATCCAGTCATCCACAGTCCACGATTGCTTTTCCTTAGTCCATTGTAACCTTGTTTTTTTCTGTTTAGGTGTTAATGATGGCTTTTATTTAGCTTTTCTGTATGTAAATCCCATTTCCTTTAGGCGGTTTCTTACAGTTCGGTCACAGACATTGACTCCAGTTTCCTCCAATTTGTTCCTCATTTGTTTTGTTGTGCATTTCCTGTTTTGGAGACATATTGCTTTAAGTTTCCGGTGTTGATGCCTTGATGTCTTCCTTGGTCAACCAGCATGTTTCCCTTTAACTACCTTCCCATGTTGTTTGTATTTGGACCAGATTTTAGACACAGCTGACTGTGAACAACCAACATCTTTTGCAATATTGCGTGATGATTTACCCTCTTTTAAGAGTTTGATAATCCTCTTCATTGTTTCAATTGACATGTCTTCTGTTGGAGCCATGATTCATGTCAGTTCACTTAGTGCAACAGCTCTCCAAGGTGTGATCACTCCTTTTTAGATGCAGACTAACCAGCAGATCTTATTTGATGCAGGTGTTAGTTTTGGGAATTAACATTTACAGGGTGATTCCACAATTTTTTCCTCAGAATTGAGTGATTCCATAATTTTTCCCCCTGCTTGGTCTACAAAGGTAACCGTTACTGGCTAGCACATTTTTTTTCAAGATTTATTTTAGTGTCTCTTCAAGGCAGAGAGTTGCCATTTGAAATGACTTTAGTTTTGTGCCATGTCTGTGATCTGCTTTTTTTTCTACAAAATTAAACAACTGAACAGACATCCTCCGAGCCTGGTGATTCTGTAATTTTTGCCAGGGGTTGTATATATACAGCCAGTATGTTTAAAGGGGGCCCACTGAGACTTTCACCCGGGGCCCGCAAAATCCTGGAGCCAGCCCTGATCAAAAGGCTCTTGAATGATTTGCAAATAAAATACTACACCCCACCCCCTCCACATAGGCACACACCCTTCACAAGCACCACCCCTCCACTTAGCCCCACCCTTTCATAGCACCACCACCTTTATGGCCCTGCCACTTTACAATGTATGTATGTATGTATGTATGTATGCATGTATGTCTACTAAAGGAATTCACACCGTTGCATCTACAATCACAAAATTTTGCACACACACCCCATTTGACCCAGGGTGTGTAGAAGGGGGTGTGAATTTGGGGGGTGGGTTTGGAGGAGTGCGGGTTAGGGCATTTTTTAGGGGGGGCAGGTTTGGGGGAGGGGAAGTTTTGTAGTGGGGGCAAAGGAGCAGGGGGTGAGGGGTAGGTTTGAGGGGGAGCGTGGGTGAATAGGGCAGGTTGGGTGAGAGGTGTTGTGGGGCAGGATTGATGCATATAGTGGACATACATATATAACTAAGAACAGTTATTATGCCCGGGCAACGCCGAGCTCTATAGCTAGAGTTTTAATAAGACAAAAGTGCACACATGCATTTAATAATCGTGTATTTATAAAAATATGTCCAAATAAATTACTGCGTGTTATAATTTATCTGCAAGCTGGATCATTTTTCTTCCTCTTGGGTTCACACAACATCTGGCAGTGGTGAGATCTCCTGATGTCTGGATTATGGGACTTCATATATAGGGTGAGCTGGTGGTTTCTCTCTATTACTGCACCGCTGAGCGGCATCACAGCCGTGCCCCCCACATAATAATGTCACCACTGTGCCCCCATATAATAATGTCACCACTGTGCCCCCACATAATAATGTCACCACTGTGTCCCCTTATAATAATGCCACCTCAGTGGTCGTAAGGACCAGGGGTTACTCGACCATCCGGTGTCGGTCAAAAGGATGTCACGGTGGCAGTCCCGGTGGTCGTGGCCCTGACAGAACATGGAAAGGGGTTATTTACAGGGGTAATAAAGTCTATTGTGACGCCATCCGTGGTCTCTGATCAGAATGTCCAGAGCTAGGTGTATCACTCCCCACAGATGGAGCAGGTCCCCAGTGTTTGGTATATATGTAATGTCCAGAATGGTTATAGTTGTTTGTGTAGGGAGGCGCAGAAGGAGTGGACAGACACAGAGGTTGCAGTTCTTACCAGTCTCTTAAGGCCACGTCACACGCATCAATCTTATGAGCGATATTGTTAGCGATCACGTGCACGCGCGATCGCTAACAATATCGTTCACATCGCTGGTGAGATGTCACACAGACAGACTCACCAGCGATGTTGAGCAGCGAGATCGCTGGTAACTATGGTAAACGTCGGGTTACTAGGTGTCGCGCGGCGCTTAGTAACCCGACGTTTACCATAGATACCATCTCCCAGCATAGGCTCTGCCTCTGGGAGATCGTTCATCGTGGTGTCACACACCACGATGAAGCAGATTGATCAAGCGATTATCGCTTGATTTGTGCTCCGGCTCACAAATCTGCGATCAATCAATCAAGCGATTTTACATCGTAAAATCGCTTGGTTACACGCAGTGACGCACAAACGATATCGCTTAAGCGATCAAAAAAGCAGATCGCTTAAGCGATATCGCTCATAAGATTGATGCGTGTGACGTGGCCTTTACTGTAACGTTGTTCGGTGCAAACCCAGCCAGGGTACTGTGCTCTCCCAGTGCGCATCTTGGCCAGCCCTCAGATAGTCCAGGAACACTCCACTGAGACATCTTTCATAAGCCTTTCTGTGCTGCTCTGCCTGACACATTCTCCACCTGGTCTTCTTCTGTGCCCTCGAGCTACAGGTTCCTAGGCAGGCAACTGCGGTCCCTGCTGAGCGACAGTCGACATGTCCTCTTGACTCTCTGTAGTCACTGTGCCTGGGAGAGTGCACGGTGTTGGCCACTGCACTTGCACCACTGTGTCCCCCACCTAGTAATACCACCACTGTGTCCCCCACATAATAATGGCACCCCTATAATGTAGCCCTACATTGAGGTTGATGTCTCTTGTCTTTCAGCCCTCAGAGTGTGAGCAGTGCACCTGTGACCTCGATGGGATTGCCCGCTGCCTGGTTGCCGACTGCGCTCCTCCACCATGTGTGAACCCGCTGTACGAGAAAGGAGAGTGCTGCCCCCGATGTAAAGACGGTCAGTATCAGATGTGTGAGGTTGGAGGGTCTAAAGGCCCCGTTACACCAGGCCACATCACCGCCGATAACAGAGGCGACTTAAGGGCGTGGGCTATCAGCGGTGACATCGCCCCTACGTCACCTCGTTTAAAGGGGTGATGTCGGCGCCGCCGAGTGGTCGCCTGGTTTCAGAGCAGTGCTCTGAAACCAGGCGACCATCATAGGGCGATGTGCCCACATCGCCATATGTAACCGGCCGCCGGCGACCTGTCAGGCGATGGGAGCCATAGGCTCCCATTGTTCTGCATTGCCGCTGGGGTTTCCAGACACCCCAGTGGCGATGCCGCCTGTCAGCTCGCCGGCACGGGGCTGGAGATGTCGCCCTGTGTAAATGGGGGACGGCGACGCTGGCGGGGCGCCAAAAACGTGCGCACACCCGCCAGTCGCCGCCAACATCCCCAGCCCCGTCGCCAGGTGTGACGGGTCCTTTACAGCTGCTTTGTACCGAGGTTGGAGAGTCTTACAGCCCCCCCCACAATCCTGTCCTCTGCTGCGGATGCCTGATCGAAACTTCTACTATACTGAGCAAAAATAGTAACACGACACTAATTTTTTCCTTCGATTTTCATGAGCTGAACTCAAATACAGGGCATTGTGAAAGTATTTGGCCCCTTGAACTTTTCAGCCTTTTGCCACATTTCAGGCTCAAACATTAAAGATATAAATTCAAATTTTTTTGTGAAGAATCAACAAGTGGGACACAATCGTGAAGTGGAACGAAATGTATTGGATATTTTAAAGGGATCCTGTCACCTCCAGAACGCCTCCTAAGCTACAAAATCATGTCCCTGCAGCATCCTATCACTAATCTCACACTCCTTTTGTCTCAGAAAAGCATCCTGTCAAAGTAGATAAAAATGATTTTATACTCACTCATTAGGCATTATAATCAGCAGGGGCTATATTCTTTAGCCCTGAAGGTACCTTTACACGCCGCCACAACAGGATGCATACAACCCGCTACAGGCTACAAATGTAGCTTGTGGCGCCAATATCGCCCGTAGTAGCGGCGTCTGAAGACGGGACGACACAGCCGGCTACAGATACATCTGTATCCGTGCACTGCCCATAAACAGATGGCTACATCGCCGATTGTAGCGAGCTGTATCGGCGTGTAAAGAACCCACAGAAGGGAACTCTGGACACCCGGCGATGTAGCTGCAATGTAGCTAAGGCGTCACCCAGGCTCCGTGTTACCGCGCCCCATCTGCGATCATTGGTGGAAGCTCCTGCATGACGATTGGTAGTCGCTGCATAGGGAGGCATATTTAAGGAGCTGACCAGTCACACTACTCAATTGCTCGAGCGTCATGTATTAATCAGCCTCCTGCGATGCCTGGCCAATCATGGGTTTATTGCTTTGTCCTATCAGCGTACGGAATTCTCGTAATCCACAATTGTGGCACGCCTATGTGCTGTCCCTGCTGCACCAGGTCCGCCCATATTAGCTTGTTGTAGCGTTGTGTAAATGAGGTACGCTGAGCTACAGATGGCTACTTGAGACACCCGGGATGTAGCCAGCTGTAGATGTAGCGTAGCGTAGCGTACCTTGTGGCGGCGTGTAAAGAGGGTGCGTTTCCCGTTTGTAACCGTTTGGCCGTGCTCGTGCACGTGAAGTAGCAGTTGGTATCCATCCTGTTGTGGCGGCGTGTAAAGGTACCTTTAGGGTACCTTTACACGCGCTACATTTCTAGGGTGGCTACAGGTAACTTACTGGTTGCAGTGAAATCATGGAGACAAGGTTCTATCTTGTTGCTGTGTACAAATGGAATAATCTCTCCATGATTTCACTGCAACGAGTAAGTTACCTGTAGCCACCCTAGAAATGTAGCCGCGTGTAAAGGTACCCTTAGGCTACATTCACACATAGCGTATTTTGTTGCGTTTTTTTGCGCACACTTTTTGCAGCCATTTTCGGCCGCGCAAAAAAACACGCAGGGGCTTTCACACACTGCGCTTTCTTTACCCCAGAAAGCACATGTGACGTCACAGAGGGGCGGAAGAATCCTGCTTCCCCCTCCCCTCTGTGACCACCCATTAGATTTCGCAGTGTATTAATATACACTGCGAAATCTAAATTAAACAAAGCCAAAATGTATGAAAAATAATAAAGAATGAAATACTTACCTGTCCGACGCCTTTTGCCTGGTGTCCGGTGGCGAGGCCAGGCGATGTGTATCCTGCAAGAGCCTGCCGTGATGTCAGAGGGGCGTTCCCGGCGCTGATTGGCCGCTCGCGGTCATGTTATGTGTATCACATGGCCGCGAGCGGCCAATCAGCGATGGGAATGCCCCTCTGACATCACGGCAGGTCCTGGCAGAACACACATCTCCTGGCCTCGCCACCGGACACCAGGGAAAAGGCGTCGGACAGGTATTTCATTCTTTATTATTTTTCATACGTTTGGCTTTGTTAAATTTAGATTTCACATTGTATATTAATACACTGCGAAATCTAATGGGGCGGTCACAGCTGTCACAGAGGGGAGGAGGAAGCAGGATTCTTCCTCCCCCCTGTGATGTCAGAGGGAGAAACCGCAGGAGCAGCTGCGTAAAGAATTGACAAGTCAATTCTTTTTACGCCGGCGCTTTGTCACAGAAAGGCGCGGCACAAAAATATGCGCTGTCTGAACGGCAAAATGAATTTTACCTTCACTTTGCTGTCAGACAATACGCACCTGCGCATTTTTGAAAAGCGCTCGTAAAAAAAGAGCTAAAAAATGCGCAATGTGTGAATGTAGCCTTTGGGCGTGTTGTTTTGCAGGCTCCAGGATCCACCCTCTCTCTCTGTGCAGCTTTTGCTGAAGGCAGGACTAATGATTTGCATTCTGTGAGTGACAGAGAGGGGGGAGGGCAAAGCATGTACAAGCAAAGCAGCACAGAGAGAGAGAGGGTGGATCCTGGAGCCTGCAAAACAACATGCCCTAAGGGCTAAAGAATATAGCCCCTACTACTTATAATGCCTAATGAGTGAGTATTAAAACGTTTTTATCCACTTTCACAGGATGCTTTTTGGAGACAAAAGGAGTGTGAGATTAGTGATAGGATGCAGCAGGGACATGTTTTTGTAGCTTAGGTGGCTTTTTGGAGGTGACAGGATCCCTTTAAACTTTTTTAAGAAATAAAAAACTGAAAAGTGGGGCGTGCAATATTATTCGGCCCACTTGAGTTAATACTTTGTAGCGCCACCTTTTGTTGTGATTACAGCTGCAAGTCACTTGGGGTATGTCTCTATCAGTTTTGCACATCGAGAGACTGAAATTCTTGTCCATTCTTCCTTACAAAACAGCTGGAGCTCAGTGAGGTTGGATGGAGAGTGTTTGTAAACAGCAGTTTTCAGCTCTTTCCACAGATTCTCCATTGGATTCAGGTCTTGATGTGACTTGGCCATTCTGGATACGTTTATTTTTGAACCATTCCATTGTAGATTTTGCTTTATGTTTGGGATCATTGTCTTGTTGAAAGATAAATCTCCGTCCCAGTCTCAGGTCTTTTGCAGACTCCAACAGGTTTTCTTCCAGAATGGTCCTGTATTTGGCTCCGTCCATCTTCCCATCAATTTTGACCATCTTCCCTGTCCCTGCTGAAGAAAAGCCCAAACTATGATGCTGTTACCACCATGTTTGACAGTGGGGATGGTGTTTTGAGGGTGATGAGCTGTGTTGCTTTTACGCCAAACATATCTTTTTGCATTGTGGCCAAAAAGTTCAATTTTGGTTTCCTCTGACCAGAGCACCTTATTCCACATGTTTGGTGTCTCCCAGGTGGCTTGTGGCAAACTTCAAACAAGACTTTTTATGGATATCTTTGAGAAATGTCTTTTTCTCGCCACTCTTCCATAAAGGCCAGATTTGTGCAGTGTACGACTGATTGTTGTCCTATAGACAGACTCTCCCACCTCAGCTGTAGATCTCTGCAGTTAATCCAGAGTGATCATGGGCATTTGGCTGCATCTCTGATCAATCTTCTCCTTGTTCGAGATGAAAGTTTAGAGGGATCTTGGTAGATTTGCAGTGGTCTGATACTCCTTCCATTTCAATATGATCGCTTGCACAGTGCTCCTTGAGATGTTTAAAACTTGGGAACTCTTTTTGTATCCAAATCTAGCTTTAAACTTCGCCACAACAGTATCTCGGACCTGCCTGGTGTGTTCCTTGGTCTTCATGATGCTCTCTGCATTTGAAACCGAACCCTAATGGTGAGTTTACATGTCGCGATATCGGGCCGATATCGTATCCAAGTTAACGACGCGGGAGCGCGATTTTTGAGCGCGCTTTTCCCTGCATCGCATCGCGATATCGGGATACAACGTCCCGACGATGTGTACGCCCCCCAACCCAGGAACGACCATTTAACATGGGAGTGAATGGGTGACGTGGCAGTACACATCGGAGTTGGCCTGTCACACAGCACGATCCGGCTCCAATCTCCATTCAATATCGGAGCATTGAATAGCACGCTCATTCAATCCCCGATATCGCATTGACATCGTTCCTGCATCGTATTGGACGTTCACACCATACAACGCAGGAACGATATCGGCTCCAACGATCGAACCACGTGACTTTTCATTGAAATTGGACGCTGATATCGCAACGTGTAAACCCACCATGAGACTATCACAGAGCAGGTGCATTTATACAGAGACTTGATTACACACAGGTGGATTCTATTTATCATTACCAGTCATTCAGGACAACATTGGATCATTCAGAGATCCTCACTGAACTTCTGGAGTGAGTTTGCTTCACTGAAAGTAAAGGGGCCTGAATAATATTGTACGCCCCATTTTTCAGTTTTTTATTTGTTAAAAAAGTTTAAAGTATCCAATAATTTTCGTTCCACTTCACGATTGTGTCCCACTTGTTGTTGATTCTTCACAAAAAAAATTTGAATTTATATCTTTATATTTGAGCCTGAAATGTGGCAAAGGCTGAAAAGTTCAAGGGGGCCGAATACTTTCACAACGCACTGTATCTACGACTTTTTCTATGGCTTTTTTCTCTCAAATATTCACAAATTTGTGTAAATCCGTTAAGGTACCGTCACACGCAGCAATGTTGCTTGCAATTTCACTGGCAATTTGCTGGTTGCAGTGAAATCATGGACACATTGTTCCATTAGTACACAGCAACAAAATATAACAATGTGTCCATGATTTCACTGCAACCAGCAAATTACGATTGAAATTGCAAGCAATATTGCCGTGTGTGATGGTACCTTTAGTGACACTTCAGTCTCCTAACAGGTGCGGCATATCAAGATGACAAGATGAGTATTGCACCCTAGTCTGCCACAATAAAAGGCCACTCTAAAATGTGCAGCTTTATTATTGGAGAGGTCTGGGGGGAGAGGATCAGAAAACCATCAGTTTTTCTGGGTGTGACCTTCATTTGTCAGTTTGCCATCTGCCCTGCAACTGAAAACTGTAAATCATCCGTAAGAGAAGAACTTCTCAAGTGCGCCCGATGCTATTGAATGTGAGTGTTTCAACTCAAGTCGGATACGACAAGGACCTGACATAGCTTAGGTGGGGACTCCGATGAGGACGACAAGCTGCAGGTGGAGGAGGACGATGAGCTGCAGGTGGAGACTGATGAGGATGACAAGCTGAGGTGGAGACGATGAGGACGACAAGCTGCAGGTGGGTGAGGACGATGAGCTGCAGGTGGAGACCTGATGAGGACGACAAGCTGCAGAGTGGATGAGGACGATGAGCTGCAGGTGGAGACTGAGAGGCGACAACTGCAATGATAGGACGACGAAGCTGAGGTGGAGACCGATGAGGACGACGAACTGCATAAAAAGACCCCAATGAGGACAACAAGCTGCAGTCAGGCGAAAACCCCAATGAGGACAAAGAGCTGCAGTCAGGTGGACACTTCAATAAGGACGATGACCTGCACTGAGGTGGAGACCTCAATGAGGACGCCAAGCCATAGATGAGCTTCCCTGAGACAGGTTGACAGTCTGTTGCAGAAATGGTTATGCAGGTGATTGTTGCAGCCGCTGCCCGAGTGGCCGGTCTCAGACGATCATTGAGGTGAAAATGCTGGATGTGGAGGTCCTGGGCTGCTGTGGTCCCACGTGGTTTGTGGTTGTGAAACTGGGTGGATGTTCTGCCAAACGCCTGTGGAGACGGCTCATGGTAGAGAACTGGACATTCAATTCACGGGTGACAGCTCTAGTGTACATTCCTGCAGTTAGATGCCAACTGCCAGTCCCTCAAAACTTGCAACATCTGTGCATTGTGCGGTGTGATAAATTTGCACATTTTACAGCGACCTTATATTGTGCCAGCCTAAGGGCTTGGGACACACTCTGCTACTGACATATGAGTCTGTCGGAAGAGACTGGAGCAGTGACCCTGAACGGCCTCTTCCTCTCTGGACAGGGAGTGTGGAGCTGCACAAAAACACAAGCAGCTGACAGCCCCGTCCAGACAGGGAGAAGCCGTTCAGGGTCACTGCTCCAGTCTCTTCCAAGTCTTGTCTGACAGACTCACATGTAAGTAGCAGAGTGTGTCCAAGCCCTAAGGCGCACCTGTGCAATAATCATCTTGCTATGTTGCACCTGTATGGTGGATGGAGAAGTGATCACTTATGGTCCCTTTACACGCTGCTACAGGGGGTTGGAAACAACCGGGTGTCTGAGACAAATGTATCTTGCACCGTCAAATCAACCCGAGGTAGCGGTGTGTAAAGTCGGTTGTTGCCACCGGTCACTGTCGACACCTGTTTCAGAGCAGTGCTCAAAAACAGGTTGGTTTCAACCCGATGGTAGCGGCCTCTAAATGAGGAACAGGAAGGTTTTTTTCGCCACCTAGTTAACTCCCTGGAGCGTGACAAAGCCTCCGGGATACCGCGCCCCTTCAGCGATCATTGGAGGAAGCTCCTGCGTTACGATTGGTTGTCGCTGCATAGGACGGCATATTTAAGGAGCTGACCAGTCACACTACACAATTGCAATAGCATCATGTATTAGGCAGCCTTCCTGCGCTGGCTGGCCAATCATGATGTTATTGCATTGTCCAATCATCGTACGAGCGTCTCGTAATCCACAACTCTGGCACACCTATGTGTTGTCCCTGCTGCCTTTGTTCCTCCCATATTACCTTCTGTAGCGGCGTGTAAATGAGGGAAGGGCTCTACAGAAGGTAACTTGAGGCACCCGGCGGTGCATCCAGAGGTAGATTAAACCTTCTGTAGAGCACCTTGTAGCGGCGTGTAAAGGCGGTATCGGGTACTGTTTGTAACCGTTGGTACGTGCTCGTGCATGTGAGACACCCGATTGTTTCCAACCTTCTGTAGCGGCGTGTAAAGGTACCTTAACTGATTTACACCAATCTGTGAAAAACATTTGAGAGAAAAAGACCTTTTGTGCCAGAGAAAAAAGTCTAAGGGTGCAAACTCACGATAAGTAAACACAGCGTTTTAGACGCGTCTTGCCGCTGCGTGCAAAACGCTGTGTAGTACAGTAGCAGCATAGTGGATGGGATTTGTAGAAATGCCATCCTCACTATGCTGCTCCCAACCGCAGCGTTCTTTCAGCTGTGGTGCGGGTTGATGGCATTTCGCACCTCCATAGTATGTTATTTGATGCTGCAGAGTCAAAAGCGGCTACAATTGATAAAAAACCAAATGTGTTGTTTTTATTTTTGTTCAGTATACGTGTGCTCAGTTTAGTCTGGTAAATGAGCAGTTGACATTATTATGCCATTCGGTGCTAATTTCCAATCTCTTAATACAGGATGATCAGGAATGATGGCGCAGAGCGATCACTATAGATCAATATGACCCTACACTGTCATATTATCGGCAGCACTTCTGCAGTCTGCTTTGGGCGATGTGCTGCCGAGAAGGATTTTATTCCACCATAAACAATCCAATCACCGGATGATGAGCAGTATTTTCCACTTAGGTTGGGCTATTGCCAACATGCTTACACCTATGAACTCTCATCTGTGGTGCTGGGATTTATAATAATAATAATAATAATAATAATAATAATATTTACTTACCGGTATATAGTGCCATTGATTCCTCAGCACTGGACATCATCATCACTGTCCCCATTGGAGCTCACAGTCTACATTCCCTATCAGCCTTTGTAATGTGGGAAGAAACCGGAGAATTCGGCATAAACCCACAAAATATGGGAAGGACATACATACTCCTGCAAATGTTTCCTTGGTGAGATTTTAGCCCAGGACCCCAGCGCTGCAGGGCTATAATCCTAACCACCGAGCCACCGCACAGTGCTAACCACCGAGCCATGCTGCCTGCAAATGTGGCTGCTACATACACACAGGATGTAACAAGTATGTAACATACACAAATGTATGAACAGAGACCACACACATATGTAAACACACATGTATACACTGAACACACACATATGTATACACTCCAGATACCGAGAAACCCCCAATATGCGGTGCCACAAAGGAATACAATAAGAAACAATGGGCCTTGATGGTAGGGAGCAGGGAATAGGACACCTCCTGCACTCACCTGAGGATGTACCCTGATCTCACCAAAGTTCCTATACAGATTCTTTCACCCTATTGCTGAGCAGGATACCTAGTCCCTCACTAGCCCCCAACTTACCCTGCGAGAGTGCTAGTCCCACCGCTGCACTGATTCTACATGCAGGGAAACACAAAGGGGAAACCACCAAAAGATATGGCACAATCCTCATGGCTGCAGCCAGACACCGGGACTGCGGTCTACATCAGCTGGACTATAAAATAAGCTCCAGTACAACCTTTCTCCTCAATAGCGTGTAACAGAGTGTGGATTCTCTATAACTGGCGCCCTCTGCTGGTACGAGGGACTATTTAAAGGTGATGGGCGTGGTCACCAGCTAGGAACACATAAGGAGGAAATCAATGCTGCAAAACTGACATTAACCCTTGCAGTACACCAAAGGAAAGGAAAGTACGTTTAAGGCCTCTTTCACACATCCTTGCCTCCGGCACGTGTGCAGTCCGTTCCGACACATGCGAAGGCACGGACATACGGGACCAATGTTATTGTATAGCCTCTATCACATATCCGTGAATCAGCATGGACTGTGTCTCCGTGTGGTCGTTTTATTGGCTGGCAGAATGGACCCATTCAGATCCCGCACACGGATGGCATACATGTGACATATGTGTGCATGGACCAGAGCCAATAGTTAAAAAAAAAAAAATTTCATACTCCTCTCTCTCCATATACTTTTTATATGGACACAAAAGGTCTTTTTCTCTCAAATATTGTTCACAAATGTATGTAGGGCCTGCTTCACACATCCGTACAAAACACGCACGTGAGACAGTCCGGTTTTGGGGGGATGTATCCGTGTGACACACATGGTGGGTCATGCGTGTGTTGTCTGTGTGCTATCCATGCGACATCCGGATAGCACATGGTCAGCATGTCAGTGTATACTCACCTGTCTCCAGCACTGCCTGTCCCTATCTCTTCCCGGTCCGCTGTAGCTCTCAGTGCAGTGAATATTAGATGAGTGTAATGAGCGGCCCCAGAAGTGAGAGGACAGGACATCGCTGGTGAGTATGAAATTCTTTGTTTTTACACTTTAAACACCTGGATCTGGTCCGTGCACACTGATGTCACATGGATGACATCCGCATGCAGGACACTTTTGGCACAGACCCATTCACTTGAATGGATCTGTGCTGCTGCTCAAAAACAGACATGTCATTGTGTGGAGCACACGGACACGTATCTGCTCCACACGGAGACAAAGTCCATGTGGAATCATGGACGTATGAAGGGGGGCCATAGACTATAATGTGTCTCCATATGTCTGTGCCTCCAGCATGTGTCTGCACGGACAGCACATGTGCCGGATGGACAGATGTGTGAAAGAGGCCTAAATCAATTGGTGATCACTTTTCCATCCACCACCAGGTGCAGCATATCCGGATGCTGATTAGACACATAATTACTACACTGGTGCGCCTAAGGCCGGCTTCACACCACGATTTTTACCTGTCAGGTTCTGTCCGGTGTTTTGTAGGAGGCACCGGACAGAACCTGACAGTCCCGGACGAACAAAACTGGAGGGCAAATATGCTCTCCAATCCTGTTTTGTGCTGGAATCGTGTGTGCATGCTGCTAACCGCTGTCCAGTGCTGAAATTTCAGCATCGCAGGTGCAGGGGAGCTGCCCGTGGTGCTGAAAGTTCAGCCATGGAGCTCTTCACATGCTAAACTTCAGCGGCGGCTATTTCAGGTGCCCTGTCCAGGTGCTGACCGAGCACGGTCTGAACTTCAGAGCCACTGCTCTTTCAGCACCCGTGGTCCAGGAACCGGATCGTTTTATTGCAGGATCTGGCGTCCATAAACTCCCAAGTAATGGGCACCGGATCGCACCAGACCTGGGAAGATATGGTTTTGTTCGTTTTTTGCCCCGGACACAAAAAATGCTGCAAGCTCCAATTTTGTTTCTGGGTCAAGAAACGAAAACAACCGGATCCTCCTGGACAGACACAAAACCGGATGGCAAATAACTGCCAATAGGGACACATGGGGTCAAAACCTGATCAGCTTCTGTTTGGTGCCTCCTGTAAAACACCAAACAGAACCTAACAGGTAAAAATTGTGGTGTGAAGCCGGCCTAAGGCTGGTCTCACACTGCTGTTTTTTCCCCTGATCAGGTTCCATCCGGTTTGTGTGCCAAAACCAGCGTCAGTCTTTCAATTATAGTTTTTCTCTGCAAGTTCCTCTCCTGGTTTTGGCACACAAACCAGATGGAACCTGATCAGGGAAAAAACTGCAGTGTGAAACCTGCTTTAAGCCCCCGTTACACATAACGATGTCCCAGTGACCCAACCAATGATCAGGTCGCTGGGACATTGTTATCTGACCGCTGGTGAGCTGTCACACAGGCAGACTCACCAGCGATCAGCGAGAATGCTGGTAACCAGGGTAAACATCGGGTAACTAAGTGCAGCGCTGCGCTTAGTTACCCGATGTTTACTCTGATTACCAGCCTCCCAGCGTGTACTGTGCGACGCTGGGAGGTCGTTGATCGGTGGTCCTCCCGCTTTCACACACTCCGATGCTGGCTGCCCAGCGGGAGACCAACAATCAAAAAATAGTCCTGACCATTTACCAACGATCAGCGATCAGTGAGCTGATCACTGGTCGTTGGTACATGCCATACGCAGCGGCTTTGCTATGAGGTCGTTGCAATGTCACAAAACCGTTGTCTTTAGGCTAGCTTCACACCACGGATTGTGGCTGTCAGGGTGGATCCTGTTTTTTGCAGGATCACCCTGACAACCTGAGGGACAGGATGTGTAGAAAGTGTGGCCAAATATGGTCCTGGATCCTGTTTTTTGTAGGATTCCTTTTCTGCAGCTGTCCATGGTGCTGAAGTTTGCATGGCAGGATTTCAGAGCATGCTGTGCTTTAAATCGGATCCGGGAAACGATCCGATTTTTTTCACGGATCCAGCGCCCATAGACTCCCATGTTATGAGCGGCAGATTGCCCCGGATCAGTTTCTGTCCACTTTTGTCTGATTTTTTTCACCGAAGCCCAAAAATGCTGCAGACTCTGTTTTTGGGGACGGTGAAAAACTGGACTAACATGAATCTGGCACAGAATACACAGAACTGGATGGCCAAATAGGACCAATCCGGCACCATAGGGATACATGGGAGGCAAAACCCGATCCTGTTCTGTCCTTTTCAAAACGGACAGAACAGGATTAAAATAAAATGTGGTGTGAAGAAAGCCTTAGGCTGCCACAATAAAAAACTGCTGTAAAATGCCCAATAGATATACACCGCACCGGGAGGTCATACACTCTTTGCTCCTCCTCGTCCATGACACACACACGTCCATCCCCATCATCAGGCATCTGTGTTATACAGAACGGCTCCTCCATTTATACTCTGAATAAGAGGTGGGGATTATGTTCCCAGGGCTCCTTTTGTATTAATCAATAATTACTTAGAAATGTTTAAAATAAAATAGGTTTTACCAACTGGAGAGTCGGTAAGAAGAATGTTTTCATAGGATCTTCTATTTAAATGTAACTTTTAACAAAGATCCTATGCAGTTCATACTAAAGTCTATTTTTGCAGTACAAAAAAATTGGTAAATTTTAATTATTAAGTCCCATCCTGGAGGTCTTGTGTTATTCTGGGGTCAAATTGGAAATAATTGACCTTAATACCTTGTTCATTCTGCTGTCTACAAACGGAGGAATTAAAAGGGTACTCCGGGGAGATAATAATGGTTGGAGTGTCCCTGCACTCGTACAATATAAAGCTGAGATGCCTAATACACTTGTATAATCTTTAGAACTTGACTGTGACAGGAGCTGCTCCTCAACCCTTCCTTCTGGACATTATGTCACTCACCAGTGTGTAGCGCTGTGCTGCATCACTCTCCTGATAATAGCTGCAAGAACAGGGGTATGACGTCCTAGAGACGCTGCCTGCTGTGATCATCCTCTCCTGCCATTTGCTTCCCCCTCTTCTCCGCATACCTGTAGAGACTTGCTACTACAGCAGGCAGTGTCCGGGACGTCATACCCCCTGTTCTCACAGCTATTATCGGGAGAGTGATACAGCACAGAGCTACACACTGGTGAGTGACATACAGGAGGGGTGATGTGCAGCTCCTGTCACAGTCAATTATAAGAGTTCTAAAATAATAGAAATGTATTAGGCATTTCAGGTTTATATTGTCTGCGGGCAGGGACAATACACACATTTTTTATCTATCCCTTTAAGGAGGTGTCCTAAACCTTATGGCCACTTTACACGTCCCAACGTCGGTCCGATATTGGAGCCGACGCCGCGGGAGCGCGCTTTTTCTGGCCAGATTTCAAAGATCGCATCGGAGATTTACACAGCGCGATATCGGCATACAACGTCTCTACGATGTCTACGCCCCCCTTGTACGGCCGACCCAGGAACGACCATTTAACATGGGAGAGAATAGGAGACGTTGTACTTCACATCGTAGTTGGGCTTTTACACAGCCCGATCCGGCTACAACCTCCAACCAATATCAGGCAGTTGGCGAGCACGCTCATTTGATCCCCAATATCGTTTTGGCGTTGTTCGGGCATCGTATTGGACGTTTAAACCATACAACGCACAAACGATATCGGGGCCAACGCACGAACCACGTGACTTTTGGTCGGAGTTGGACGCAGATATCGGGACGTGTAAAGTGGCCATTACTTCATTTTATGGATAAGATTATTTTCTTAGATTGTTAGTAAACCCATCATGAACATCTGAAGAATGAAGCCTGCATCGGGCGCTCCTGCTGCTGTTATATGGCTATTACAAGGACTTTAACCCTTTCACTACTGCATAATTTTTGCTTTTTTGATATTTCCTTATCTTCTTCCAAAAGCCATGCAGGATGAGATGTACATTTGAATTACGGTAACTCCTCATTCTGTCATATAGTGAACTGGTAAAGAAAAATTCCAAGTGGCAAAAAAAAGTGAAATTCCACAATGTTTTTTCTATTTTTTTTTTTTAATTCACCTTGTTCACTATATGGTAAAACTGAGCTCGCAAGATGATTACTCAGGTCAGTACGAGTACGCAGATGGCAAACATAGTTTTTGTTTTTTTTATTAAAGTGGTGAAAACTGAATTCTGAAATTTGTAAAACAAAAAACTTACCGTAATAATTTTGCTTTTGTTGCCATTTTCCGCGTCCTGTAATATTTTTTTCTTTCCGGGTCTGGGGCTGTGTGAGACCAAAGCGGACATTTTTAAATATCCCATTTTGGGGCAGTTGCGATGTTTTGATCACCCCCTATTGCATTTTATGGTTGTGGTGGACAATAAAATGTAATTCTGGCATTTATTTACATTTTTTTCATTACACTGTCTACTGATTAGATTAATTTACTTTATATTTTGATAGGAACTTTACGAATACAGAGATCCCAAATATGAGTTGTTTTTTTTCCTGTTTTAATGCTATTATCATTGATGGTCGGGTGACCTCTGGGTGAGCGATCTATGTCACCCCCACTCTGTGTATCATGATTTTTATCTCTCATCATTCACAGGTCCCAACTGCTACGCTGATGCTACTCAGAGCCGCGTGATTCCTGCTGGCCAGTACGTGTGGGTGGACGCGTGCACCAAGTGTCGGTGTCATGATGGCCAGGACGTGGGATACTGGGAAGGAAACCGCCTGGCCAAATGTGAGAAGACCAAGAACTGCAGCATCGAGGAAGGCCGGGAGAACATGTAGACAAATGAACCCCCCTGGTTGGAGACCACCCTTAGTTGGAGAGTGTAGCATAGTATGACATTGGGCTCCTGAATCCTGCCATCTGTCTGATGAGGCGATCAGCGGCAAAATCTGAATCACCCCAATCATATTACAGCAAGCGATAAAACAATAATCTGTAGACACAGCAGCGGGCGGGCTATGGGCTCCTCAAGGGCGGAGACTGCACAGTAGAAACAGTACAGAAAAGTTACACTTGTTATAATGTAATGAAGTCGTCCCAATGTTATAACCTGACGACAGGTAGCTTTGATATTATGACTCGACGACAGGTCATCTTGATATTATAATCTGACATGGCTCCCCAATCTTATAACCTAACGACAGGTTGTCCGGAAGTTATAACCCGACGACAGGTCTCTCCGATGTTATAACCCAACAGCAGCTCGTCCTGATGTTATAATCCAAAAGGTCTCTCCAAAGTTATAACCCAACGACAGGTCTCTCCAATGTTATAACACGACGACAGGTCGTCCCAATGTTGTAACCCGAGGACAGGTCTCCACAATGTTATAACCCAGTGACAGGTTGTCCAGATCTTATAACCTGAGGATAGCTGTCTCTAAGATCTTATAACCCGAGGACAGGTCGCCCCGATGTTATAACCTAACAGGTCGACCCAATGTTATAACCTGAAGACAACTGCCTCTGATGTTACAACCCAAAGGCAGGTGTCTCTGATGTTATAAGCCGTGGGCAGGTCTCTCTGATGTTATAACCCAATGATAGATCTCTCTGATGTTATAACTCGACAAGTCTCTTCAATGTTATAACCCAACAATATGTCATCCTGATGTTATAGCCCGAGGGCTGCTTTCTCTGATGTTATAAGCCAAGGATAGCGCTTGTTAATGTTATAACCCGACAACAGGTCTCCAATGTTATGATAACTTAACGACAGGTCTCGCAGACGTTATAACCTGACAGCAGGTCTTCCCAGTGTTATAACCAGTCGATAGGTCTTCCCAATGATATAACCCGATTTCAGCTCTCTCCGATGTTATAACCCGACGACAAGTCTCCCCGATGTTATAACCCGACGACAAGTCTCCCCGATGTTATAACCCAACGACAGGTCGTCCTGATGTTGTGACCTGATGACAGGTCTCCCCAAGGTTATAGCCTGACGACAGGTCTCTCCAGATGTAAGGTGGTGATAGCGAAACATTTATAAACTGTCAGTTCAGGGGTTCTATCATCCGGAGCAGTAGGTACAGGCGTTATTGATAGGCAGCCAGTGCGGCTCTGGATAATGAGGGTGGTAGTTTTTTAGACACAACTATAGACTTCCCTGTAGTAATTATTCCTCTCACTGCCTCTGGTAGGAGACTCACGTTTTGCTCGGCCTCCTGATAGCGGGCATAGAATTCGGACTTGCATTAAACACTTGTATCCTCCGCTCCTGTCTCCTCTTTTGGCCGCGTTCACACAGCACACTGCTGATATCAGCATTTTACCCAATCACTCCAGAAATAAAACTCATCCTGCAAATTTTCAAGAATTATTTTATGAAAACTGTAAAGACGGAGAATCGAACATTATTATCTCCAAACCCCACACAAGTCATAGAAAAAGAAGTACAAGAAGCATCCAAAGTGGACGGACCTGCACGGACAGAACAGTGGCCCGCGGCTGACTCCAGGCACCAGTCCTAAGACACTGCCACCACTGCCAGAGGCCTCTACAGGTCACTGCCACCTATAGCCATCTCTGGGATTGGTCAATCACTGGTTACCGAAGCACAGCGACATTGTTGTATAAGCTCCGCCGCACACTAGCTATATAAGCTTATAAATCCACCAACAATGGGGTAAAGGGCCATGGCCTGCACTGAATACAGGGGTTCATGTCCCCACCGGTCATGATGATAACATAGGGCCTCATTACACACGTCAGCCATTTATATAAACAATGAATGAGCTGCAGCGCTTCTGACGGCAGATTGACCGCAAGAGGTGCACACATGGTCCACAGGCGGTGCACACATGGTCCGCAGGCGGGGTGCGCATGGTCCACAGGCGAGGTACACATGGTCCGCAGGCGGGGTGCGCATGGTCCACAGGTGGGGTACACATGGTCCGCAGGTGGGGTGCGCATGGTCCACAGGCGGGGTACACATGGTCCGCAGGCGGGGTGCGCATGGTCCGCAGGTGGGGTACACATGGTCCGCAGGCGGGGTGCGCATGGTCCGCAGGTGGGGTACACATGGTCCGCAGGTGGGGTGCGCATGGTCTGCGCGCAGTCACTGATTACGGGCCGCACACTTGGGATCCGTGATTCAGATCAGATACGTCTGTTTTTATTTTTGCAGAAGCTTTAAAAATATCACAAATTTGGTGAAACTTCACTCCAATTCTCGGTTATTCTTGAATTCGACAACATTTTGGTGCTTTTTCTTTCCAACTTTTGGTGCCAAAAGTAATTCAAGACAAGAAGAAAGCCCGCTTTAGATTTTGTAACTATTTGTCATTATGATGAAAATGTCACCTAAATCACAAGATAAAATAGAAAAGTGACTTAAAAACCCACAAATGATGAATTTGGGCATCAGTTCGCGAAAAAACAGATATGTGAAAAGCCCCATATAAAGTGTGTGAACACTTGACATGTGAATGAGGCCAAAAGGCAAATAGATGGGGTAAGGCGGTCAGAGATGAGGGGCACAGCAGAAGTCAGCTGTGGAGCTGGTGGATCAGCTCCCAGCACCATAGTGTGTCTCCTTATACACCTGGTATAGCGCTGTAGTGTCCGCGGTCAGCAGAGTCTCCCTACGCGCTTGTCCGCACTCCTCAATAATCCAGCGCGGGGTCAATGGAGAGGACGACCACCTCTGACGCTCACAGCGCTCCTCGCCATCCTGCTGCAGCAAGTCATCAGATCGCCAACTACAGTCTGCGTGCTTATTTCTCCCACTACAGAGAGCAGGAACATCAGTGTTCTCATCGGAGGGTCACACTGGAGTCTTAGGGTGGAGAAGACCTCATACACAGGTCCGCTTAGACTCAGGGGATGGATAAGACCTCATAGGCGGCCGTCACACGTAAAGATATCGTGCAAGATATTGCTTGAACGCGGCAGATTAAACATCGCGTAAGCGATGTCTGCGCGTGTGACGGCGAGATACGACGAGCGATATCTGATCAAATCGCTAAATCGTGATCTGAGGTCCGGTTCTCAGATCTGACGATGTCGCCTCATAAGATGTACTGAATCGGCGTGTCTAAACAACCGAGATCGTATGCACGTGTAGGAACTGCGCGATGCCTAAATCCCGCACGTAGGCGTGGCAGGAGTTTCCTATTGCCTCGCCTCCTCAGTTGTAATTCGTGCACCGTAATGGTTTCGGATTGGCTGCTTCACCACTAGCTCGCATTGGTGGAGGATGATGCGTTGCCATTGGCTGCCCTCACAGGGCGCCATGTTTAAAGAGCTGTCTTCACACCACACATAGGCGTCGGCTGCACAATTTCTCCGAACTGTGCACCCACAAGTGCGTCGACTTGATAATAGAACCTGCGTGGTACACGACCCTGCTATAGTGTCCACCTTGTCATACACCCAAACAATGTTGCCAGGCGCGGCACACACAGCGCGGCGTTACGTCACGCCCATGGGATATTGTTTCGTAGGTGACACAAAAAGTGGTTATTGCCCTGTTAACGCCGCGTAGGTCGCCTTTGAGTGTTGTTATGTCACGCAAGGGGCGGTCCTGACGGAATGAAGTTGGTTTCAGTTTCATTCCGCCTGCAAGGTGCTAGCTCCTCCCATGCACATTGCAGTTCAGTAATGGCGGCAACACGGCGCGCTGCCACGTGGGGGATGGCGTTCTGTACCTTTTCCCCATTCAAAATTAGTTATGTGGTACAGCACACATATACATTGCGACCAACATCACAGGACATTCTGGAGATGAGGCCGCCATGTTTCGAAGGACATCTGACCCAATGAGGACGCAGTACTGAGCACCAATGGTGTAGTGAGGGGCGCAGCTTGGAGACCATGAACCACGCCTATGGGCTCCAATGACGCCCACATTTGCTCCCACATCGTTTAGGAGATTTCTGTGTGACTCTTTGATGAACGATGTCCACTGATGATAAGTGCATCGCTCAGACGATCGCTGGATGGGTGGATCGGGGAATCGTCTGAGCGATGTCTGTGGGTGTAGCGTTATGATGAGCGATCTTGCGCGTTGTTCGGACGATATGCAAATTTGACATTGTCTACGACATCGTTAGCTAAATCTTTACGTGTGACGGCCGCCATACACAGGTCCGCTCAGTCTCAGGGGATGGATAAGACCTCATACACAGGTCCGCTCAGTCTCAGGGGATGGATAAGACCTTGTACACAGGTCCGCTCAGTCTCAGGGGATGGATAAGACCTCGTACACACGTCTGCTCAGTCTCAGGGGATGGATAAGACCTCGTACACACGTCCGCTCAGTCTCGGGATGGATAAGACTTCGTTCACACGTTTGTTCAGTCTCAGGGGACGGATAAGGCCTTGTTTACACATCTGCTCAGTCTCAGGGGACGGATAAGGCCTCATTCACACATCCGCTTAGTCTCGGGATGAACAAGGCCTCGTTCACACGTTTGTTCAGTCTCAGGAGATGAAAGGCCTCGTTCACCTGTCCGCTCAGTCTCAATGGATAAATTCTCATTCACACGTCCGCTCAGTCTCAGGGGATGAACAAGGTCGGCTTCAGACTGCGTGTCTGATCCGATCCGTAGCTGTCCGCTTGAAGCAGACAGCCGCGGACCGGATCAGCACACAGGACCGGGGGCTATTATGCCCTCCGATCCTGTGTGCAGCCGCACGCAGTTCCTGCTGCTAATAGGTGAGGACCGCGGGCGCCGCGGTCCTGACCTGTCAGCTGGTTCAGCTGCGTGCGGCTGCACACAGGATCGGAGGGCATAATAGCCCCCGGTCCTGTGTGCTGATCCGGTCCGCGGCTGTCTGCTTCAAGCGGACAGCTACGGATCGGATCAGACACGCAGTCTGAAGCCGGCCAAAGGCCTCATTCAACTGTCCGCTCAGTCTCAGTGGATTGATAAGGCCTCGTTCACACTACTGCTCAGTCTCGAGATCGATAAGGCCTCGTTTACATGTCCGCTTAGGCTGGCTTCACACCACGGCACAATCAGGTTCGGGGCTGTCAGGATTTGCAAACAGAACCGGAGGGCAAACAGCCGGATGCTGCAGAGCGCAGCTGTTCCCTGAGAAATGGTGCTGAACCACTTCACTGGGGACAGCTCCCTGGTGCTGAAGTTCAGCGTAGCTCACGTTGAACTTCAGACGCTGGTGTCCGATTCCCGGATCCTCCCGGATTGTGGTGAATGCGGCGCAATAGACTCCCATGTTAGGGAGTGCCGGATTGCCCCGGATCCGGGAGGATCCAATTTAGGCTACGTTCACACATTGCGTATTTTTACGCGCGCGTATTTTTACGCGCGTAAAAATACGCGACTGCGTTTTTTTACGCGCGTATTTCCAGTGCTTATAATGGGGCCTATGGAAAATACGCGCGTAAAAAACTGCAAAGAATTGACATGTTCATTCTTTTTACGCGCGTATTTTTACGCTGCGTAAAAATACGCGACGTGTGAATGGCAAAAGTGAATGCCCATTGACTTTGCTGGGAAATACAGATGCACATTCTTCTGGAGAAAATACGCGCGTAAAAATACGCGTCAAAATACGCGATGTGTGAACGCAGCCTTAGGCACATTTTTCGCCCCGGACACAAAAATGCTGCAAGCAGCATTTTTATGTCCTGGAGAAAAATCTGAATATACCCGGATCCTCCTGCACAGATGGAAACCGGATGGCAGAGAGCTCAGGGGATGGATAAGGCCTCGTTCACACATCCAGTCTGTCTCAGGGGATGGATAAGGCCTCGTTCACACATTCATTCACTCTCAGGGGATGGATAAGGCCTCGTTCACACATCCATTCAGTGTCAGGGGATGGATAAGGCCTCGTTCACACATCCATTCAGTGTCAGGGGATGGATAAAGGCCACGTCACACGCATCAATCTTATGAGCGATATCGCTTAAGCGATCTGCTTTTTTGATCGCTTAAGCGATATCGTTTGTGCATCGCTACGTGTAATCAAGCGATTTTACAATGTAAAATCGCTTGATTGATTGATCGCAGATTTGTGAGCCGGAGCTCATATCAAGTGATAAACGCTTGTTCAATCTGCTTCATCGTGGTGTGTGACACCACGATGAACGATCTCCCAGCGGCAGAGCCTATGCTGGGAGATGGTATCTATGGTAAACGTCGGGTTACTAAGCGCCGCGCGGCGCCTAGTAACCCGACGTTTACCATAGTTACCAGCGATCTGGCTGGCCCACATCGCTGGTGAGTCTGTCTGTGTGACAGCTCACCAGCGATGTGAGCGATATTGTTAGCGATCGCGCGTGCACGTGATCGCTAACAATATCGCTCATAAGATTGATGCGTGTGACGTGGCCTTAAGGCCTCGTTCACACATCCATTCAGTGTCAGGGGATGGATAAGGCCTCGTTCACACATCCATTCAGTCTCAGGGGATGGATAAGGCCTCGTTCACACATCCATTCAGTCTCAGGGGATGGATAAGGCCTCGTTCACACATCCATTCAGTCTCAGGGGATGGATAAGGCCTCGTTCACACTTCCGCTAAGTTTTGAGGTAGTAATACGGCCTGTTGACATGTCCGTTCAGTCTTGAGGGATGGATGAGGCCTCGTTCACATGTCTGCTCAGGCTGGCTTCACACTGCAGTTTTTCACTGATCAGTGTCCATCAGTTTGTGTGCCAAAACCAGGAGTGTCTCCAAAAACTCAGAACAGGTGTCAATCTTTCAATTATAGTTTTTCTCTGCAAGTTCCTCTCCTGGTTCCTCTCCTGGTTTTGGCACCCAAACACTGATGGACACTGGATCAGTAAAAAACTGCAGTCATACATTCTGCAAAAATAAAAACATTTTCATCCAAGGTGCCAATCAGAATTGTCCTTCCATGTGCATTGGTGGGTCGCTTCTCTGCATACGCGGAGCCTCTATCCATGCACACAGCAGTTATGGATCCACGTATCCCTGAGCCTGAGAACCGGCCCCGTTCTCATCTTTGTTTTGGCCCAGATTCAGCCATTAGTCTGTGGGACGCAGCCCCCTGGTGACACACAGAGGACAGACACTGTCATCCTTCTCCAAGTGTCATCCATTGTTAAGTTCTTCCCGCCATGGACAATTTCCATTCCTGCGTTTCAGTTCTTTCTTGTCTACTTCCAGGAGCGTGGCTTTTTATCCCTGTGCACACAGGTGCTGGCTCCAGGACAGGACTTGTTTTTTGTGGGACGACTTGTAATGTTCATTTGCCACACTGGAAAATGGGGTAAAAAAAATCTAAATGCGGAAAAACTGCAAAAAATACAAACTGCAATTCCACCATCTTTTTGGCGGTGAGAATGAGCTGCTGTGGCGATTGTCCAGGTCAGAAAGAATACAATGACAGCAAATTTGTCCGGTTTTATCTTATCATTTTAGTGTGAAAGGAAAAATCTGAAGTTTATTAAAAAAAAAATTGGTTTGCCACTCTCATTTTTGGGTGGATTTGCCATGTGAGGGCTGACGCATCCAGAGGCGGAAACTCCACCGGTGAAAGCTGCAGACACTGACATCTGTGGTCTCTGTAATGGGAGGAATAAGCGCAATGTGTGACTGCCCAGACTAAGCCACCTGACCCCGTACACATCAGATGACTGCCGGACAAGGCTGCCACCTATCATCAGACCGGCAACTGACAGGCACTTATGGTGGTGTCCTATCCTTAGAGAACAAAAAGATTGGCGGTTCAAAATCAAACACACTGGATCCTTAATACACCTGGGACCCCCATAGACATTGTCCCCGGACCCCGCCTGAGCAGCCAGCGTTAGTGTGATGGGATGGTGAGCAGCGCTGCGAGCATCAGAGGTGGTCGTCCTCCATGATCTCCCTGCAGTGTGGGCGAGCGTGTCTCTCGGCGAAAGGTGGTGACTACAGCGTTATACGAGGTGTACGATACGCGATCTGATCCCCCAGCTCCACGGCTCAATCTCTGCTGTCAATCATTGTTTTAAATTACAAGCAATCGACTCGCCAGGAGCTTCATGAGTGCAGAGCGCTGACACAGAGAGTCCGGGGAAGCGTTATGTGAGCACAGTGCATACCCAAGAGTCAGGACACCAGACAGCTCCATATTATCCCCACCTACATCACGTCTTATCCTCCAGTCACCTCCTCTGCAGTCACTATTCTGCTGTTACATCATGTCTATTATCCCTCCAACAATCTGTTACATGTCTTCTCATCACCTCCAGAGCTGCAGTCAGTATTCTGCCGTTACATTGTGTTTTATCCTCCAGTCACCTCCAGGAGCTGCAGTCACTATTCTGCTGTTACGTTGTGTCTTATCCTCCAGTCACCTCCAAAGCTGCAGTCACTATTCAGCTGTTACATCATGTCTTATCCTCCTGTCACCTCCAGAGCTGCAATCACTATTCTGCTGTTGCATAGTTTCTTATCCTCCAGTCACCTAAAGAGCTGACAGCAGAAGAGTGAATGCAGTACTGGAGGTGACAGGAGCATAGACCTGATGTAACTCAAGATCGGGATGTGAATACGATGCTCCTGGATAATATTTCTATCTATTTGAGCCTCTGTTACGTAATATCCTTATAATGGCCAGATGCAGGTCACCTGACATCACACAAACAATAGTCGGTGTTGTCCTAGAATTGGTGCCTGATGTGTCCAGGGTTCTGTGCACGGCCGGACGGCACTGCCCCTCAGTCCTGGCAGCAGCCTCAGATCCGCCACAAGCGTTGCCCCTCACTCCTGGCAGCAGCCTCAGTGTCGCCACCCGCGATTGCCCCTCAGTCCTGGCAGCAGCCTCAGTGCTGCTGCCCGCGATACCCCTCAGTCCTGGCAGCAACCTCAGTGCTGCCGCCCGCGATGCCCCTCAGTCCTGGCAGCAGTCTCAGTGCCTCATTAGTGTGTGCGGAGATGAGCGCTGACCCTCAGCCGTCCGTGCTTCAGGCGGCTGATCCGAGAGAATACGATATATGTGGATCTCATGCATGGACGCCTCTCGTCACCATCTCATGCACTTCTCATCTTTTGCGCGTCCAAAAAAACAAACAAACGCGATTTGGTAAAAAAAATTGTGAAAAACAAAACTTCAGCAAAGAGCAGATGTAAGTGGAACGGCAGGACGTGAGAGGTAAAAGGTGAGCATCCGATCTGCAGGGATCCCGTGCCACATAACACAATTCATGGAGGGTCCCACGGAGACCACTCACCAATCCACGACTAAGGGCTAATCAGGTAACATTCCAGTGGGGACAGGTGGCGTCAAACGGAGGGGTGGGCTTATTCACAACCGTCCGCCAAGTCCTCTCTGAGGGACAGCACTAAAACCCTCATAGTGCACAGCACATCACTCTGCATGATGGAACGCCCCAGCACAGCAAACCAGAAGAATTGTGAATGCAGCTCTGGTGTGACTGGAGTCATGAACAATGAAAAAAAAATCTCCAGTGAAATTAGGAAATAACATTCTACTTCATTCAGTCAGATGCTCCAAGGGGGTCTCCTGCCACATCCAGGATGGGGGGGCAGATCATAGCAGATCCCTCCTGCTGCAGCTTCCCCCACGGCAGATCTGGACTCTCCTCGTGACAAGCTCACGTGTGGTGCCGGACAGCGGAGTCTGTGCAGGGACCTTTCAGCAGACAAACGCACAGTCCGGGAGGCGCTATCCCCTCGCTGGCCGCGGCGGGGGCTTCCCAATATCCACTGTGATGTTCGTGTACATGGGGTATTTGGCAAAATGGACACCTGGTAGTGCAGCGTGTGGATCCCGTCCTTCTTCA
Organism: Allobates femoralis; assembly: GCA_033576535.1. Classification (NCBI taxonomy): domain Eukaryota; kingdom Metazoa; phylum Chordata; class Amphibia; order Anura; family Aromobatidae; genus Allobates; species Allobates femoralis. Next base: position 165,723,529 of record JARQOC010000007.1, on the reverse strand, counting down.
TGTCACCTTTGTGTTCTGGATCTTTGTGAACCTGGAAAAAATGGTGAAATTAAAGAAAAACTCCAAACTGCAGACTGCAAAAAACAGGACACAAGACTGAAAGTAAAGGCTCAGACACATGGGTGGTGAAATCGGATGAGTGCAATATGAGAAAATCTCTCTGACCAATGTTAATGACAGAAAACAGATGAACATTTGTCTTCAGCTTTTTTCTCATCCAGATTCTAGATGAGAAAAAAGTAGCAAATGCTGTGACTGGATGAAAGTCTCAGCGAGACTCCCCAATGCAAGTCAATGGGTGCAATAAAAAATCTCACAGCACACTGAACCCAATTAAGCTTCATGCATATTCACGGCACTGATCAGCAACAGCCAATCACAGACGCTCACACTCTGTAAAACCTCTGTGATTGAAGAAATGCAGTCTGACTGCAACAGCCAATCTGGATGGTGATTGTGCTTGGTTGACATACACATTAGTGTATGGCAACCAACTTGCTGTCACAGTATATCAAATAAATAAAGAAAAATTGTGGGGCTTTGCAGTATTTTTTAGTCTAGCCCGGTAAAAGTGTACAGCTGCAAGCTGCCACCCTCAGATGCTTAATTTTACCATGGCTGGCAAAAAAAAAAAAAAAAATGTGTGGGCTCCACCATATTTTTATTTGCCTGCCAAGGTAAAACTAGGCAGCTGAAGGCTGGTATTCTCAGCAGGGTGAAGACGCATTATTTTAGGGACCCCCACACTACAGAATAGCAGCCCGCAGCTGCCCGTGAAGATGGCGTATTCATTGTAGCACCATTTTCAGGCGCTTTACCAAGCTCTTCCAGCGGCCCTGGTGATGGTGGCACGCTGGGTAATAAGGGGTAGCTAGCTGGTATTAAGCCCTGAGATTCTTAATGTCAGGCCAAGTTAGACCCGGACCATTAAGAATCACAAATAAATGGTTAAAAAAGACAAAACACAGAAAAATAATTTTATTATAAATAAAAACAGACACACTTAGTGACCCCATCTTTATTAACTTCTTCACTCTCATATCCCTCCACAATCCTCATCTTCTGTTTTCCTGGATACACGCAGCTCTGCTACATCAGAAACCACAGGGAGGAAGAACACGTCTGCTCCCCGTGATCTCTGATTCACTGAATGACAGTGTCGAGACATGCAGAGTGGCAAGCGGTGAAGTCACCCTTGCCATAGTAACTGCTAATAGCGGTTGCTATGGCAAAGGTGTCCTCGAGTGAAATCCGTTACTCCCAGCTCCTGAATGACCTGCGGGGATAGCTGAAGGGTAAGTCGGGAGTAACTGAGTTCCATTCGAGGACACCATTTCCATAGCAGCCGCTATTAGAGGTTACTATGGCAACGGTGACCTCACCACTTACTATACCGCCATCATCAGTGATCAGAGTCCACGGGGAGTGGACCTGTTCTTCCTCCATGCGGTCTCTGATGTAGCAGAGCTGCATGTGTCCAGGAAGAGAGAAGACGAGGATCATGGAGGAGTATGAGTGTGGGGAGGGGGTAATAAAGATGGGGTCACTAAGTGTCTCTGTGTCTTTATTTTTAATAAAATAACTTTTTTCTGAGTTGTGTCTCTTTTACTATTTATTTGAGATTCTTATTGGCCAGGTCTAATATTGGCTCGACATTAAGAATCTCAAGGCATAATACTAGCTGGCAATACAAAGCTAGTATTAACCCCTTATTAAACAGCATGCAACCACCACTAGGGCTGGAAGAGCCTGGTAAAGAGTCTGAAAATGGCACTATATTGAATGCGGCATTTTCAGAGGTTGCTGCGGGCTACTATTCTTTAGTGTGGGGGCCCTAAAACAATGGGTCCTCATCCCGCTGAGAATACCAACTCTTAGCTGCCTAGTTTTACCTTGGCTGGCAATTAAAAATAGGGCAGAGGCCACACATTTTTTTTGTCAGCCAAGGTAAAATTATGCAGCTAAGGGTGGCAGCTCACAGCATGTCCGCTTTCACTGGGCTAGACTGAAAAATACTGCGAAGCCTCACACATTTTTTTTTTAAAATTAATTTAACACCCAATGTCGACAGGTTGGTTGTCAAACATCAATGTGTATGGTAACCAAGCAGAATCACTGTTCAGATTGAGGAAATGCAGTCCGACTGCAACAGCCAAAGAGGTTCTCATAGAGTGTGAGCATCTGTGATTGGCTTGATGCCGGTCAATGCAGTGAATATGCATGAAGCTTAATGAGCAGCTCAGGAAGCAGCAGCGGAACACTGGTGAGCCCGCTCTACCGATTCTACCATCTATCTGTCTGTATCTTTTCTAACATTTTACTGCATGGAAATGTACATGCAAAAAAAGTTGTACCAGTGCTCTGCGTATGGTGTGCAACGTTTTTGTCACACCCATACAATTGCATTGGCGAAATCCGCACACATACGCAGCATGCTGCAAATGTTTCCTCTGCACATTTCTCGCAGAGGAAAAATTCGCAGATATACATTGCACTATAGTTTAACATGGTGTGAGTGCAATCTGATGATTTATGGGATTGCACTCGCATACCATTCCGCAGATGTGAGAGCATAAATCTTCTGGTCAGGTCTCATCCTCCAGTCACCTCCAGAACTGCACTCACTATTCTTCTGTTACATCAGGTCTTATCTTTCAGTCTCCTTCAGAGCTGCAGTCACTATTCTGCCGTACATCGTGTCTTATCCTCCAGAGCTGCAGTCACTATTGCTGTTACATCATGTCTTATGCTCCAGTCACCTCCAGAGCTGCAGTCACTCTTCTGCTGTTACATCGTGTCTTATCCTCCAGAGCTGCGGTCACTATTCTGCTGTTACATTATGTCTTATGCTCGAGTCACCTCCTGAGCTGCAGACACTATTCTGCTGTTACATCATGTCTTATGCTCCAGTCACCTCCTGAGCTGCAGTCATTATTCTGCTGTTACATCGGTCTTATCCTCCTGAGCTGCAGTCACTATTCTTCTGTTACATCGTGTCTTATCCTCCAGAGCTGCAGTCACTCTTCTGTTACATCATATCTTTTCCTCCAGTCACCTCCAGAGCTGCAGTAACTATTATGCTATTACATTGTGTCTTATCCTCCATACACTGTAGTTCCGTGGTATACACTGTGCCCTGACCTATATACTGGGCCTGTGTTATACATTATGGTCCAGCAATATACACTGTGGCCCTGCTGTAAATACTGTGGTTCCTGTGCTATCCACTGTGGTTCTGTGGTATACACCGTGGTCGGCTGTACATATTATGGCCCTGCAATATATACTGTGGCCAGGAGAATACAATGTGGTTCTGCTGTAGACACTGTGGCCCTGCTGTGTGTATATGACATACGTAGCTTGAAAACAAAACATTTGAAGATAAAAACCTTCAAAATTATGTTTAAATTTGGTCGCTGCAAAAACAAAAAAATGTGTAAGAATCAATGAAAGTGTCACAGCAGTCCCTTAATGGTGTCAGCACGTTGTGTCGCTTAGTAGAGCTGATGCTACGCACCGCACCACCCACCCAAAAATGGAACCATTACAGTTCTCAGAAAAGAGCAACATAATAAAATAAAATATTTTCAAGGCTCTGCTGTATCTTCAGCTCTACAATGGTAGAGCAGGTCAGGGATCGTTGGAGGACCGTGCCGCCAGTTCAACGTCTGTCACCATGGTCTCAAGTTCCTCTGATACTTGTGACAGGTTCTAGACATGAGTCTCATTCCCTTGGTGAGACTCTTCACATTAAACGTACTTTACTTTGGTGCTGCAAGGGTTAATATCAGTTTTTCTGCTAGCAGCTTTTTGGTGATCTGTTCAGGTGCAGCTAATCTGTGACCACTCCCATCCCCTTCAAATAGTACCATGACCCATCAACAAGGGCTGGTGATAGACTATCATTCATTGCAAGCCACCTGGGTGGAAGGAGCTAATGGAGAACTGAGCAGGGCAAAGTTGTTTGCTGGGTAGGAGTATGACCGCAGCGGTGAAGTTGCTTTATCCTGTGGCGTTTTCATCCTGTCTGTCTTTCCTTCCTTTCGTGTAGCATTAGTGCAGCGGTGGGGCCATAGCGTTCTCGTCGGCCATCTCACTAGTGAGGGTAAGTCAGGGCCAGCAAGGGATTAGGTATCCTGCTCGGCAATGGGGTGAAAGAACCCGTATAGGGACGATAGGGAGATGAGGGAACATTCTAGTGCAGGAGCTGTCCCATCTCACTTACCCTACTGACAGGCTTCACAGTTGTTATAGTGTCTCCGGAGTTCCTTGTGTATCCTGTGGTGCGCCGGACACGTGTTGGTCTGTGCACCACTATCATGTGGTATACTCGGACACAGGTTAGTCTGTGTGTGAGAATCACCAGACGATATTTTTTTCAGGATCCATTATGGATCCTGCTGCAGCTTTTTCACACCTCAAGCAGACTCTCTCACAGGAAGGAACGGATCTGCGGGAAAAGGTGGTGCAGCAGCTGCAGCATATCATGTATCTGCTGGTCACAGCTCATGGATTGGCCAATGCATCAGCTATGTTTCTCCATTTTATAATATTATTAGCAGTTTTGCTCAATGCCTCATTTCCTGTTACGTTCTACATTATCTTCATGTATTTGCCTTCTCTAATATTCTCACAGCACATTTTCTAGACCATGTCTTCCCTTTTTTTGTGTCTCGGAGTGCAGCGCTTTGCTTCCTTTATAGATGTTTTTTCAACCGGCACCTGTTCACATTTGCTGGTGTCGCCAGTCAATTTTTTCATATACTGACAGCTCACACTCAGATACAGCCAAAACCCAAGGTTTTCTGGGGGGAATGGCAATTTGTTGTCTTCCAGGAACCCTGTAAATTATATTTTAAGCTTCCCCTTGTTCTTTAGGAAGTGAGGAACAGCGAGTGGGGATCAAAGTCTTCCTGTTGAGGGAAGATCTCCAGACCTGGGCCTTCTCTCTGTCGACCAGTTCTCCATCTTTACGGTCGTGGATGAGTTTTTTGTGGCTTTGGCTCCTGTGTATGGTGACTCTAATGGTGTCTCCCTTGAAGAGTCTAATCTCTTTAAGCTCCAGCAGGGAGTACAGGCCAGCCAAGGACTATTGCTTAGAGTTCAGGACTTGGGCCGCCGACACTCGGTGCAATGACCCGGCCCTTAGGAGTCATTTCTGTCCGAATTGTCAGATAGGCTCAAGGATTCACTGGACCCATATTGTACTCCAGAGTCGTTGGAGGCCGCCATGTCTCTAGCTATCACGGTGAAAAGATGCTCAGGTAAAGATCTACACCGACCCTGCCCCCCTGTTGTTCTCCTCATTGACAAGGTCCCACAGGTGCAGGTGGATGAACCTATGCAAATGGGGGAGTCTATCCCCTGATACTAGGTCGCCTGTAGTTCGCTATGGGATGGGGGCATGTTTCTATTGTTGGCTTAAGATGGCATTTTATTGGGATTTGTCCATCTGCCAGGGGCATATAATACAAATGTTTTCCATTGTTCATGAGCTGACACTGAGCATCAGAGACAGTGCTCACCCTCTACCCCAGGGATCGGAGGACCTCTGGCCCACGGGGAGACATTTTCTTCGGCCCCGGCAGATTGCCAGGGGCTGCGGGTTTTCGGGACAGCAGTCACACTTTATACCAGTGTGTGCTTTGCAAAGATGCAGCGTTCACTACTGAACGCTGTGTACGCAGCATTAAACAATCACATCCTCACGCCAGCCAGTGCGCGTGTGAGGATGATCTGTGGGAAGGGTTAGCGCTATGCACTCAGTCTCGACCTACAGATGAAGAAGGGCAGCAACACAAGAAGTGCTGCATATGCACCCCCTCTAGTTTATGTGCCCCCAGCAGCCAATGCACCTCCCTCCAGGGTAAGTGCCCCCCAGCAGTGTACGTGACTTCCACCCAGCAGCCTATGTGCTTCCCAGTGTTTAGATTCCTTCAACTCCACAGTGATAAATAGGCCATGCAGTCCCCAATGCTTTATATGCCCCCATCCCTCCCCAGTGATATATTCCCCCATCATCCCCAGTGATGGTATATGCCCCAGGGCTCCCCAGTGCTGTATATCCCTCCAGGTCTTCCCAGTGCAATATTTCCCCACCATCCACAGTAAAAGTATATGCTCCCAGGCCTCCCTAGTGCTGAGTATTTCCCCATCCTCCCTAGTGATGGTATATGCCCCCAGGGCTCCCCAGTGCTGTATACACCTCCAGGTCTTGCGAGTGCATAACATTCCCCCACCATCCAAGTATATGCTCCCAGGCCTTCACAGTGAAGGTATATGCCCCAGCCCTCCGTAGTGCTGAATATTCTATTCCCCCATCCTCTCAAGTGATGGTATATGTCCCCAGCCTCCCCAGTGTTGAATATTCACCATCCACAGTGAAGATATATGCCCCTGGGCCTCCACAGTGAAGGTATATGCCCCCAGCCTTCCCTAGTGCTGAATATGCTACTCCCCCATCCTCCCCAGTGATATATATTCCCCCCATCCTCCCCAGTGATATATATTCCCCCATCTTTTCCAGTAATAGTATATTCCCTTATTCTCCCCAGCATTGGTATATACCCTCAGGCCTCCCCGGGTGATGGTATATGCCCTCAGGCCTCCTCACTGCTGGTATACGCCCCCAGCCTCCCGAGTGCTATATATTCCCCATGCTCCAGCATTCACAGTAGGGGCGAGTTAATTGTTTGACCAAATATAGCAGAGGAATTTTAGAGATGATAATTTTGTGTGCCCCTTTAAGGTTGGCAGAAGATTCCAAATGGCCCCCGACAAGAAAAAGGATCCCCACCCCTGCTCTACCCCCACATACAACTTCCCCCCCCCCCATGGATAATTAAGAATAAGAACTCTTTTCCTTATATGGCCAGTGTCCTAAAGAATGCAGTTGTATGACTTGGTAAATCAGGTATGGATTTCAGAGGGGAAAAACAATGCAGAGTTTCTTGTCCTCACACCTAAAACACTTCAAGTCAAAAAATCATGCACTACATTAATAGTAGAATTATGAAAATTATATTTCTAGAATCCGTATGAAACGCAAATCATTCTTTTGCTTCACTGGGTGATGGCGGAAACATGGCAAATGGATTTCCACCAGTTAGATACTCACAGTCATGTCATGTTTCCGGTCTGTCAAAAGGTGAATTCATGAAGTGGAACATGACACATATCCTTTGCCTGTGAGCTCCACGACCAAAGATATCATGGAAACTGGAAATCTATAACTTTCTGTAACTCTGAGCACATCCCTAGACCGCCCATGAGGTCATAAGAGGTGCAGTAAGTTTATGGTGTGTTCATAAAAAACAAAACCACCATTTTGTGAGTTATTCAGACCATGAAAGGACAGCTGTAACCAAGCTATGGATTGTATATTTTGTAAACACTGCCTATTCTTTGGATTTAATACATGAAATTTGACAGCTTCATTTTTCTTGCTTAACTTAAAACCATGACCCCGTATAACACTGTTAACAGTAACGGGTGTCCAATTGGCCTGATAAACGATTGGTGATGACAGCGTATTTTGCTTGTGTTATTGTGGACCTGGTAGTGAGGGGAAAGAGGTATATATATTTTCCTAGCTGGAGCAGGTTATATACATACACCCCATCAATATTCTGCATAATAGCAGAGCAGCCACCATTATTTCCTTATCCTCAGTCAATTCTCTAATTGTCCAAATGACAGGGGGGCGCCAGAGGGCTGCTCATCATGACACCATCCATACCCAAACTTACATATAAGCAGCCAATCCCCCAGGTCATGAGGAGGATAGCCACCTGGGTGTGAACATTTCCTCCATTTTCTCCTCTTTTCTGGCTATTCCCTCCAGGCAGAGCGGGGCTATCTCACCCACTCTTCAGGATAATGCTAGGCCTGTCTCCCCCAGGAGAGGTGGTGGTCGGAGAGGAATAGTCCATACCGAGAACCTGCTTCCTGAATGTACGGTTACTAAATCAGTTTTGTCAGGTGTACCCAGTCAAAATACACGATCTGATAAACTGCCTCCTCCAGCTCATTTTGAGGAAGGTGACCTGGGTGTGTACGTTTCCTCTGCGTTTCCCTCTCTTCCAGCCCAGTGAAAGGCTCACGGGAATAGCGCAACTCTCCCATGTCAGTCTTATAGACCTATGTGTCCCCAGAAGTGAGGTGGGAAGTGGAGGTTTGGCACCCGCAAAATATCTTGGTTCTGAGGGTAAGAGTTGCAAGTTTCAAAGTGGCATTTCGGTTGTTCGTCCTTCAATGTGATTTTCTTTACTCGCATGCATGGTAATAAATGTTCAGGTCCAGACCTGTGTGTGTGAATAACTAAGTATGGGTGTCCACTAATGCCATCAAGTTAAGGTGTGTTTCTGGGGCTCTCCGTATCAAACAACGGAAACTGGCAACGGTGGGAAGGGGTTAAATACTATGAATGTGTAGAAGTGAGGGGACGGCTGACGCTGCACAAATCTCCACACCCGCTGACTGTCTCCTGTATCGGCCAGGAGTATTATGTCCAGACAATGGTGCATTCACCGGCGAGATACGTTACATTACCACGAAGCAGCATTTACCGCTGGGGGTTTGGCTCGTTGTGCTTATCTCGCTCGTGTTTGATCATCCGGTAACGACCGATGCGAATGTCGGGTCTGGAAACCTTCATCCCGTTCAATGTAATCCTACAAAAACAGTAGAAAGGTTAAAAAAGTTGCAGGAAACAGACAAACCCTGTTAATATTTATGTACGGGGGTTAAAGAGTCACCTCTAGTAATAATGTACGGGTATGGGGGAGTATAGTGTCACCTCTAGTAATGATGTACTGGGGGTATAGAGTCTCTTTAGTAATGATGTATGGGGGGATATAGAGTCACTTCTAGTAATGATGTACTGGGGGTATAGAGATCCCTCTAGTAATGATGTATGGGGGGATATAGAGTCACTTCTAGTGATGATGTACGTGGGGTATAGATCGTACAGTGACGTCAGCAGTTTGGGGTCTGCACCTGTTGTAGATGTCGTCATCCTCTCCGCCCCATCCCCAGTATTCATTTGGAAAACCATTTATCTTCAGGAATTGCGTCTTCGTCAGACCGGAAACTCCTCCGAAATATCCGGCATACGGGAGCCTGGAAGGGAAAAAAAGAAAAGGAAACTGAAGAGATGGAAACTGTCAGCAGAGAGTAGACCAGAGGCCTGAAGGGCTATATGGCCAAAGTACTAATGGGCCGGCGGACTAAAGGGGCTGGGAGTTGGCGGACTAATGGGCCCACAGACTTATGGGTCGGTGGCCCGGAAGACTAGAGGGGCGCAGACTGGAGTGCGGGAGGGCTAGAGGCCAGACCGTTACACAAAGGAGTAAAAAGGTTTTACGGCAGTCACATGATTTACTGCTGTGAGGAAGGACTGCCCCTTTAAATGCCACCCAACAGGTCAACGAATATATACAGCAGCGCGGATCGAATTATGACAGACGTCCTCTGTATTATAAACCGGTGATCTTTATTCCAACGCGTTTCAAGGTCGTACCGACAATTTAAATATGTTTATATATGCCTGAACTTGTAACTTGCTGGTCATTCTGTTAATGTACCCCTGATGAAGAGGACAGGACGACCTTGAAACGCGTAGGAATAAAGATCACCGGTTTATAATACAGAAGATATCTGTCATTATATACAGCATGACAGATCGAATTATCGTTGTCCTGTTGAGGTGGGGGATCCTTGAGGAGGGGGATCCTGCAGCAGCTGTTTAACACGTTACAACCACTTATGGGTCGTACAACCGATCATGGTGAGTAGTTCATACACTGCGTACATTTTTGCACCAAACAGATTAGACCCATTGCGTCCTTGTCTACCCCCTCTTTTTAGACCTTTCAATGCCACGTCTGCTGCGGCTCATGTTCATTACCGGAAGCCAAACTTGTCCATGGCGATGGCGAAGTGTCGCGGCTGCTCGTAGCAGTGGTACAGGTTGCGGTCGTCCATAGGGATGAGGTCCACATCGCTGAATATGAAGCAGTCGTACTCTGCGTCCTTCAGCGCCTCCAGGAAGCCGACGTTCAGGAGTTTGGCGCGATTAAACGTCTCCTCGCCGTGCTGCAGACAGAAAGCTCGGGGTTAATCAGACATTGCAGGGTCCAGGACACAAGCCCCCAGGAGACAATCAGCTACATGGCAACTGTCTGGCACCGCAGGCCCTTTAAATCCTCAGAGGTGCGCGCCGAAATTGTGTCCGACGTGCAACATTGCCAGTGTGTGAGACGTTCTGCGTGGCAGGAGCTGCTGCCCTCTCCAGCTCCCTGCTAAAGCATCTGCCGATTGCAATCAGCTCCTGCAGGCATCTTAAGTACACAATCCCTTTCACCTCCAGGAGGTCAGTAAACATAAAGATGTCAAAATAAATAAAATAAAAGTGTCTGTTCTGTGCTACTTGATGATCTCCGGGCTGTGAAGGGATGAGGAGTGTCAGTAGCAAAAAACATCTGCATCCAGCAGCAGCACAGCCAAGGGAGGGAGATAAAAATCATGTTAAGCCATGTTAAAATCATAGATGTCCATATTGATTTTTATCTGCCTTCCTTTGGTTGTGTTGCTGGATGCAGCTACTTTTTGCTCTGGCCCCATGTATCCATGTGTCGTACGCCTCTGGCCCCGTGTGTTCCCATGTGTCGTACACCTCTGGCCCCGTGTTCCCATGTGTCGTACACCTCTAGCCCCGTTTTCCCGCGTGTCGTACGCCTCAGGCTCATTGTTCCCATGTGTCGTACGCCTCAGGCTCATTGTTCCCATGTGTCGTACGCCTCGGGCTCATTGTTCCCATGTGTCGTACGCCTCGGGCTCATTGTTCCCATGTGTCGTACGCCTCGGGCTCATTGTTCCCATGTGTCGTACGCCTCTGGCCCCGTGTACCGTGGGTTGTACGCCTCTGGCCCCATGTACCCATTTGTCGAATGCCTCTGGCCCCGTGTACCCATGTGTCGTATGCCTCAGGCTCCGTGTACCCATGTGTCGTATGCCTCTGTACCTGTGTGTCAAAAGCCTCTGGCCCCGTGTACCCTGTGTGTCATACGCCTCTAACCCCATGTACCCGTGTGTTGTACGCCTATGACCACGTGAACCCATGTGTCATACGCCTCTGGCCCTGTGTACCCATGTGTCACAAGCCTCTGGCCCCGTGTATCCATGTGTCGTACACCTCTGACCCTGTGTACATGTGTGTCGTATTCCTCTGGCCCCATGTACCCTTGTGTCATATGCCTCTGGCCCCGTGTACCCTTGTGTCATACGCCTCTGACCCCATGTACCTGTGTGTCGTACGCCTCTGGCCCCGTGTACTCGTGTGTCGTACGTCTCTGGCCCCGTTAACCCTGTGTGTTGTACGTCTCTGGCCCTGTGTACCCAGGTGTCAGACGACTCTGTCCCCGTGTAACCATGTGTCGTACACTTCTGACCCCGTGTACCTGTGTGTCGTACGCGTCTGACCCTGTGTACCTGTGTGTCATAAGCCACTGGCCCAGTGTACCCTTTATGTCATATGACTCAGGCCCTGTGTCCACGTGTGTCGTACACCACAGGCCCCGTGTGTCGTACGTCTCAGGCTCCATGTACTCGTGTGTTGAACACCTCAGGCTCTGTGTACCCATGTGCCGTATGCCATACACCTGAGACTTCATGTACCCGTGTGTCATACACCTCAAGCCCTGTGAACCCATGTGCCATATGCCTCAGGCACTGTGTACCCATTTGCTGTATGCTTCTGGCCCCATGTACCCGTGTGCCATATGCCTCCGGCTCAGTGTACCCATGTGTCTTACACCTTAGGCTCCATGTTCCCAAGTGCCGTACGCCTCAGGCTTATTGTACCCATGTGTCGTATGCCTCGTGCTCAGTGTCTCCATGTGCCGTATGCCTCAAGCTCCATGTACCGTATGCCTCAAGCTCCATGTACTCATGTGCCGTTTTCCTCAGGCTCTGCCTAACCATGTGCCCTATACCTCAGGCTCTGTCTACCCATGTGCCGTATACCTCAGGCTCTGTCTACCCATGTGCCATATATCTCAGGCTCAGTGTACCCATTTGCCATATACCTCAGGCTCTGTTTACCCATGTGCTATATATCTCAGGTTCTGTGTACCCATGTGCCATATATCTCAGGCTCTGTGTACCCATGTGCCATATATCTCAGGCTCTGTGTACCCATGTGCCATATACCTCAGGCTCTGGGTACCCATGTGCTGTATACCTTTGACCCCGTGTAACCATGTGCCGTGTACCTCCGGCTCCGTGTACCCATGTGCTGTATACCTCTGGCCCCATGTACCCATGTGCCGTGTACCTCATGCTCTGTGTACCCATGTGGTGTATACCTCAGGCTCTGTCTACCCATGGGCAGTATACCTCAGGCCCCAGATATGGGGTTAATCTGCAGGCTAATAGCGTTTGAAACCTGTCTGGCACCTGCATATTAAACCCTGCTGCCTGGAGGAAATGAACTTTAATCCTGGTGGCAGCATTCCCGTTACAATCACGGGGGCTGCACGAGTTCAGTCACGGCTCTAAATCTCTCCATTCACAGACAGTAACTAAACTTGCTCCAGCGCCGCCCCTGTGGCTGAAACTCAATTGTTGCCTGGATGATTCAATTTTATTTCTTCCCGCCAGAGGGATTCAATCTGCAAGTGCAGAGCAGCTTTTATACGCTATTAACCTGCAGATTAGCCCTATATCTATTTTAACCAAATATAGCAGGTAATTTTAAGTTGATAATTTTGCGACCCCCAAAGGATTGTAGAAATTTCCAAATGGCCCCCGGCAGAAAAAAGGTTCCCCACCCCTAAAGTGTAGACACCCTTGAAATTGAACAAGAAAATTAAGTATTTCTCCCAGAAAATTATCACAATTACTTCTTTCCTTTGTGTATTGGAACAACACAAGATAAAAGAAAAAAACACAGAGGGAAAAGGCAAATTGGAAAAAATTTTACACAAAACCCCAAAAATGGGCCAGACAGAATTGTTCCTATATTGTGGGTATACAATTTTGCTTCCAGCTTGTGATGCTGGTTCACACTAACCTGTGGCAAGTAACAGGTGTGGACAATATGAAAATCACACCTGAAACCAGATAAAAAGGGGAGAAGTTGCCTCAATCTTTGCATTGTGTGTCTGTGTGTGCCACACTAAGCATGGAGAACAGAAAGAGACCTGTGAGAACTTGAGAACCAAAATTGTGGAAACATATCAACAATCTCAAGGTGACAAGTCCATCTCCAGAGATCTTGATGTTCTTTTGTCCACAGTGTGCAACATAATCAACAAGCTTACAACCTATGGGACTGTAGCTATCTCCCTGGACATGGACAGCAGAGAAAAATTGATGAAAGGTTGTAACACAGGATAATCTGGATGATAGATAAGCTCCAATCAAGTTCAAAAACAAATTCAAGCCGTTCTGCAGGCTCAGGGGCATCAGTGTCAGTGTGAACTACAGTGCAATGTAAAAGATTGGGCACCCCTGGTCAAAATTCCTTTTATCATAAACAAGTTCAGCAATTTCAAGATGAAATGATCTCTAATGGTGGGTTTACACGTTTCAATATCGTTGCGATATCGCAGCGCGCATTTCGTGCTCGTTTCTCCCGCATCGCATCGGAGGTTTAGACGTTGCGATTTCTGAATCCAACGTCCGTGCGATGTCTACGCCCCCCAACCCAGGAACGACCATTTAACATGGGAGTGAATGGGTGACGTGGAACTTCACATCGGAATTGGGCTGTCACACAGCATGATCCGGCTCCAATCTCCATTCAATATCGGAGCATTGGAGAGCACGCTCATTCAATCCCCGATATCGCATTGACATCGTTCCTGCATCGTATTGGACGTTCACACCATACAACGCAGGAACGATATTGGCTCCAACGATCGAACCACGTGACTTTTGATTGAAATTGGACTCCGATATCGCAACGTGTAAACCTGCCATAAAAGGCATAAAACTAAAGACGACATTTCCAGGTCTGTGAGATTCCTGGCTTATCATTCATTTCTGTGAAATTCCTGGCTCGTCTTGCAGGTCTGTTAGATTCATGGATCATCTTCCATGTGTGAGATTCCTGGCTCGTCCTCCAGGTCTGTGAGAATCCTGGCTCGTCTTCCAGGTCTGTGAGATTCCCGGCTCGTCATCCAGGTCTGTGAGATTCCCGGCTCGTCATCCAGGTCTGTGAGATTCCCGGCTCGTCATCCAGGTCTGTGAGATTCCCGGCTCGTCATCCAGGTCTGTGAGATTCCCGGCTCGTCATCCAGGTCTGTGAGATTCCCGGCTCGTCATCCAGGTCTGTGAGATTCCCAGCTCGTCTTCCAGGTCTGTGAGATTCCCGGCTCGTCATCCAGGTCTGTGAGATTCCCGGCTCGTCTTCCAGGTCTGTGAGATTCCCGGCTCGTCATCCAGGTCTGTGAGATTCCTGGCTCGTCATCCAGGTCTGTGAGATTCCTGGCTCGTCTTCCAGGTCTGTGAGATTCCTGGCTCGTCTTCCAGGTCTGTGAGATTCCCGGCTCGTCTTCCAGGTCTGTGAGATTCCCGGCTCGTCTTCCAGGTCTGTGAGATTCCCGGCTCGTCATCCAGGTCTGTGAGATTCCCGGCTCGTCTTCCAGGTCTGTGAGATTCCCGGCTCGTCATCCAGGTCTGTGAGATTCCCGGCTCGTCATCCAGGTCTGTGAGAATCCCGGCTCGTCTTCCAGGTCTGTGAGATTCCCGGCTCGTCTTCCAGGTCTGTGAGATTCCTGGCTCGTCTTCCAGGTCTGTTAGATTCCTGGCTCGTCTTCCAGGTCTGTGAGATTCCTGGCTCGTCTTCCAGGTCTGTGAGATTCCTGGCTCGTCTTCCAGGTCTGTGAGATTCCTGGCTCGTCTTCCAGGTCTGTGAGATTCCTGGCTCGTCTTCCAGGTCTGTGAGATTCCTGGCTCGTCTTCCAGGTCTGTGAGATTCCTGGCTCGTCTTCCAGGTCTGTGAGATTCCTGGCTCGTCTTAAAGGTCTATGAGATTCCTGGCTCGTCTTCCAGGTCTGTGAGATTCCTGGCTCGTCTTCCAGGCCTGTGAGATTCCTCGCTCGTCATCCATTTCTGTGAGATTCCTGGCTCGTCTTCCAGGTCTGTCAGATTCCTGGCTCGTCTTCCAGGTCTGTGAGATTCCTGGTTCATCTTCCAGGTCTGTGAGATTCCTGGCTCGTCATCCATTTCTGTGAGATTCCTGGCTCATCATCCATTTCTGTTACATTCCTGGCTCGTCATCCAGATCTGAGATTCCTGGCTCATCTTCCAGGTTTGTGAGATTCCTGGCTCGTCTTAGGCGGCCGTCACACGGAACGATATCTTGCCCGATATCGTTTAAGCGATCTCCTTTTTGATCGCTTAAGCGATATCGGGCAAGATATCGTTGCATGTAATCAAGCGATTTACGATGGTAAATCGCTTGATCGTGACATCGCTGATCTGAGGTTCGGTTCTCAGATCTAGCGATGAACGATGCAACGATCTGCATCATCGTGGTGTGTGACACCACGATGATCCATCTCCCAGCGACCGCGCCTATGCTGGGAGATGGTAACTATGGTACACGTCGGGTAACTAAGCGACGCGCGGCGCCTAGTTACCCGATGTGTACCATAGTAACGAGCGAGATCGCGGCTCCGCATCGCTGGTGAGTCTGTCTGTGTGACATCTCACCAGCGATGTGAGCGATATTGTAAGCGATTGCGCGTGCACGTGATCGCTTACAATATCGCTAAAGATATCTGTGCGTGTGACGGCCCCCTTAGGGCCCCATTACACGTAGCGACGCTCCAGCAATAATGACAAAGATATGACCTGGTAGGGATTGCTGGAGCGTCGCTACGTGGTTGCTGGTGAAATGTCAAACAGTCAGATATCACAAGTGACGCAGCAACGATACGGCGGTTGTTGTGAACTTTTCACTCTCGGGCGTTGTGTTGAGATCGTTGGTTGTTGTCCTTGTCAAACACAGCGATGCATGCTGCCCAGCGGGAGCGCAACAACCAAACAAATGGTCCACAACGATTTGTAACGATCAGCGATCTCACAGCGGGGGCCTGATCGCTGCTATGTGTCACACATAGCGAGATCGCTGGTGAGGTCGCTGTTACGTCACAAAACCTGTGACGGTGCAGCGATATCGCTAGCGATATCGTTGTGTGTGAAGTACCCCTTACATGCTCTGCTCTTTTGAGGTCTTAGGGCGGTTTCACACTGCGGTCAGGTCCGGTCCAGGGCTGTCAGGGATGAACCTGACAGACCCGGACTGGATCAGCACACAGAACTGGAGGGCTAATTTGCCCTCCGGTCCGGTGTGCAGCCGCACGCAGCTGCCGCCGCTGATAGGTCGGGACCGCGGCTAGCTCACGGGTGCAGAGACATGTCGCGTTCCTGGTGCGGACGAGAGTGTGTGATTTGTACGCAGGCATCCGCATGCGTACAAATCATATATTGCAGTGAATGGGAGCGCACGGTCATGCGCAGTACCTTGCACTCCCATTATAAACATAGGCGCTTGCGCTGGCTGCGTTCAGCTTGCGGATCCCCTCCGCAGGACGCTGTGGAGGGGTCTGCAAGTGTGTCGCCAGCCTTAGATGTTCTTTTCAGACTTCTGACCCTGAATTATATGGCGAGGATGCAACAGAGGTTTTCTACTGATGATTCTTCCATGAAGGCCATATTTGCGCAGGTGTCTCTGAACAGTAGAACAATGAACCACAAGTCCAGAGTTTGCTAAATATTCCTGAAGGTCTTCCGCAGTGAAGCAGGGAGGAGTTTTGATTTGCCTCTCTAGCTATCCTATGAGTAGCTCTCACTGAAATTTTGCTTGGTCTTCCAGGCCTTATCTTGACCACCACTGTTCCTGGTAACTGTTATTTCTTTGGCTACTTTCACATCTGCGATAAGGTGTAATTCCCGGCAGATCTGGCAAATGTCGCCGCATCTGCCGCGTAACGGCTGACTTGCGGCACTGATCCGGCAAGCCCCATCCATTCTCTGTGGGGCTTGCGGTCGGGTGCAGCAAGTGCAGTATTGCTGAATCCGGCAGATCTGGCATTTGCAGCTGTGCAAAAAAAAAATGCTGCTAGCAGCGATTTTTTTGCGGCGCCGCAAGCGCCAGATTCGGAAATACTGCACTTGCCGCACCCAACCACAAGCCCCATAAAGTTTGCCGGATATGTGCTGCAAGTCGGCTGTTACGTGGCAGATGCGGTAGATGCGGTGACATCCGCCGGATCTGTCGGGAATTACACTTTACTGCAAATGTGAAATACCGTTAATTACATTTCAAACTGAGGAAAGGCCAACTTGAAAACACTTTCCTCTCTTCTTATGTCCTTCTTCTACTTTTGGGCCACCACTATTTTCATTTTCAGAGTGCTAGGTAGCTACTTTACTTAGAACAACCCATGGCTGCTGTTTTTGGCACAAAGTTAGGCTGTGTTCACACGCAGCATATTTGACAAATTTTTTTACGCGCGTTCTTTTAACGGGAAAAATGCGCGTAAAAAAAAGCGAGAGAGAACAACTTCAATTGCGCTTTTTTTACGCGCGTTTCTTCCAGTGCTTACAATGGGACCTATAGAAGAAACACACGTAAAAAACTGGAAAGAATTGACATGTTCATTCTTTTTACGCGCACGTTTTTTGCTCCAAAAACGCTGCGTAAAATTATGTGATGTCTGAATGGCACAAAGTGAATTCCATTCACTTTGCTGGGAAAAACAGACGCACATGCGTTTTTGGGGCAAATACGCGCATAAAAAAAGCGCCAAATGTGCAGCATGTGAACAAGGCCTAAAATGAGGTTGTTTTTTTTTTTTTGTTCTTTAAAGCTGTGAAATTTGCGTCACCTGACAATGAACAAGCCGTGACCATAACAGGCTAATTAAAGTGTGAAACCTTGGTCAAAGTTATCTGAGCACACAAATTTCCAAGGGTGTCCAAACTTTTGCATCGGCCCATTTTCCCTTTTGAAAATTTTGAAATGTAAAATATGAAAACAGTTATGTTTTTTTTTAAACACAAAGGAAATGTGTCATCTATAACCTTTTACAGATCATTTCATCTTCTATTTGCTTAACTGTTCACGATAACACTAACTTTTACCAGGGGTGCCCAAACTTTTACATATCACTGTATCCATCCACATGTTAATGACATGAATCGCTATGGAGGGGACCCAGGAGGACCCACTGCGGACACAGACAGAAAAAAGCCAAAATGTACCCGAGTAACCAAAATCCTTCTGAGAAAGCGTCTTGTGGACAGATGAGACAAGATGGAGCCTTTTGGTAAAGCGCATCATTCTACTGTGTACCAATACACATAAAGGAAATAAACAGATGTATAACAAAACATGGGGAACTGTGATAATTATCTGGAGAGGAGAGTTGGCACTGTGCAGTGTATATACAGGGCAGGAGAGGTGGCACTGTGCAGTGTGTATATACAGGGCACAAGAGGTGGCACTGTGGAGTGTGTATATACAGGGCACGAGAGGTGGCACTGTGCAGTGTATATACAGGGCACGAGAGGTGGCACTGTGCAGTGTGTATATACAGGACAGGAGAGGTGGCACTGTGCAGTGTGTATATACAGGGCAGGAGAGGTGGCACTGTGCAGTGTGTATATACAGGGCAGGAGAGGTGGCACTGTGCAGTGTGTATATACAGGGCAGGAGAGGTGGCACTGTGCAGTGTGTATATACAGGGCAGGAGAGGTGGCACTGTGCAGTGTGTATACAGGGCAGGAGAGGTGGCACTGTGCAGTGTGTAAATACAGGGCAGGAGAGGTGGCACTGTGCAGTGTGTAAATACAGGGCAGGAGAGGTGGCACTGTGCAGTGTGTATATACAGGGCACAAGAGGTGGCACTGTGCAGTGTGTATATACAGGGCACGAGAGGTGGCACTGTGCAGTGTGTATATACAGGGCACGAGAGGTGGCACTGTGCAGTGTGTATATACAGGGCACGAGAGGTGGCACTGTGCAGTGTGTATATACAGGGCAGGAGAGGTGGCACTGTGCAGTGTGCATATACAGGGCAGGAGAGGTGGCACTGTGCAGTGTGCATATACAGGGCAGGAGAGGTGGCACTGTGCAGTGTGTATATACAGGGCAGGAGAGTTGGCACTGTGCAGTGTGTATATACAGGGCACGAGAGGTGGCACTGTGCAGTGTGTATATACAGGGCACGAGAGGTGGCACTGTGCAGTGTGTATATACAGGGCACGAGAGGTGGCACTGTGCAGTGTGTATATACAGGGCAGGAGAGGTGGCACTGTGCAGTGTGCATATACAGGGCAGGAGAGGTGGCACTGTGCAGTGTGTATATACAGGGCAGGAGAGGTGGCACTGTGCAGTGTGTATATACAGGGCAGGAGAGTTGGCACTGTGCAGTGTGTATATACAGGACAGGACAGGTGGCACTGTGCAGTGTGTATACACAGGGCACGAGAGGTGGTACTGTGTAGTGTGTATATACAGGGCAGGAGAGATGGCACTGTGCAGTGTGTATATACAGGGCAGGACAGGTGGCACTGTGCAGTGTGTATATACAGGGCAGGACAGGTGGCACTGTGCAGTGTGTATATACAGGGCAGGAGAGGTGGCACTGTGCAGTGTGTAAATACAGGGCAGGAGAGGTGGCACTGTGCAGTGTGTAAATACAGGGCAGGAGAGATGGCACTGTGCAGTGTGTATATAAAGGGCACGAGAGGTGGCACTGTGCAGTGTGTATATACAGGGCACGAGAGGTGGCACTGTGCAGTGTGTATATACCGGGCAGGAGAGGTGGCACTGTGCAGTGTGTATATACAGGGCACGAGAGGTGGCACTGTGGAATGTCTATATACAGGACAGGAGAGATGGCACTGTGCAGTGTGTATATACAGGGCAGGAGAGGTGGCACTGTGCAGTGTGTATATACAGGGCACGAGAGGTGGCAGTGTGTATATACAGGGCAGGAGAGGTGGCACTGTGCAGTGTGTATATACAGGGCACGAGAGGTGGCACTGTGCAGTGCGTATATACAGGGCACGAGAGGTGGCACTGTGCAGTGCGTATATACAGGGCACGAGAGGTCGCACTGTGCAGTGCGTATATACAGGGCACGAGAGGTCGCACTGTGCAGTGCGTATATACAGGGCACGAGAGGTCGCACTGTGCAAAGCGTATATACAGGGCACGAGAGGTCGCACTGTGCAGTGCGTATATACAGGGCACGAGAGGTCGCACTGTGCAGTGCATATTTACAGGGCAGGAGAGATGGCACTGTGCAGGGCAGGAGAGGTTGCAGTGTGCATATACAGGGCAGGAGAGGTGGCACTGTGCAGTGTGTATACACAGGGCACGAGAGGTGGAACTATGCAGTGTGTATATGCAGGGCAGGAGAGTTGGCACTGTGCAGTGTGTATATGCAGGGCAGGAGAGGTGGAACTATGCAGTGTGTATATGCAGGGCAGGAGAGTTGGCACTACGCAGTGTGTATATGCAGGGCAGGAGAGGTGGAACTATGCAGTGTGTATATGCAGGGCAGGAGAGTTGGCACTACGCAGTGTGTATATGCAGGGCAGGAGAGGTGGCACTGTGCAGTGTCTATATACAGGGCACGAGAGGTGGCACTGTGCAGTGTGTATATACAGGGCAGGAGAGTTGGCACTGTGCAGTGTGTATATATAGGGAAGGAGAAGTGTCACTGTGCAGTGTGTATATACAGGGCAGGAGAGGTGGCACTGTGCAGTGTGTATATACAGGGCACAAGAGGTGGCACTGTGCAGTGGGTATACACAGGGCAGGAGTATATGCACTGTTTATGATTAGATGTAGTCAGTACTCCGCTTACCTGATTAATGATGTAGATGCCGTACTGCACCTTCTGGCGGCGGAGGATGGGGTGGAGGTAGTGGAGCCAGTACTTGAGGTGATGTTCCCGATGTCTGAATGGAATGATTATGGCAATTCTCTCTTTGGGCTGGCAGTCGTTGGGGGAGTATCTGCCGCCCTCCGTCACGTCGGGGTTCTCCCGCTGCACCCGCTCCATACTCATCATAGAACTAAATTCAATTAATAGACGGCCGACTGGAAAGAAGAAAAAAGCTCAATATCCGAGGACAATCACACCCTACAAAACATCAATGACAAAAGCCAGTCGCACCCGACGCTGAGAGGACATCACACACATTACACAGTGGAGGTTTGTTACAATGTATCTGGGCAGATAACTTCCTTCAGGCAAGACAGTTTTTTCTTTTGTAAAATGCAAAGGATTGCCTGTTGTGACACAGAGTAACAAACCCTCAGCTATGAGATCAGCACAAAGTCAGGTCACTTTTACAGCATTTGCAGGAAAAGAAAAGTCTGAATAGCTGACAGCAAGCAGAGATCCTGACAACAGTGGAGAATAGTAATGTGACCGGCGCCCACCATGACACTGTGTCAGCTGACCTCCTGCATCCTCAAATGTAATCACCAAAGCGGCATGAGTCTGGGAGGAGGCAACACCGAGGAGGGGTCACGCGGGAGGATGCAGTGCCGAGGATGGGGCCACGCGGGAGGGCGCAGCGCCGAGGATGGGGCCACGCGGGAGGGCGCAGCGCCGAGGATGGGGCCACGCGGGAGGGCGCAGTGCCGAGGATGGGGCCACGCGGGAGGGCGCAGGGCCGAGGATGGGGCCACGCGGGAGGGCGCAGCGCCAAGGAGGGGCCACACAGATGGACGCAATGCAGAGGAAGGAACCACGCGGTTGGACGCAACACCGACGAGGGAACCACGGAGTTGGACGTAACACTGAGGAGACCACGCGGAAGGATGCAACGCTGAGGAGGGGACCACAAAAGAGAGCGCAACGCCAAGAAGGGGACCAAGCAGGGAGATGCAGCACTAAGCAGTGGCGTAACTTCAGGCCCAGGGGCCCCGGTGCGGAAGCTCCAATGGGGCCCCCAATTATTGCAAATCTTTAACAGTATTAGTCTTTTTCTATAGGCCAAAGGGACTTTTGGGGCCCCCCTAGGCTGCAGGGCCGGGTGCGATCGCAACCCCTGCACCTGTTATATTTACACCCCTGGCACCGAAGGATGGTGGGGAACTAGGTGTGACAATGCGGGAGGACCTCCATGGTGTGGTGGGGATGATCACTTCTGTACTGATGGTGGGGGGCCGGGTGTGACTGTGCTGGAGGATCGCTGCGATGTGTGGGGAGGGGATGATCAGCTCTGTACAGATAGTGGGGGGCTGGTGTGACTGTGTGAGAGGACCACCGTGGAGGATTGAGCACAGCCATCATGGGTCAGGGTTCAGCACTGCCACCCTCTTCACCATCTCTGCTTACTGTCAGTAAGATGGATCATGTTTTTGTTTTTTTTGATATCTGGAAACTCATCCTGCCCTAAATCTTGTCACAGCTACCATTTGTTTCAATGTGTCAGTTTTGGTCTGACCCACCATCCAGCAGATGTGTGCTGCACTTTTACATTGTAACAAAGCTGAGAGCAGAGACATCAGACGGTGTCACTTACCCAGGCCGGGCGGGGAGTCTGGGCATGGTGGAAGGGGCTTCTCGGTCACCGTCTGGTTGGGGTCCATTTTGGCGCTGGCAGTGAGGGTCTCGGCAGCGGAGGTGGCAGCTGCGTAGCTGTGCGCGGTCCCGTTGGGCCGGGTGAAGTTGTAATAAGGGTGAAGTCGCGACGAATTCCTGATACTGAAGCGATTGAAAAAGTCCAAGCGCTGAGCGTAGACATCGAAGTAGAGGATCATGATAATGACGAAGTGCACGAGGCAGAGTAGGAGCACCGCCTTACAGATCCGCTCGAGAGTGACGCCCAGCAACAGCCTGGTCATCTTCTGAGGTGGGCAAACCGGGCACCATGAGCCCCCTGGGGAGGGAGCCCAGCACTGTGCAATGCAACAAATCCTGGGGAAGAGGAGAAAAAGTTACATGGAAGATACCTAGGATATACCGGCCGTACCGAACAGTATACAGAGGATACCCAGGTTGTACTGGCCATACATAGCTACAGTCATATGAAAAAGTTTGGACACCCCTCTTAATCTTACTCTTTTTTTTTTTTGTTTAAAATAGTTTTTTTGCAACAGCTATTTCAGTGTGATATATGTAATAACTGATGGACACAGTAATATTTCAGGATTGAAATGAGGTTTATTGTACTAACTGAAAATGTGAAATATGCATTATTTCAGAAATTGAGAGGTGCAAAAGTATGGGCACCTCAACAGAAGAGTGACATTAATATTTAGTAGATCCACCTTTTGCAAAAATAACAGCCTCTAGTCGCTTCCTGTAGCTGTTAATGAGTTCCTGGATCCTGGATGAAGGGATTTGTGACCATTCCTCTTTACAAAACAATTCCAGTTCAGTTCAGTTTGATGGTCGCCGAGCATGGACAGCCCACTTCAAAACATCCCACAGATGTTCAATGATATTCAGGTCTGGGGACTGGGATGGCCATTCCAGAACATTGTAATTGTTCCTCTGCATGAATGCCTGAGTAGATTTGGAACGGTGCTTTGGATCATTGTCTTGCTGAAAGATCCATCCCCGGCGTAACTTCAAATCTGCTGATACTGAGTGGAATCCATGCGACCCTCAACTTTAAAGGGATCCTGTCACCCCCAAAACACCTCTAAAGCTATTAAAAGCTGTCCCTAGAGCATAGTAACACTTTCCCTACACTCCTTTTAGCTCCTAAAAGCACCAAGTGAAATTGAAGATAAATGTTATTACAGTACCTCATTAGGGATGATAATGAGTGACTATGCTATTCATAGTCACCCTGGCAGGCTCTCCCACTTCATGTTATCACGCCTCCATAGGCGTGATCTTCTAATCAGATTAAAATGCGCGCCTCCCCGCCGCTCTGTGCGGTCTCGGCCGGCCTGTAGTGGGGCTGGGTGACGCGAATCGCGTGCGCGTTTTGAAGCTAACAAAGCGGCGCGGGTGTACTACGTCACCCGGCGCCGGAAATGACGCGATTCGCGTCACCCAGCCCCACTACAGGCCGGCCGGCTGCCATAGGAGAGCGGGGAGGCGCGCATTTTAATCTGATTAGAAGATCACGCCTATGGAGGCGTGATAACATGAAGTGGGAGAGCCTGCCAGGGTGACTATGAATAGCATAGTCACTCATTATCATCCCTAATGAGGTACTGTAATAACATTTATCTTCAATTTCACTTGGTGCTTTTAGGAGCTAAAAGGAGTGTAGGGTAAGTGTTACTATGCTCTAGGGACAGCTTTTAATAGCTTTAGAGGTGTTTTGGGGGTGACAGGATCCCTTTAACAAGATTCCCAGTGCTGTCATTGGCCACACAGCCCCAAAGCATGATGGACCCTCCCCCGAATTTGACAGTGGGTAGCAAGTGTTTTTCTTGGAATGCTGTGTTTTTGTGGCGCCATGCATAACGCCTTGTTGTATGACCAAACAACTCAATCTTTGTTTCATCAGTCCACAGGACCTTCTTCCAAAATGAAACTGGCTTGTCCAAATGTGCTTTTGCATACCTCAGGCGACTCTGTTTGTGGCGTGCATGCAGAAACGGCTTCTTTCGCATCACTCTCCCATACAGCTTCTCCTTGTGCAGTGTGTGCTGTATTGTTGACTGATGCACAGTGACACCATCTGCAGCAAGATGATGTTGCAGGTCTTTGGAGGTGGTCTGTGGATTGTTCTTGACTGTTCTCACCATTCTTCTTCTCTGCCTTTCTGATATTTTTGTTGGCCTGCCACTTCTGGCCTTTACAAGAACTGGCCCTGTGGTCTTCCATTTCCTTACTATGTTCCTCACAGTGGAAACTGACAGGTTAAATCTCTGACACAACTTTTTGTATCCTTCCCCTGAACAACTATGTTGAACAATCTTTTTTTTCAGATCATTTGAGAGGTGTTTTGAGGAGCCCATGATGCCACTCCTCAGAGAAAATGCAACTAGGAGAACAACTTGCAAGTGGACACCTGAAATAGCTTTTCTCATGATTGGATACACCGAGCTATGAAGTACAAAGCTCAATGAGGTTACCAAACCAATTTAGTGCATCAGTAAGTCAGTAAAAAGTAGTTAGGAGTATTCAAATCATGAAAATCAGAAGGGTGCCCATACTTTTGCACCTGTCAAATTTTGAAATAATGCATATTTCACATTTTAGGTTAGTGCAATAAACCTAGTTTCAATCCTGAAATATAACTGTGTCCATCAGTTATTACATATATCACACTGAAATAGCTGTTGCAAAAACCCAATTTTAAACCAAAACAAATGAGTAAGATTAAGAGGGGTGCCCAAACTTTTTCATATGACTGTATATACAGAGGATATCTGGGTAATACCAGCTGTATAGAACTATATACAGAGGATACCTGGGTTATACCAGCCGTATAGAACTATATACAGAGGATACCTGGGTTATACCAGCCGTATAGAACTATATACAGAGGATACCTGGGTTATACCAGCCGTATAGAACTATATACAGAGGATACCGGGGTTATACCAGCTGTACATACCTATATACAAAGGATACCCAGGTTATACCAGCCGTATAGAACTACATACAGAGGATACCCGGGTTATATTGGCCATACAGAACCATATACAGAGGAAATCCAGGTTGTACCGGCCATACAGAACTACAGTGCCTTGTGAAAGTATTCGGCCCCCCTGAACTTTTCAACCTTTTGCCACATTTCAGGCTTCAAATATAAAGATACAAATTCTATTTTTTTTTTGTGAAGAATCAACAACAAGTGAGACACAATCGTGAAGTGGAACGATATTTATTGGATATTTTAAACTTTTTTAACAAATCAAAAACTGAAAAGTGGGGCGTGCAATATTATTCGGTCTCTTGAGTTAATACTTTGAAGCACCACTTTTGCTGCGATTACAGCTGCAGTTGCTTGGGTATGTCTCTATCAGTTTTGCACATCGAGAGACTGAAATGTTTGTCCATTCTTCCTTGCAAAACAGCTTGCTCTCAGAAAGGTTGGATGGAGAGCGTTTGTGAACAGCAGTTTTCAGCTCTTTCCACAGATTCAGGTCTGGACTGTGACTCGGCCATTCTAACACCTGGATAAGTTTATTTTTGAACCATTGTAGATTTTGCTTTATGTTTGGGATCATTGTCTTGGTGGAAGATAAATCTCCGTCCCAGTCTCAGATCTTTTGCAGACTCCAACAAGTTTTCTTCCAGAATGGTCCTGTATTTGGCTCCATCCATCTTTCCATCAATTTTAACCATCTTCCCTGTCCCTGCTGAAGAAAAGCCCAAACCATGATGCTGCCACCACCATGTTTGACAGTGGGGATGGTGTTTTGAGGGTGATGAGCTGTGTTGCTTTTACGCCAAACATATCATTTTGCATTGTGGCTAAAAAGTTCAATTTTGGTTTCATCTGACCAGAGCCCCTTATTCCACATGTTTGGTGTCTCCCTGGTGGCTTGTGGCAAACTTCAAACGAGACTTTTTATGGATATCTTTGAAAAATGAAAAATACGGCAAAAAGAATCAGCACATAAACAACAAATATTTTGGTGCAAAAATCCTGTATTCAGTGCTCCACTGCAGCAATTAAAGTATCAAAAAAACAGGCAGCACTCAATACTTACTCCAAGTGGACCCTTTAATCCGACCACAAGTGTGTGATGCGACGTTTCAGTCCACAAAAGACTTTCCTCAAGCATGTTTTTTTCTGGCTTTAAACTTCACCATACCAGTATCTTGGACCTGCCTGGTGTGTTCCTTGGTCTTCATGGTGCTCTCTGCACTTGAAACAGAACCCTGATGGTGGGTTACACGTTGCGATATCGTTCAGATATCGTAATACAACGGCGCGGAAGCGCGCATTTAGTGCCCGTTTCTCCTTGATCGCATCGGCGGTGTAGACGTCCCGATATCGGGATACAACGTCCCGACGATGTGTACACCCCCCAACCCAGGAACGACCACTTAACATGGGAGTGAATGGGTGACGTGGCAGTACACATCGGAGTTGGGCTGTCACACAGAACGACCCGGCTCCAACCGGCATCCGATATCGGGCACTTGAATAGCACGCTCATTCGACCCCCGATATTGGTTTGCCATCGTTACAGCATCGCATTGTACGTTCAAACAGTACAACGCAGGAACGATATCGGGTCCAACTCACGAACCACGTGACTTTTGGTCGGAGTTGGACGCCGATATCGCAACGTGTAAACCCACCCTGATGGTGGGGTTACACGTCCCGATATCGCGGCGATATCGGAGGCAACGGCGCGGGAGCGCGCATTTTTTCAGCCCTTTTCCCGATATCGCATCGGCGGTTTACACGCTGCGATATCGGGAAACAACGTCCCTCCGATGTGTACGCCCACCAACCCAGTAACGACCATTTAACATGGGAGTTAATGGGTAGCGTCGGCGTACAGATCGGAGTTGGGCTGTCACACGCTGCGATGCTGCTACAACGGCCATGCGATATCGGGGAGTTGAATAGCTCGGCTATTCAACTCCGATATCGTTTTGGCATCGTTCCAGCATCGCATTGTACGCTCAGACCGTACAACGCACACACGATATCGGGTCCAACTCGCAACCCACGTGACTTTTTGTCGGAGTTGGACGTCGATATCGCGGCATGTAAACCCACCATGAGACAATCACAGAGCAGGTGCATTTATACGGAGACTTGATTACACACAGGTGGATTCTATTTATCATTTACCAGTCATTCAGGACAGCATTGGATCATTCAAGGTACCGTCACACAGGGACATATCGCCGGCGATGTTGCCGGCAACCGAGGGGCGTGGCCAGGTTGCGGCGACATCGCCGGCGAATTGCCGCGTGTGACAGGGCGATAATCAGGCGATGAATCGCCTGAGTCACATCGCCAGGTTTCCCAACAATGTTGGGAAACCTGGCGATGTTGCTCAGGCGATTCTGCCTGATCGCCCTGTGTAACGCGGCAACCCGCAATGTTACGGGCGATTCCGCCTATCTACAACATTGCGGGTTATCGCTCGCTGGGTTGCTGGGCAACTCAGCGAGCGATAGCCGCGGCAACTAGCCGGCGACATCGCCGGTAAGTTGCTCAGTGTGACATCTCACCGGCGATGTTGTCAGGGATGCGCGCTCCCGCGATCCCCGGCAATATCGCCGGCGATATGTCCCTGTGTGACGGTACCTTCAGAGATCCTCACTGAACTTCTGGAGGGAGTTTGCTGCACTGAAAGTAAAGGGGGCTGAATAATATTGCACGCCCCACTTTTCAGTTTTACATTTGTTAAAAAAAAGTTTAAAGTATCCAATAAATTTAATTCCACTTCACGATTGTGTCCCACTTGTTGTTGATTCTTCACAAGAAAATTAGAATTTTATATCTTTATGTTTGAAGCCTGAAATGTGGCAAAAGGTTGAAAAGTTCAAGGGGGCCGAATACTTTCACAAGGCACTGTATATACAGTAGATATCCAGGTTATACCGGCCGTACAGAACCATATACAAAGGATACCCGATTACCCGTATTATACCGGCTGTACAGAAGCATATACTGAGAATACCCCCATTTCACCTGCTGTACAGAACCATATACAAAGGATACCTGAATTACACCGGCCATTAAGAACCATATACAGAGGATACGGGGATTATATCGGCCGTACAGATATATACAAAATATACCTGGGTTATACCGACCATACAGAACCATATACAAAATATACCTGGGTTATACCTGCAGTACAAAACTAAATACAGAGGATACCCGGTTATACCAGCTGTACAGTACTATCTACAGAAGATACCTGGGTTATGCGATCCGTGCAGAACCATATACAAAATATACACAGATTACACCAGATGTACAAAACTATATACAGAGGATACCTGGGTTATACTGTCTGTACAGACCCATATCCAAAGGATACCTGGGTTATACCAGCTGTACAGAACTGTATACGGAAGATACCCAGGTTATGCTGGCCGTACAGACCCATATACAGAGGATACCTGGGTTATACTGGCCATACAAAACTATATAAAGAAGATACCCATGTTATATCGGCCAAATATAGCTATGTACAGAGGCTACCCGGATTATGCCGGCTGTACATATATAATTATATACAGGAGATTCCCGGGATATATCAGCTGTACAAGATAATGTATTCATATTTTTCCCATGTGTACATACGGGGGAGACCTTGTTATATACGGGGGTATCTTGGTATATACGGGAGTGGGTGGGTGTCTGTATATGTGAGGGGGGGTGGGAGGAGGTCTCGGTATATATGGGGGGTGGTCCTCGTTATATACAGGGGTGGTATTGGTATACACAGGGGGTCATGGTATATACAGGGGCGTCTCGGTATATCCTGGGATTTTCAGTATAACAGTGGGTGGTCTCGGTATATCATGGTGGTCTGTATATGCAGCAGGTTTTGGTATATTCGGGGGGGGTCTCGGTATGTACAGGGTTTCGGTATTTAAGTGGTGTTCTCAGTATATACAGCAGGTTTTGGTTTACGGGGGATGGGGGTCTCGGTATAGTACAGGGGTTTGGTATTTCAGTGGGTGTCTAGTATATCAGCAGGTTTTGGTTTACGGGGGGGGTTGCGGTATATACAGGGGTTCTCGGTATTTACAGTGGGTGGTCTCGGTCATATGCAGCAGGTTTTGGTATATTCGGGGGGGGTCTCGGTATTACAGTGAGTGGTCCGTATATCGCAGGTTTTGGTATGGGGGGGTCTCGGTATGTACAGCGGGTTTTGGTAGGGGGGGGGGTGGTATGGGGGGGGGGGGATCTCGGTATATACAGCGGGTTTTGGTATGGGGGGGGGGATCTCGGTATGTACAGCGGGTTTCAGTGTATAGGGGGGCGTCTCAGTATATACCCGGGGGGGGGGGGGTATAGGTTATAATTTATGGGGGGGGTCTCAGTATATACAGGGTTCTTTCAGTATGCACAGGAGGGTCTCGTATATACATGGGGTTGCGGTATATGGGGGTGGGACATGTCGGTATCTGCAGATACGAGAGGCCCCGTACGTTTTCTTCCTCCCTCCACAGTTCCTCACCCGTTTTCCCTCCCCGGTTCCCCCTCCTGTTTCTCCCCCGGTCCCTCCGCCCGCCTCCGGTTCCTGATGCTCACCCTCCGTGGCCGTCACCTCGTCCTCCCGGCTCCGGGCTCCCTCTCTCGGGCCCGGCTCTGGCCGCTCCCCCGGGCCGGGCTCCTCATCTCCTCGGCTAAGGCTTTGTGTCTCTCCCGCGGTCTCCGCCGCAGTCCGGTGACCTGAAGCCCAAGATCCCCCGAATCCCCGAGCATCAACTACGGAAGCCGGAGGAGGAAAGCGGAGAACAGACAGCGCCCCCCCCCAACACCGGAGCCTCCGCCCCCCGCCCCCGACTGTGCCACAGACACCGGGGCCCTCACACACCCGGGCCACAGCACAACCCGGGGAGAGGGAATCATCACCCCCATATATCATCACATCCCCCATATATCATTACATCCCCACATATATCATCACATCCTCCCATTTATCATCACCCCCATATATCATCACATGCTTCATATATCTCACATCCCCACATATATCATCACATCCCCCATATATCATCACATCCCCACATATATCATCACATCCTCCCATATATCATCACCCCCATATATCATCACACCCCATAATCATCACATCCCCCATATATCATCACACCCCAATATGTCATCACATACCCCATATATCATCACATCCCCATATATCATCACATCCCCACATATATCATCATCCCCCATATATCTCACACCCCCAATATATCATCACATCCCCCATATATCATCCATCCCCCATATATCATCACACCCCATATATCTTCACACCCGCAATATATCATCACATCCCCCATAATCATCACATCCCCAATATATCATCATCACTCCCCATATAATCATCACATCCCCAATATATCATCACATCCTCCCCAATATATCATCACATCCCCATATATCATCACATTCCCTCCCATATATATCATCACATCCCCCATATATCATCACATCCTCCCATATATCATCACATCCCCACATATATCATCACATCCCCACATATATTATCACATCCCCCATATATCATCACATCCTCCATATATCATCACCCCCATATATCATCACTTCCCCACATATATCATCACATCCCCCATATATCATCACAACCCCATATATCATCACACCCCATATATCTCACACCCAATATATCATCACATCCCCCATATATCATCACATCCCCCATATCATCCCATTATCATCACCCCAATATATCATCACATCCCCCATATATCATCACATCCCCCATTATATCATCCAACCCCCCAATATATCATCACATCCCCACATATATCATCAATCATCCCCAATATATCATCACATCCCCCATATATCATCACATCCCCCGTATATCATCAGCCCCCCAATATATCATCACATCCCCACATATATCATCACATCCTCCCATATATCATCACATCCCCCATATATCATCACATCCCCATATATCATCACCCCCAATTTATCATCATCCCCACATATATCATCACATGCCTCCATATATCTATCACATCCCCATATATCATCACATCCTCCCATATATCATCATCCCCCCAATATATCATCACACCCCACATATATCATTCAATCACTCCCAATATCATCACATCCTCCATATATCATCACATCCCCAATATATCATCACATCCCCCATCATATCATCACCTCCCATATATCTTCACACCCCAATATATCATCACATCCCCCATATATCATCAATCCCAATCATCCCCACATATATCATCACCCCCAATATATCATCACATCCTCCCATATATCATCACATCCCCCATATATCATCACATCCCCACATATATCATCACATCCTCCCATTTATCATCACCCCCATATATCATCACATGCCTCATATATCTTCACATCCCCCAATATCATCACATCCTCATATTCACTCCCCAATATCATCACATCCCCATATATCATCTCCCCCAATATATCATCACACCCCCAATATATCATCACCTACCCCATATATCTTCACATCCCCACACATATCATCACATCCTCCCATATATCATCTCCCCCCAATATATAATCACACCCCCAATATATCATCACCTACCCCATATATCTTCATATCCCCACATATATCATCACATCCTCCCATATATCATCTCTCCCATATATCATCACACCCCAATATATTATCACACCCCAATATATCACACCCCCAACATATCATCACATACCCCATATGTCATCACATCCCCACATATATCATCACATCCCTTGTATATCATCAGCCCCCCAATATATCATCACATCCTCCATATACTGTATTATTATTTATTTATATAGCGTCATTAGATTACATGGCGCTTTACATATGGACAGGGCAGACAAGGATAAATACAAAATCTATGTACAATAAAGTCATATGAGTATGGCGGCCGTCACACGCATCAATATCGATAGTGATATTGCTAGCGATCACGTGCACGCGCGATCGCTAACAATATCGCTCACATCGCTGGTGAGATGTCACACAGACAGACTCACCAGCGATGTGGAGCAGCGAGATCGCTGGTAACTATGGTACACATCGGGTTACTAGGCGCCACGCGGCGCTTAGTAACCCGACATTTACCATAGATACCATCTCCCAGCATAGGCTCTGCCGCTGGGAGATCGTTCATCGTGGTGTCACACACCACGATGAGGCAGATTGTTCAAGCGTTTATCGCTTGATATGAGCTCCGGCTCCCATATCTGCGATGTCACGATCAAGCGATTTTACATTGTAAAATCGCTTGGTTACACGCAGCGATGCACAAACGATATCGCTTAAGCGATCAAAAAGCAGATCGCTTAAACGATATCGTGCAGGAAATTGAAGCGTGTGACGGCCGCCTAAGAATCATCACAACCCCCATATATCAAGACTCCCCCTATATATCATCACATCCCCCGTATATCATCAGTCCCCCAATATATCATCACATCCCCCATATATCATCACATCCCCCCATATATCTTCACTTCCCCCATATATTATTATTATTTATTTATATAGCGTCATTAGATTCCATGGCGCTTTACATATGGAAAGAGCAGACAAGGACAAGTACAAAATCAGTGTACAATAAAGTCATACGGGTATAGGAGGGGAGAGGAACTGTCCACGAGGGCTCACAGTCTAAGAATCATCAAAACCCCCATATATTATTATTATTTATTTATATAGCGCCATTGGTTCCATAACGCTTTACATGTGTAAGGGCAGAACAAGAACGAGAACATAAATAGCGACGAATAAATCATACAGGTACACTAGGGCAGAGATCCTGTCCACAAGGGCTCACAGTCTATAGGGGATGGGTGGGAAACAGTAGGAGGGGGAGAGGTGAGATGGTGCAGTGGATTAGGTCTCAGTGTGGGTTATAGGCTTGAAGGAAGAGGTGGGTCTTCAGGTTTTTCTTGAAGATTCCCAGGGTAGGGGAGTGTCTGATGGGGTGTGGTAGAGAGTTCCAGAGTATGACGGATGCACGAGAGAAGTCTTGTATGCGGTTGTGGGAGGTGGAGGTGCGGGGAGAGAAGAGAAGGAGTTCTTGAGAGGAGCGCAGATTGCGTGACGGGTGGTATCGGGAGAACAAGTCGGAGATGTATGGTGGGGATAGGTTGTGGATGGCCTTGTATGGGTTAGGGTTTTGAACTGAGATCTCTGAGAAGTAGGGAGCTAGTGAAGGGCTTGGCAGAGGGGGGAGACGGGTCAGTAACGGGGCGACAGGTGGATGAGTTGGGCAGCGGAATTGAGGATGATTCGGAGGGGTACAAGGGAGGAAGCGGGGAGGCCGTTGAACAGGAGGTTGCAGTAGTCCAGGCAGGAGATAATCAGGGCGTGGACAAGCGTTTTGGCAGTGTCATGGTCAAGGAAGGGGCGGATCCGTGAGATGCTTTTAAGCTGGAGGTGGCAGGAGGTTGCAAGGGCCTGGATGTGTGGCTTGTAGGAGAGAGCAGAGTCAAGAATTACACCGAGGCACTTGGCGTGGGGGACGGGTGAGAGTGTGCAGTCGTTGACAGTGATGGTTAAGGTGGGTAGGGGGGAAGAGCGACTTGGGGACAAGACAACTCGGTTTTATCCATTTTAGAGTTTGAGGAAACGAGCGAAAGATGAGATGGCGGACAGGCAGTGTGGGATTTTGGATAGCAGGGAGGTGATGTCAGGGCCGGAGAGGTAGAGCTGGGTGTCGTCGACGTAGAGGTTGTATTGGAGGCCGTGGGACTCGATGAGTTGGCCTAGGCCGAGGGTGTAAATGGAGAAGAGTAAGGGTTCCAGGACTGAGCCTTGGTGAACTCCACCAGATAGGGGGTAGGGTGAGGAGAAGGTGTGGGAGTGGATGACGCTGAAGGTCCGGTCTCGTAGGTACGAGGAGATCCAGGAGAGGGCTAGGTCAGTGATGCCAAGGGATTCTAGAATTTGAAGCAGGAGGGAGTGGTCGACTGTGCCGAAGGCAGCAGAGAAGTCGAGGAGGATAAGGATGGAGTAGTGTCGCTTGCTCTTGGTGGTCAGTAGGTCATTGGTGACTTTGGTTAGGGCTGTTTCGGTGGAGTGGTGGGCTCGGAAACCATATTGCAGGTGGTCAAAGAGGGAGCACAAGGAGAGATGGGAGGACAGTTCGGAGTAGACATGTTGCTCAAGCAATTTTGAGGCGAAGGGGAGGAGAGATATGGGACGATAGTTGGAGACTGTTGCGGAGTTGAGGGAGGGTTTTTTGAGGATGGGTGTGATGAGGGCATGTTTGAAGGATGAGGGGAAGACGCCGGTGGTAAGTGATATGTTGAAGAGATGGGTTAGGGCGGGGTTAAGGAAAGTGGTGAGGTTAGGGATGAGATGGAAGGGGAGAGGGTTCGAGGGAACAAGTGGTGAGGTGCGATCGTGCTAGAAGGGAGGCGAGGCACACTTCAGTCATGGAGGGGAAGTTACTTTTGGTCGAGGGGGGTTGGGTGATAGACAGTGAGGGCCGAGGGGATTGGGAATTGAAGCTTTCTCTGATTTTGTCGATCTTCTGTTTAAAGAAGCTGGCAAAGTCGTCGGCGGAGATGAGGGGAGAGGGTGGGGGTGCGGGGGGACAGAGTAGGGCGTTAAAGGTTATGAAAAGTTGCTTGGGATTGTGGGAGAGGGAACTAATGAGAGACGAGAAGAAAGCTTGTTTTGCGATGGTCAGTGCTGTCTTGAAGTCGATGAGGGACTGTTTGTACAAGGCGAGGTGCGTTGTGGAGTTGGATTTCTTCCATCTCTGTTCAGCTACCCTGGACGTCCGTCAAAGTTTTTTGGTGCTGGCGGTGAGCCAGGGATGTCTGTGTGAACGGGTGTTGTTGTATGAGAGAGGGGCGGCCTGGTCGAGGGCTGTGGCGAGAGTGGTGTTGTAGAGGGTGGCGGCAGCGTCATGAGAGGAGGCTAAGTCAGAGAGTGGGAGGAGGGACTCGGCGAGTGAGTGGAAGTTAGTGAGCTTGAGGTTTCTTCGGGGGTGAGGGAGTTTCCGGAGAGGGGGGAGCGTGGCGGGAGGAGGGAGAGGGCGGAGAAGGTCAGCAGGTTGTGGACGGATAGGAGGGGGGTTGAGTTTGTGAGGTTGGTGAGGGAACAGAGGCGGGTGAAGACGAGGTCTAGTGTGTAGGGATGAGCGAGTCTACCCGTTACTACTCGCTATTCGGCAAATAGTCGGGTACTCGCTGGACTCGTTACTCTGCGAGTCTTTTAGCAATTACTCGCACTGTAACGAGTCCAATGTAAATATAGGGAAATGCAATTCCTCTGCTGCTGGACCCTATAAAGAGGTCTGGTAGCATAGGAAATCCTGCAATACCCTATTTTATTGTATATAAGCCGGTTATAAAAAGGCGTTCCTTGTAAAATGAAACGGTTTTTGACGGTTTTGCGCTGTCCCGTCACATTCTGCTCCCATAGACAACGTTACACTGAACCGAATTGAGCGTGACCGTCATTTACCGTCATAATCCGGTTATCTCTGTTTTTAATGAATGGTAGCTAAACGGTCAGGCTCTATCCTTCAGGCTCTAACCGAATATGGGTCTTTGAGCCGGAATCCTGTACTACACAAGACCGGTCACCGGACACTCGATGTTATTAGCGAATAGCGAGTAGGATGAGCGAGTCTTCTACTGTATTCTGTACATGCTGCAAGCAGGACGTTTGCATGTTCATGCATGCACGCCAGTGCATGCTGCAAGCAGGACATGTGCATGTGCATGCATAAAAACATGCCGGCGTGTGCATGCAGCAGGCCGAGCTTGCACATGGGCAGGCATGCTGGCTTGCATTTTGCCAAAGATGAGGTGAACCAGCGCAATTTCAGACAGTAATACATAAAGCAGATTAAGATCATTTGACAATCTGTACTCACCAGAATTTCACGATAACATACAGATTGCTGAACGCAATAGCTTCTACTGGGGAATCTCTCCAAAGAAAAATGTTTTCAGGAGGAGGGGTACGAGGGGCTCCTTTGCGTAGCCGCAGGGCTTTACCAATCCGGATTCATTCCGATTTTCAATACTATTCCGGTTCAATCCAGTCCATAGACAGCCATTGAAGTAAAACGGTTTTAACCGGACAGGTTTAGTTTGACAAACGGATTACACAGGATAGTACCGGGCAGGATTAATCCGGTTAGATTTCACATGGCTGTCTATGGGACCGGATTGAACA
Source organism: Allobates femoralis (assembly GCA_033576535.1). Taxonomy (NCBI): domain Eukaryota; kingdom Metazoa; phylum Chordata; class Amphibia; order Anura; family Aromobatidae; genus Allobates; species Allobates femoralis. The sequence continues at coordinate 165,686,697 of JARQOC010000007.1, read as the reverse complement.
GGAACGGGACAATCCTGTGAAATCCGTTTGGAACTTAGGGTTAGCGCTTTTTTACTACCGCCCGCAAAACAATGTATTAGGGGATTGCAGGTTGTTCCTCTGCTGCCAGACCTCTTATCTCTTAATGGGGTCCAGGAACAGACGAATTATTCGCTATTACTCGCTTCCCCATTCATTTACATTGGACTCGCTAGACTCGTAACGAGTAGCGAGTCCCAGACTCGGACTCGTTAGAGTCTATCGATTCCGAGTAATTTAGGACTCGCTCATCCCTACTAGTGTGTGATCGTTATTGTGTGTAGCTCAGGAGGACCATTGGGAGAGGCCGAAGGAGGAGGTTAGAGAAAGGAGTATTGAAGCAGCAGCGTGGGGTTTATCAATGGGGATGTTGAAGTCGCCCATGATGATGGTGGGGATGTCGGAGGCGAGGAGGTGGAGAAGGCAGGTTGTGACGTGGTCGAAGAAGGTGGACGAGGATCCTGGAGGGCGGTAGACGGCAGCCAGTTGTAGGTTGTAGGGGGAGAAGATACGCACGGAGTGCGCCTCAAAGGAGGGGAGGGAGGCAGAGAGGGGTGGTGTAATTGAGGTAAAGGAGCAGCTGTTGGCCAGGAGTAGGCCAACACCTCCACCGCAGGAGTTGCTAGGGCGGGGTGTGTGGGAGAGGGTGAGTCCGCCGTAGGAGAGGGAGGCAGGGGAGGTTGTGTCGGAGGGGGTGAGCCATCTTTCAGTGATGCCAAGGAAAGAGATTTTTTTGGTGATAAAGAGGTTGTGGATGAAGGTGAGTTTATTGCATATTGAGCGGGCATTCCAGAGTGCGCCAGAAAGGGGGATTGGGGGAGGGGCGGCTTGGGGAATGGGTGTAAGGTTGCAGGGGTTGCGGATGTTAATGGTGTGGAGTGGGCGTGGGCTAGGGGTGATTGTAGGGATGTGTTGGGGGGGAACGGGATTAGGGGAGATGTCGCCAGCAAGTAGGAGGAGGAGGGAGAGGATCAAGAGGTGGGGGCATGAGAGCTTGCATGGCAGGCGGCCATGTTTGAAGATAAAGGCTTGGGTGTGGAGGAAGAGTTCAGAGGAGTGGGTGAGATGGCTAGGTAGGATGGAGGGGGAGAGTGTTATTGTGTTGTCGGGAGGAGGGACAGAGGGGGTTGTAGGAAGTGGAGTAGGATAGGAGTGAGTGTGAAAAGAAGGGAAAACATTGCATGGGGGTATAGGATTCAGTGGGAGTGAGAGGTGGAGCAGGGGGGTGAGGTGCAGATGGGGAGTGGTGGGGCCAGGGGGCAACAGCAGCTGAGAGGAGGAGGTGCAGCTGGGGTTGGGATGGAGGCAGAGGACAGGAGCAGCAGGAGGGGTGAGGCAGAGGCAGGGGTCTGGTGCGACAGGGGACAGTGCAGCAGGAAGGGTGTGCAAAGCGGATGAGTGCCAATCAAGTCCAGGCAATCGCAAAGTAAATGGAGGCGTACAGAGTCCAGCAGGTGAAGCAGGGTGATGCGGTGCAGTCAGAAAACAGATGTACAGTTCTGACCAAAAGTATTGACACCCCTGCAATTCTGTCAGATAATACTCAGTTTCTTCCTGAAAATGATTGCAATCACAAATTCTTTGGTATTATTATTAGATATAATTCCACACCAAACATAAAAAAGGGGTGGACAAAAGTATTGGCACTGTTAGAAAAATCATGTGATGCTTCTCTAATTTGTGTAATTAACAGCACCTGTAACTTACCTTTGGCACCTAACAGGTGTTGGCAATAACTAAATCACACTTGCAGCCAGTTGACATGGATTAAAGTTAACTCAACCTCTGTTGTGTGTACCACATTGAGCATGGAGAAAAGAAAGAAGACCAAAGAACTGTCTGAGGACTTGAGAAACCAAATTGTGAGGAAGCATGAGCAATCTCAAGGCTACAAGTCCATCTCCAAAGACCTGAATGTTCCTGTGTCTACAGTGCGCAGTGTCATGAAAAGAAAAATTGAGAGATTTCAACGCAAGATTGTGCGGATGGCGGATAAAGAATCTCGACTAACATCCAAACAAGTTCAAGCTGCCCTGCAGTCCGAGGGTACAACAGTGTCAACCCGTACTATCTGTCGGCGTCTGAATGAAAAGGGACTGTATGGTAGGATACCCAGGAAGACCCCACTTCTTACTCCGAGACATAGAAAAGCCAGGCTGGACTTTGCCAAAACTTACCTGAGAAAGCCTAAAACGTTTTGGAAGAATGTTCTCTGGTCAGATGAGACAAAAGTAGAGCTTTTTGGGCAAAGGCATCAACATAGAGTTTACAGGAGAAAAAGAGAGGCATTCAAAGAAAAGAACACGGTCCCTACAGTCAAACATGGAGGGAGTACTCCAGAAGCGGCACGGTGGACCGCGTGGCAGCGGCACCAGCGAGGAGTTCCCGCCATCTTGAGCTCCGCGGAGACACGAGTTACAACGCGGGTCTCAACCGGCAACTCGCCACCCCCACAGTACCAGTCGCTGCAATGTTCCCAGCCAGCTATGGATGAAAGAGACCAAGTAGCGATGCAAAGGCGACAAGAGGACTGGTACCAACGCGAACAAGCAACAAGGCGACTCCGAGAGGAAGCCAGAGCCCAGCCCCCGCTGCCACTAGAATTCAGCCGTTCGGGAACTGTTGTCTCCGTCTATCAGGAAGACGGTTGGGGATTCTTACGGGAACCTGGGCTGTTGGACGATGTGTTTTTCTCCCGGCAAGATGTGGAATCCTATTTGCACAAAGAAAATATAAAAGGGGTGGGGGACAAGAGGCGCAATAGTGCCCTATCACTAGTGACACTGTGAAGCAGGGTGGTGTTATGAAGCCACTCACCTGGTGCAGTTGTGATCCCCACAACTGGTTTGAAAGCGTGAAGCAATCAAGAGCTGCTGCAAGACCTCCACTGACCACTGACCAGTGGTGAAATCCGGAAAGAAGATGGGAATGCAGGTGTGTCACGGTCCGCGCTGCTCCAGGCTCAAAAAACTCACCAAAGAGTCAAACTTTCCTTAAGCAGATTTCCAAGCTTTATTTTCCTTCCTCCAACGCGTTTCGACGCCAAGCCTGGCACCTTCATCAGGCTAGGCACCGTAACGCGTTGGAGGAAGGAAAATAAAGCTTGGAAATCTGCTTAAGAAAAGTTTGACTTTTTGGTGAGTTTTTTGAGCCTGGAGCAGCGCGGACCGTGACACACCTGCATTCCCATCTTCTATTTGCACAAAGGACACCCAAGGCGAGACCTATATAGAGGTGAGCAGGTCACGTACGAGCGATACCCCGGCCCGTTAGGCTGGTTCGCTATACAGATCTCCCGTTGTGCAGATAACCCCTATTAAACTGTAAACACTGTAATTGCAAGAGACTCCCGTGCAGAGACATTGCCCCTGTACATAGCCCCTCTAGTAACCATGTCCTTTTATTTCTACTTTCCCCTTTTGTAAGCCCTAAGAATGAAGAGTGTGTCCCCGTTGTTTTACCTGAAGATCCAGAGACTTTGTTTTATTTTGAACTTTTTCTTTCTCATTTGACTTGATAAAATGTGCTGAGTGATCAGCGGCCCAGCGGTGATAATACACACTGGACTGTGCTGGACTAGAGATTACCGCTGGGCCCGCATAGTTAGTACCGGTCCCGTTGGGCCGATTAGGTAATATCCGTGTATATTTTCATATGTGTAACGTTCCAAGAAAGCGCCTACCAGCAATGGGAAGAAAACCTACATATGCTTAGTTGTATATAGTTACCCGTTGGTGTTAACAAATATAAAAATGTTTTTCTCTTCCTGGTAGACAGGTACTAATACTCGCGGACGAGTATATTCAATCAAGGGGGTATGTGGTGCCCCGCTATGCAGGTGTGACAGAGGGGTACTGCACCCATAAAAGCGGTGGAGATGCTCCAGCTGCAAGCAGATTCTAGGATGGTGGGTGGAACCCATTAACCAGCACCCCACACTAGATTACATAATGGGAGGAACCCGGGAGGGAATAAAGTCACCTCTAGGGGGAAGTAGAGTAGTCGGGCAGTCAGGCAGTGAGCCTGAAGGAAAAAGGAGAGGGTCTCTCGGCTGAGAGACCAGAGAGAGAGCTTAAAGAAAGATCCCAGGCGCAAACAGCCAGTTGGGGAAGGAAGGACTTGAGAAGGTCTAACCTCGACAGCTTACCGGGTCCCGGAGCCCGCACCTGTGGGATCTATATGACCACAGAAAATCCGGAGTCCTGGCGAGTCTACAGGCGACCCCAGGCACCTGAGCAACCGAAAGAGGGTACCAGGCACCGCTTGATGGTTCGGAGGTCGGCCAGCAGCTTATCCGACGGGAGCAAGGCTGAGAGGAAGTCCGGCTAATTTCAAGTAACTGGACTTAATACAATTACTGGGAGCAGGAAAAAATAGATGGGAAAGAAGGCACACACAAAGGGTTTCATCATACCACCTGGGATCCGCTTGCAGCCACCCGTTAGCACCTGTGTTAACATTTGAATGCTGAACTGAGAACTGAAACAAATGCTGCCAAAGTTTCCAGTAAAGTACCCGGAGTGAAGTGACTTTGACTCTGCTGCATCTTCTTTTGCATGAACTTATTCCTTCAGTGGATTGCTGTCCCGGAGGTCCAGTCCTGCCTGCGGAGGACTGAACCATCTAAGCTGCGATTCCATCTACCTCCGGCGGTCTGTGGCGGCACTGGTGCAAATCACCAGAAACTGCAGGAGGCGTCACGACAACAAACTTGTATATAATCCCCTGTATATAAAACCCCCTTTTCAAAAGATACCTTAGGACATGGGGTCAGGCACGGCCGCGATCCCCCGTAACAACCGGAGAATTAACCCTTGCCGCCTGACACCCGAGTACCCCAAAGCCTGGGCGCTACAGTAGCGCTAGACGAAAACTGACAGGGTTAATAACAGCAACCACCCTGTATGGACCAATGAACTTAGGGCCCAACTTCCAAAAAGAGTCAACCTGTAAACGTGAGATAAATGCGCATAGGGTCTTATCCTTTTAACAAAAGGTTGTAGCGGTGTATATTAGGAACTGCTCACCTGGCCCGGTTGTGTTACCCACAACCGGTATAATCGCCTGTAAGATGGCTTGTAGAGTATGGCTGCTGCAGGGCCGCACCTTCACGATAACCGTGGAAACAGGAATGCTGTAATGGGACAAAATGCCGGATTGCCCGCCGCTGCCACCAGGAATCACCAGGAAACAAAGAGTTAACTGGGCAGATGTTTCTTTATTCTATCCATAAAATAAAGAAACATCTGCCCAGTTAACTCTTTGTTTCCTGGTGATTCCTGGTGGCAGCGCGGGCAATCCGCATTTTGTCCCATTACAACTTCCAAAAAGAAGCCTTCAACTTTATATTCCTGGTGGGCAGCCATACATAATTGTTCACACCCAGGTCCGGGCCTGATGAAAGTCTTTTTCAGCCAGACGTTCATATCTGTCACCTATAACCTTTAGGTTCTTCTGTACGGAATCTAAGAAGACTTGTCTCTGCTGAAAGTACAGAACTGAGGCTGAAAGCCGTGTGCCCCAAGGAACCGTGACCTGCCAGAGGACTCATTGAAACGATTGTTTATCACAATCTCAGCCAAGGGTAAGTACGACGATCAATCCTGATTATCCAACACAAAGCACCGGAGGTACGACTCCAAGCTTTAGTTCAGAGGTTCAGTCTGACCGTTAGATTGAGGATGGAACGCCGAAGAAAAGGATAAATGTTCTCCCAGACGAGAAGAGATGATTTCCAAAATGGAGATAGATACAAACTGTGTCCCCCGATCTGACACCACATCGGAGGGAACCCCTTGAAGCTTCATGATATCAGACCCAAACACTTGAGCTAAAGTTTTAGTGTTTGCCAAAGCGGGTAAGGCAGTAATATGCGCCATTTTACTGAACTTATCCACAACTACTAAGATTACAGTCTTCCCAGTAGATGAAGGAAGGTCAGTAATAAAATCCTTTTATAAATGTGCCCATGGCCTGTTAGGTATAGCCAAAGTTTGGAGAGACCCAGAAGGGCGAGTATGTGGGGTCTTGGAATGTGCACAAATATAACAGGTAGATACAAAATCAACCATATCCCGACACAACCTGGTCCACCAACAACTACAAGAAAGGAGGTCTAAGGTCGCTTTACTACCCAGGTGAGTGTTGTAATGATGCTCTCCAAAATGTTGAGGTACAAATAGAAAAGGTATAAATAATTTCCCTAAAGGACAAGAGGCAGCGGCGTCCCCCTGAGCTGTCAACTCTTCACCATCCAGATCAGAGAGACAACCACCCCCAGGTGAGCAGAGACCCCAGAACCACCACCCCAGGTGACTCCGGTACAAACCATCAGCTCAATGTGGATGGAGATCATCGCACCTCTTTCACGAAAATAGATTTTAACATCGGATGGGAAAAAGGATACAATTTTTATGGAGAAAATTGTACTCAGGCAATTATTCTTGTAGAAATCACTCCACTTGACACTTTCCCTAGATCACTAGTAACCCACATGATTATCCATCATTAGTCAGGGAATATCCAATACAAAGGGGGTTGGGAGACCCTCCAACACAAAGCTGGAAAGCAGAAAGCAGCTCCATGTGAAAAGCCCATATGTGCAAGTTCACATTGTGCAGCACTTGGGTAAAACTTCCCTGACAAAGGAGCAGAGTCAACAGAAAATATGGGGATGGTCATCGCAAGGACATTACAGGAGAGATCATGGTTCCAAGCAAGACGAGAATCCACCATATTGGCTCCTGCTCCACAGCCAGAAGGACAGAAATAGTCTCAGTTTTAGTACCAAAAACTACTCCAGCGGATAAGGTAAACTGAGCAGTAAATGTGAAGGAAATATACACGACCAGGTCGGAAGTCCAGCCTGCAGTAAGAGGTCTTTCAGGTGGTTTGGTACAGAAGGACAAATGCCAATAAAATGACCCCTAAGACCACAGAAGAGACAAACCCCCCCCCCACCCACATTGCGAACCCAAAGAGATCCAGTCTGAGGGCAGACCCCACCTAAATCCATGGGTTCGTCAATGCACTCTGGAGGACCTTCTTCCCTAGGGGGAAAAACAGGAGGTGGGGTCACCACAGGTCTTTCCCAGAGGTGTCCATCGATCCTAATGGCAAGGGACATAGTGGCCTCTAAAGACTCAGGAGTTTCCTATAGAGCCAACGAGTCTTTAAGCCTAGCTGACAAACCCTGACAAAAATGACTCCTAAGGGCAAAGTCATTCCACCTAGTGTCAATGGAATCTACAGAATCATGAATTGTAAAGAAGGAATGGACCTCCTGGGTCATCGTGTGAAAGGACCTCCTGGGTCATCATGTGAAGGGACCTCCTGGGTCATCTGGCCCAACCCCTTGATCACAGCAGGATTCACTAAATCATCCCAGATGTCTGTCCAGCCTCTGTATGAAGACTTCCATTGAAGGAGAACCCACCACCTCTGTGGCCGCCTGTTACACTTGATCACCTTCATTGACCAAAACCCTTTGTGTCTCCTCCCAATTAGTTTCATCCCATAGCTTCTAGTGTTTCCTTGTGCAAATGGGAATAAAGCTTAACCCTCTACAGTGTGAAAGCCCTGGAGACATTTGTCAATAGTTATTAAGCCTCTTCTTAAGCCGGCGTCACACGTCAATGTTGCAGCGATCTGATTGCTGGCGACATTGACGGATGATCGCTGGTGAGCTGTCACACAGGCAGACTCACCAGCGATCAGTGGACCAGCGACATCGTGGAAATGATTTAAATATCGTTTCCAAGATGTCTGCAGGCTGGTATCCAGAGTAAACTGCGGGTAACTAGGCAGCGCGCGCTGCCTTGATACCGATGTATACTTTAGTTACCAGCCTCTCGCTCACCGGCTGGTATCTAAGGTACACAGAAGGTAACTAGGAGCCTAGTTACCGCTGTGTACCTTGGATACCAGCCAGTGAGCGGAGAGGCTGTAACTAAGGTATACACGGGTATCTAGGCAGCGCGCTGCTAGTTACCACGTTTACCCTGATACAGCTCCCAGCACTTGCTGAGAGGCCTGGGGCTAGATGATCGCGTCTCCCGTGTCACACACAGCATGTGCATGTCACTGGGCGACCATCGCTAGGTTTTCGGTCCAGTCCGAAAACCATGGCGATGATCAACTAGCGATTTATCGCTGGTTGATGCGCCCTGCCACATGTGTCAATATCGCTGCAACGTCACGCGTAGCAGCGATATTGACAGCGATTTGACGCGTGTGAAATCCCCTTTAGTCTTCTTGTCACGAGTATCTCCCATCATTAGGAGTCTTGTGACAACTCTGGGATCTGAGCTTCACATGAACTTGTGAGACTGGATTTTAAATTTGATTGCTTTCTTTTGTTCTAGCAAGAGTTAGTGACATTTTACTTGTTGGTAGCTCTTGTTTTGTCAATTTCATTACTGCAGGTCTATGACCACCCCCTTCTCTTCATTTTAAAAAGTCAAATGATCCTGGTGATGAACTGAGACGGTAATCATTTTATTCTATTCTAACCATCTTGGAGGGAGGAAGTCTCTAGTTTTAGATCTGCTGCTGAAATTTTGCTGTTGGAGCCAGATCGCATGCAGTCCTGGTGTTTGGCTGCAGCTATCGAGTTTGTTGTGTATCCTTTTGTCTTGTCCCCCTGTCTGTCTACCTTCGCTGTGTTGTAGTGGTGACGTCTAGTGTATTCACTGACCTTAGTACTGACAGGGTGAATGGAGGGACAATTAGGAACCAGGCATGTGATGGTGGTGGGGTGAAGGACCCGCTTAGGGATGTTAGGGCTCAGGAGTCATAAACAGATTAGTGTTGGAAGGTGTCCCATCCCCAGCTCCCTATTTTCAAGGTCTTATTGTTTCATTCCATCCTGTTGTGACCTTTGTGTTGCGCTGGACATCACCTAGTCCGTGCATGACATTACTACTGGCCCACAAAAAATGTCCTTTTTTATTCTTTTGATTATTTATGGATCCCTCTATTGCTTTTGTACACCTGATCCAGACCCCCATGGAGGAGGTTATGAATCTGCGAACGTAGGTAGTGCAGCAACTGCCACAAATTGCGGGTCTGCTGGTCCCAGCTCACGTCTAGACTCAGCTGGAACCCAAGATAGTGTCGCACCCCGGGGCAGGGGGAACTCGAAACTGGGTCCTCTTGTTGGTTTGCAGAGGGGAATGTCATGGCGACATGACCCGGCTCCGTATGCCCAGGTGCGGCAAAGCAGATGTGTAAAAGAACAAGGGAATAAAGTTTATAGGAATTGTTCGTGACGCCACCCATGGGACGTGGCCAATGTGGCCACCGCTGCCATTTAGACTGCTGGGGACGATGGTAATGGCGGCAGCTGGGATGGTGAGCCCTCCACGGGTAGGGCTTTGTCCCCGAGCAGGTGTAGGAATGATGTGTCATCGGCGCGCTGCACTTGTCTTCTCCCCGCAGCTTCTCCAGCCGGTGCACACAAGAGTCAGGGTACCTCTCTGTCGGCAAGCTCTGCTGATGTCCTCCAGGTGACCTCTCCTACGGCTGGAGCAGTCAATGTGCGGCTCGCAGGTGAGCCTCTGCCGTGGTCGCTGAAAATGACAGTCTGACACAAGTCCTGAGTTCACCGGGTCTTTACTCTACTGCACAAGTTACAAGTTCACAGTCTCAACTGTTCCACAGTAGTTCTACTCTCGGTCCCGGTGACCAGTTTGCAGTTGGAACAGGCTACTAGTGATACCCCCTTTCTAGTCCTTTCGGGTCTTCTTGTCTTCTCCCACGTGTGGGTACGGTACGGCCATCACGGGCTCTGTGGTAATTTATCCCACGTCTTGGGTCACTAGCTCTCGTACGATGGCTTTCTCCTTTACTACACTGGTTGTAAGGTTCCGGGACATAAGTTCCCGTACCATGCCGGGTTTCTTGTGGTTGGGGGCGTAAATCTTTCCCTGCCACATCTACAGAGCTGCAATTCTGGTTCTTTGGCCCAGTCACCAGTGTCCCGGGTTAGTCGGACACACCTGGTTCCTTCTGCCTTTCAACGGGTTCAGCTTGGGTTCCTGGCTGGCCATTAGTGGAGAAGGCCGCCGGGCCCCGTTGTTCTCTCAGTCTGCAACACTTAGCTGAAGGGTGTCTCGGCTTGGGGATGATTCCCTCTTCCTCACCTTCCAGGGAATTCTCCACCCCAACTTAGTGTTCCTAGGTCTTTTGAGTTTAGTTCCTCCACCCTTTTCCCGAGTTCTGTCTCACGTCCCACCCCTCCACCTGCTTCTCCCTCCATCTCTTGCCTGACATGAAGTGACTTAGACTCAGGATTGGAGTGTGTATGTGGGGTCTTGGTGTGGAGTGACCAGCCTACCTGTCCAGCTGCAGTTCTCTCTGTGGCCACCGGTCCGCAGGGGTGCCATAATAGCCCTCTCGGACAGGTTTTCTGAGGGGAGGGACGTATTTATGGTTTTCAGGGAGGCTTGTAACTTATACTTCAAGCTCTGTCCTCATTCCTCAGGGATGGAGGAACAGCGAGTGGTGATTGGTAGTCTCCCTTTTACAAGGTGATCCACAGCCCTGGGCCGTCTCCCTTCCATACATTCTCCATCTTTGCGGTTGGTGAACGAGTTTTTTGTGGCTTTGACCCTGGTGTATGACCACCCCGATTCTGTCTCCATTGTTGAGTTTAAGCTCTGTAGGCTCCAGCAGGGGGCACGGCTAGCAGAGGAGTTGGGCCACTGACACGCAGTGAAATGACTGGCCCTTAGAAGTCAATTCTGTCAGGATCTGGTAGGCTGAGGGATTCCCTGGCTCAGTATGCTACTCCGAAGTCATTGGAGGCCGCCATGTCTCTTGCTATAAGGGTAGATGGATGCCTCAGGGAGAGATCCTCAGTTATCCTGCCCCCTGTTCTCCCTATGGAGGAGGTACCACAGGTGTAGGTTGATAAACCCACGCAGTTGGGGGGAGTCTGCCCCCTGATACTAGGTCGCTTGTGGTTCACCTTGGAACAGGGACATGTTTCTTCTGTGGTATTAAATGGAACCTGTCAGGCCCTTTGGGCATTTTAAACTGTGCCCACCAGCTTAAACATAATGTAAATGGGGTTCTTGTAACCCCTCTATGTGCCCAGAGATGCCCCTCATACCTGAGAAAAGAAGTTTTATTCTCTGCCATCCTGCATTCTTCCTGTAGGGAAGGCTGTTCTGTGGTGTTGATGTATAAGGTCCTCGCTGCTCCTCTGGGCTGCAAAACCCGCCCTGCATTTTTAATATTCCCACCCCTCATGTTGCTGGCATGGTGAGGGACAGCTGCACTCGCGCCTGTGCAGTGGAGCTGATCACTGTGCTCCATTGAAGCTAGTGCCAAAGTCTCGCGAGATTTGTGAAGTCTCATGGGACTTCGGCACTAGCTTCAATGGAGCACGGTGACCAGCTCTACTACGCTGTTGACTGCGTTTTTTTTCGCGCCCGAAACCGTGGCAATGCTGCAAGCTCTATAGACAATGCATGGGGCTTGCTGCAAGTGTGCCACAAGTGCGGCCGTTATGCGGCAGATGTGGTAAATCTGCTGGATCTGCCGCATTTTGAAAAATCCGCTAATGTGAAAAGGGCCTTAATACGTCTTCTCTTGTGCTACTCCGGAGGCCAAGACGCTCCTGTATTCACAACAATCCTCACAGAACCATCAGAAAGAAGAGAATTCCCAGCGGAGAATCTGGCTCCAAGCTTTCTTCAATTACGCAAATAATGGCCGGATATTAGCGCTCAGCCTCCGGGGATCAGCGCCAATTGGAAAGGAACAACTTCTGAGAATCTCTTCATTTAAACTACATTTTCTACTTTCCTGTATTAATGGTCCACTCAGCCTAAAATGGCGATTGTATCAGCACTGATCAGTGGGGGTGCAACATGACATTCGTCAGATGACACCCGGTCCCCCTTCACCCCTCCCCCCCCAGGATCTGCTGTTCCCAGTATCGGTCATCTCTCGTCTGTTATCGAGCTCAATCAACCCTCTAGTGGCCGTCGCTGGGTACTGCAAGCCCATATTGATTTGAATGGGGACGGATGGGAAGTAGCCAGCTGTGGCCAATAATAATAATAATTTCATTTATATAGGGCCAAACACATTCCTCAGCACTTTACAATTAAGAGGGAAAACGTACAGATAATATGAGAAAATACAATAACAAAAAACTCAACCGATACCAAGAAGAGTGAGGTTCCTGCTCACAAGCTACAATCTATGAGGAAATAGAGGCAGAAAAGGTAAAAAGTGCTGTCATGTTAAGCCGGCTTCACACCACGGCACAATCCAATCCGGGGCTGTCCAGTGTACACTGGGACAGCCCCGGACCGGATTTTGGTCCCATAGTACCGTGTTTCCCCGATAGTAAGACCCCCCCCCCGAAAGTAAGACAGGGTGGGGGGGGACGGGGGGTCTGCTAATGTAAGAACCCCCCCGAATGTAAGGCAGGGTAGGGGGGAGGTCTTACTATCGGGGAAACACGGGGGGGTGTACATACATACATACACACGTACAGACACAAGCATACACATATATACACACCACACACACACATAGCACCGCTTCTTCCCGGGTCCGGTGTGGGGTCCCCGATGGTCCTGTGCCATCCTCTGTGCTCCGGTCCGGTCCCCGAGATGATCCGCTGCCGTCCGCCATGTTCCGGTGCCGTTTTGCACCGGTATTGCCGGTCCTAGGCTCCATGGTCCCTGCTCTTCCGGAGTTCAGGCCGCAGCTCCGCCCAGGTCATAGTGTGGGCCAATCAGCATAGTGGCGCTGACGTCAGAGGCAAGCGCCCAATGACGCTTGCTTCTGAGCGCCGCTATGCTGATTGGCCCACACTATGACCTGGGCGGAGCTGCGGCCTGAACTCCGGAAGAGCAGTGACCATGGAGCCTAGGACCGGCAATACTGGTGCAAAACGGCACCGGAACACGGCGGACAGCAGCGGATCATCTCGGGGACTGGACAGGAGCACAGAGGATGGCACAGGACCATCGGGGACCCCACACCGGACCCAGTAAGAAGCGGTGCTATGTGTGTGTGGAGTATATATATGTGTATGCATGTGTCTGTCTGTATGGGAATGTGTGGATGGATGGCTGCAGTGTGTGGATGGATGGCTGGTGGGGCCTCCAATGTAAGGGAGGAATCGGATTTTTCTTCTGGACACAAAATCGGAGCATGCAGTATTTTTGGGTCCGGGGAGAAAAATCTTGCCAAATCGGATCCTCCCAGATTCTCCTGGATCCGCGGCAATCTAGCAGCTCCCTTACATGGGAATCTATGGGGCCGAATTGCCCCAATCCAGGAAGATCCGGCAACCGGATACCGGCGGCTGCAAGCTGCTGTAATTTCAGGACCGCGGCCACAAAATGCAACGTGTCCATGATTTCACTGCAACCAGAGATCTGCGAACAATCTGCACAATTATCTATGTGTGTAACTAGGCCTTAAGAGGAGAATAAAGAGTGAGCAGATGGTTAAATGATTTCTGAGACTGTCTCGTGTTGTATGTAGGGAGTGAATGAATCAGGATGGTTTAATATTCTACAAAGAGCATGAGAGCTGTACATAGGACAGGAGAGGAGAGAGGATTCTGATATGGATGCAGTGCTCAGAGTTGTGGAAGGGTGGTAGACATGAGGGATTGAAGCAGCTAGCACATAAATGATACAAATACACAAAGCAAATGGATTGTGCAGCACAAGTGAACAAGATACAATGATACGTAGGTTTTTGTTGACTTCAGTTATCGTCGGTTTTGGTTGATTTTTTTCAATTAAAAATGTGCCTCTGTTTTCATCAGTGTTTGTCGGTACATAGCTGATAACTTTACCATAAAAAATGTGTTTCCCCCGTCCAAAATGCATCATATTTTTCGGATTATAAGACGCACTAATTCCCAAAAATTTTTTAGGGAAAGTGGGGGGTGCGTTTTAGTCCAAATATACGATCGTGCTGGGGGGAGCAGCGGCTCTGCAGCAGGCTGGGAGGAGGCTGGCATGGGCTGCAGAGGTAGCCAGTGAATACGTGCCCACACTCATTAGGCTCATTTAGCAGGCACTGCATCCCGCTGTCCATCACCTCAGTGCTGAAGTCGGCGCTGAGAGGTGGGCAGGGGTGCGGCGCATATTAAATTAGTCTAAGTATACACCCCCCATATCACTATATGTGCCCCCCCCCCATGCTGCCGCACACAAAAATTATAAACAATGTAACTTACCTTTCCAGCGCGCCCCTCCGTCTCTCCCTGCTTGCCGCACTTCGTGTCCAGAGTCCTCCTTTGTCCGCATCATCCAATCATGTGGTCAGGATGTGCAGTGATGACATCACTATACATCCCAATCACATGATCGGATATCAGTGACAAAGGATGAGTCAGGACTGTAGTATGGCAAGCAGGGAGAGACGGAGGTTTGCGCCGGAGAGGCAAGTTACATTGTTCATTCTTGTGTGTGGCAGCAATGTACCCAGATTGAGGGAGCTATATCCCAGGATGGAGGGAATATATACCACGAAGGGGGGCTATATACAAAATTGGGGGCTATATCCCAGTATGGGGAGCTATATACCAGGATGGGGGCGATATCCAGGATGGGGGGGGGTATATCTCAATGGGGGCCATATCCAGGATTGGGGCTATATCCCAGGATGGGGGACATATATTACCTGGAAGGGGCCCTGGATGAAGACATCTTCGCCCCATAACAGGACATCATAACAAGATTTTTTTGCTTAATTTTGTATTTTCCCTCTCTTAAATCTGGGTGCATCTTATAGTCTGAAAAACACAGTAGTATCTGCACCCCCTCTCTCCCCTCCTTAGCATCTTCCTTACACCAAAAAGAGTCTTCTCAAAATAAAATACCATATTGAATATTTATTTTTCCTTAAATTAGTGTTTCCCATTCCTTTTATAGCCGTTTCCAGCATTATCCCTATCTTTATTTACCATAAAATGTTTTTTCTGCACATCTTTTGCAGTGTCTCCACCCAATTAATTGATTTTACATTTGTTTCCTACAGAAATCTTTGCCTCGGTTTTAGTCAGTTTTGGTTTTTGCTGATACTTTTCGGACGGATTATCGACAAAATCCGAGGTATAACTGTAAATGTTTGTCTTGCTTGACTTACCAGTCTCCTGCTCAGTTTAACTGCCGGTGAAACTTCCTTGCACTTTTCAAATCTGCACTAATGAAATCTGCATCAAATGCTTTCCCATCCTGGGTCTAAATTTATTGGGAAATGTGTGCGAAGGCCAGCTTCACACTACGATTTGTGGCTGTCCGTGAGGATCCGTGTCTAGGTCGAATCTCCCGGCCAGTTACGGATCCCTGCAATCGGATGGCAAATAGCCAACCATATCCGAGTGGATCCTGTGGTCCCGGTCTCTCCCAACATCTTCTCTATCTGTCCCTTTTCTATCTCTGCCTCCTCTATCCTCCCCCTCTGTCCTCTCCCCTCCGGTATGTAAAAAATAATAAAAATCCTCCCAGAGGATACATTACCTGTCCGCCGACTCCATGCGACAGTCACCTTCTGGTGGCTGAAGGACCTGTCATGATGTTCAGAGCCGATCAGATTACACGTCGTAAGAGATGGCCAAAGCTGATCAATGGCGGGGTACCAGATGTCACACCCCCACCGATCAGACATTATCCCCATCCAGACGATAGTTTGTCCACTACTTTAACATTGATGACCTAATCATTTTACAGAAATTCTGCTGTTAAAGCATTTTTATTTTACAGTATTTTTTCCCCACACATGCCTAAAACGTTTGCAAAGAACGGTATGCAATATTTCAAAGTATAGGTTTTAGTCTCCTCCCCCAGTAATAGCTGATAACAGGGGTAATAGACTATAGTCACCTACATGTAGGGGGGAGGTAAGGGTCTGTAGTGCTGTCAGTAGTACAGTGGGGAAGGGGGGCCTTGGTGGGTTGTGTTGTCTGGTTATGCGGTGCGGGGGAGGTGGGGGGGGTCAATGGTGCGGTCAGTGCAGGGAAAGTGGAGTCTGGGGTGCTGTTGGTGGTGCCCTGTGGATGCAGGGGTCTGTGGTGGTGTTGGTTGTTGGTTGTGGTGCAGTGTAGTGAGTGGTGGTGCGGTAGGGTCTATGGTATGGCACTGTGTAGTGAGTGGTGGTGTGGGCTACGGTAGGGTCTGTGGTATGGTGCTGTCTGTGCAGTGAGCGGGGGTGTGGGGTGGTCTGTGGTGTGGTGCAGTCTATGTAGTGGTACAGTGGGTCTATGGCATGGTACTGTATGTGCAGTAAGCGGGGTGGTCTGTGGTGTGGTGCTGTCTGTGCTAGGAGCAAGGGTGCAGTGGAGTGCTGTCTGTGCAGTGGTGAGGCGAGGTCTCTGGTGTGGTGCTGTCTGTGCAGTAAGCAGTGGGGTCTGTGGTGTGGTGCTGTCTGGAGTAGGCGGTGGGATCTGCGGTGTGGTGAGGGAGGTGCGGTCTGTACAGTGGGGTCTGTGGTGCAAGGTGGGTGGTGGCAGGGTTGGGAGGTTGAGTGGGCGGTGGCCATATTGTGAATTTGTGGTAGGATTATTGTCATCAGCGAAAGAAAGGAGACACTGCTCGTACAGAATTTATTATTATTGTCCAGATATAAAAGAATTTCCAGGACCCTGCACTGAGCAGAGGGGGAGACAGACACATCAGAGACCTACACTGTGACCTCCCCCCTAAAACAGACTTCGAGGGCGAGTGGGTGATCACCTCCGGGGGAGAGGCGAGATGTCTGGCGGGAGGCCACCTTCACCAGCTGTCAGTGTACAGAGCCCTACCCTGCAGGCAGCAGGTACAGACTCCTTCCTGCAGATATATACAGTGCACACAATATACAGAGAAATCACTGAATATTTAATATGAGGGGGATGAAGACAGAGTATAGCACATGCAGATGGGCTGACCGGGGAGAACCCCGCCCTGGTGCCACCTAGTGGCGGACGTCAGCCGATAAATCAAAGTCTGATTCTGCAAGACAGTGGTCTCGGAGGAGGGGGTCATTGTCTTTACATTTGGAGGTGCTGTGGAGGGCAGCTACTTCCAGCAGGGGGCAGATGGGAGCAACGCTACTCTGGCAGGCTGTACAGCAGCTGGTGGTCTCCACTGTTCTGAGCGCAGGGGTCACACACAACAATCACAAGGCTATGGATAATACTCGGGGGGAGGGTGCCACTTCTGCACCGCCTCATAGACAAAGGTTTAATTATTAAATAAATCTCCACATATAAATCTATAAATTTATCATCACAGAACCTAAAACAGGATAAAATTATATACACCAAGGTACAGCACGTGTGGAGGGGCGGCGAGAGTGACGAGGGGCGGTGGCCACGAGCCACGGAATAGAGTCAGTGTCCTCTCTCCAGAGGAGGCAGAGCCATCGGCTGAACGGCTCTTCAGTCTCCCATCTTTACCTTGGATGTCTGAAAATCAATTAAAAATAAGACTTAGTAGACTGATGTCACCACGGCTCCAACCAGAGAAAACTAGGAATAAGGAGACAAACCTGCAGGATGGCGACGATCACTCCGAACAGCCCGATGGCGCTGCCAAAGATCTCCACAATCAGAATCTTAACGAAGAGGCTGGCGTTCTGTGCATCAGCGAGCGCCGCTCCACTGCCCACGATCCCCACACAAATCCCACAGAAGAGGTTGGAGAAGCCGACAGTCAGACCGGCACCAAACATAGAGAACCCTGCAACAACACCAAATTATATCTGAACAACAGTGCCACCTCCGGGTCACAATGACCTCATTATAGAAGAGCCTCGATCTACACATTGCTGCCCCATGTGATGGACAATCAGGATGTGGGCAAAGACCGGGTAATACAGGGTCATAAGCCGGGCGGGCCAGGAAGGGTACAGCGGGAGAATGGGATGTCATTGTCAGGACTGACCTGCGTGGTAGTTCTTGTTCCCAATAGTCTCTGGAGTAGTCGCTTTGAATTGCTGAAATACAAAGATGCAGTCATTATCCGCCATGCTTTATACAGAAGCCTCTTTTTATTGCTAATCTTCAGCCTCCACTTCACGACCATCCAAAATAAATGGATCTGAACCATTGTATCCATTGAAGAGAAACTGGAGAAGGGGACAATATATGAAGTACACCCCCCCCCCCTTCCTCAGTCCTGCAGAGCCCGATTCTAGCCAAAATGCACACGGCTCCACCACATCTGCTCTTACCTCCACCATATTGCTGATCACAATTGCCATAATGATGCCGTAGATCGCCACTGCCTCGCAGAAGATGATACTAGAAGAAGAAAGCAGAGATGACATCTCTAGAGTGCAGGGGGCCGTAGTATAGGCGAAATCCTTACCTCACCAAGTTCTTGGTTTTAATCCGAGGAGCTTTCACCCCTCCGCCCAGGATACTGGAGCCGGTGATGTAGATCCCCCTAAGACGACAGAGGAGAATGTGGTGACAAAAGGGTCGCAGGCAGGAGGAGGACCGTGGGAGACAGGAGGAGAACAGGGTGGCAGGCACAGGGGCCAGACTCATCACCTCCCTCCTGTGTGATTATTCTAATGCCCCCGACCCTGCCCCGACCCTGACGTGTATATCTTTATATCAGCCTTAAGTTGCAGAAAAATCCAGGTCACATCTGACCAAGAGAACTTATGTGAAGTCTTTAAATCCCCCGACCCGTGGAGGTTCACCCAGTACCCACAGATTGGAGTTATACCCCAGTCTCCTGCACTGACACTTTGTTCCCGGCAGTCACTCACCATGCTGCACCCACCACAGACAGAGAGATGGCCAGACCAATGCCCAGGTTTGCCCACATGTACGGAGATGTCTCTGTGAGGAACCTGGGAGAGAAGAGCAAGAAACATTAGTCATCAAATAAATCTAGACACCTACAAAGAAATCAAGTTAGGGGAGACTGAGTGGCAGGAACGGGGCAGCAGGCAGTCACCATTGTGTGCACAGGGCTGCTATTCAGGAGCAGTTGGGGTAACAATATACACAGGGCAGTGTCAGCGCTGCGTCCTCTGCCCACACCTGATAATTAGTGCAACTAGAAAAGCAACGTAGAATGGGGCAGAGGAGACTGACTACTGGTAGATGAAACCCAGAGATTTTCTGACACTGAGGGTCAATACAAGCATTTTCCTTGCCAACATCTCTAGATGTCAGAAAGGAAGAAGTACCCTAAATTGCAGACATCTAAAGTCGTTCAGCTGTCATTATAGGGTTAAGGTAAAGTGTTTATATTTATTGATAAATGAAGATTTTCTGTATATTTCATACTTTATGACATTATTCATTTAAGGGCAAGTCCATTATAGGTTCACATTTCTGTATTGGACGGCTTTGCCAGATGGCATTTAAATATGATCTCAGGATTTTGTTATTAATTGACAGACACCTCCCCCCTTACCTATCTTACACCCCCTGAAGGACACAGCAAGTCCTGTGCTGAGCAGTGGAGCTGGCAAGAGGCCACATCACAACCAAACACGATCTGGCCTGCGCCAGAAAACACCACCATCTGCTGTGTGTAAACAGCAAGAAGCCGACACTGTAAACAGAGGATGGGAGGCGGAAAACATCCCCTACAAAGTCACCGACACAGAGGAACATCACCTGCTGAACCCAGGCACCACATAATGTTAGAATCTCCAGTTGCCCCCCCCCCCCCGTCCACCACAACGTTACAACCCCGACTGGCAAATTGGACATCATTTCAGACAAAACACCAAAATGAAGCACTTGTTTCCTTCTATTCTCAATATTTAGTTCCCACTTTGGAATAATCCCTGCAATCAGTCGCCCGCTAACCCTCCACAAGCTTCTTCTCACCTGAAATTTTGGCCTCTTTATAATCTGCTCCTGGTCTCTTATATTTGAGGAGTCTTCTCCCAATTTTTTAAAACTCTCCACAGGTGATCAATGGGATTGAATGGATCAATGGCTGCTCAGTTTCCCCAGGCTTGCTGCCTGGGGGTGATCATTGACTCTGCCCTCTCTTTCAAGCCACATAAAGCCCTTTCCACCGCCTGCCGACAACAGCTCAAAAATATTTCCTGGATCCGAACATTCCTTGACAAAGAAACTGCAAAGACAGTCGTGCACAGCCCTAATCATCTCCTGCATTGACTATTGCAACCTCCTACTCTCTGGCCTCCCCTCTAGCACCACTCCAATCTATCCTAAACTCTGCTGATTGACTAATCCACCTGTCTCCCTGCTATTCCCCAGCCTCTCCTCTCTGCAAATCCCTTCACTAACTTCCTATTGTCCAGAGGTTCCAGTTTAAAACCCTATGACATACAAAGCCATCCACAACCTGTCTCCTCCATACATCTGTTACATGGTCTCCCAGTACTTGCCTACATGCAACCTTCGATCCTCTCAAGATCTCCCGCTCTATTCCTCTCTTATCTCTTCTTCCCACAACCACATACAAGATTTCTTTCCCCGTGCTTCCCCGCCCAAACACATCAGACTCTCACCTAACGTGGAGACCTTGGAAAGGAACCTGAAGACCCACCTCTTCCAACAAGCCTACAACCTGCAATGATCCTCAGTCTACTGAACCGCCACACGACCAGCTCTACCCTTACCTACTGTATCATCACCCATCCCTTGTAGACTGAGCCCTTGCGGGTAGGGTCCTCTCTCCTTATGTACTTGTGTGTGCCTTGTATTGCTCATATTTATTGTACTTGTCTATGTATTCCCCTTTTCACATGTAAAAAGCCAAAGGAAAAATGGTGCTATAATAATCATTATTAATTTAGATCCAGACTCACTGCGGCGACTTCATATCTCTCCAGTGCTTTGTTTCCTCCATTTCCGGGGGCTTCTTGATGTTTGGGGGTCATTGTTCTACTGAAGACCCATGACCTAGGGACACCTCCAGCTTTCTGACAGGCCTCTACACTGCCACCCAAAATCCTTTGGTATCTTAAGAGTTCATGTTTTGCACACAGTCAAGACCCCCAGTGCCAGAGGCAGCAAAACTACCCAAACATCTCTGCTCTGCACCATATGTGACTAAGGTCCTGTGCTCTTTTCTTTGTCGATCTCATTCGGTTTTCGATAGAGCTTTTTGGTAAAGCACATCATTCTATCTTGTCTCATTTGTCCATAAGACGCTTCACAGAAGGAATTTGGTTACGTACATTTTGGCTTTTTTCTGTCTGTGTCAGCAGTGGGTCCCCCTGGGTCTCCTTCTCCTCCTATGTTATTCACACGTGGACAAATAGTTTGCGCTGACACTAATGTGCCTGAGCCTGCAGGACAGCTTGTATTTCTTTGTATCTTGATTGGGGCTTATCCACCATCATATCCTGCATTACAGCCTGTCAACAATTTTTCTCTGCCATCCACGTCCAGGGAGATTGGCAAGTGCCATGGGTTCTAAACTTATTTATGTTGTGCACCATGGACAAAGGAACATCAAGGTCTCTGGAGATGGACTTGTAACCTTGAGATTGTTGACGTTTTTCCACAATTTTGGTTCTCTAGTCCTCAGACAGTTCTCTCTGTTCTCCATGCCCAGTGTGGCGCATACAGACACACAATGCAAAGATTGAGGCAACTTCTCGCCTTTTTCTCTGATTCAGATGTGGTTTTCATGTTGCCCACATCTGTTACTTGCCACAGGTGAGTGTGAACCAGCATCACATCCTGGAAACAAAGTTGTTTACCCACAAATTTGGTAAGGTGCCAACAATGTTGTCCAGCCGATTTTTGGGGTTGTGTGTGAAGTTATACTAAAATTTGCTTTTTTTTTCCCTTCTGTTTTTTTTTTTGTGTGTGTTGTTCGAATAAACAAGAAGAAAATAATCATGTGTATAACAAAACATGGGAATTGTGATAATTTACTGGGGGGGGGGGGGAAGAAATACTTCATTTACTGGAACAATTTCATTGAGCCAACACTTTAGACCATGACTGTATACAGTTGTGCTCAAAAGTTTACATACCTCGGCAGATTTTTTGCCTCTTGGCCTTTTTTCTGAAAATATGAATGATAACACAAAAACTTTTTTTTTCCACTCATGGTTAGTGGTTGGGTGAAGCCATTTCTTGTCAAACTACTGTGTTTACTCTTTTTAAATCATAATGACAACCAAAAACATCCAAATGACCCTGATCAAAAGTTCACATACCCCAGTTCTTAATACCTGTATTGCCCCCTCTAACATCAATGACAGCTTGAAGTATTTTGTGGTAGTTGTGGATGAGGCTCTTTATTTTCTCAGATAGTAAAGCGGACCATTCTTCTTGGCAAAAAGCCTCCAATTTCTGTAAGTTCCTGGGCTTTCTTGCATGAACTGTGTGCTTGAGTTCTCCCAAGAATGGCTCAATGATTTTGAGGCCAGGAGACTGAGATGGCCACTCCAGAACCTTCACTTTGTTCTGCTCTAGCCAACGACAGGTCAACCTGGCCTTTTGTTTTGGATCGTTGTCATGTTGGAACATCCTAGTATGTCCCATGCGCAGCTACCGGGCTGATGGGTGCAAGTTTGCCTCCAGCACATGCAGATCCAGAAACGTCAGTGGCTGGATGAAAGATGCAAGAGTCTGTCTGGATCCCAGAAACTCACTCAGCTTTTATGCACACACTGATTACAAGCAAACAGGTCACAGACGAGGATGTTACTTTTATTAGTCATTTAAACCCATCTGTGTCAACTTCTGTGCATGTTATCAGGACAAAATCACCAGAATATGTGAACTTTTGATCAGGGTCATTTGGATGTTTTTAGTTGTCGTTATTATTTAAAATGAAAAAAACACAGCAGTTTGACAATGAATGGCTTCACCCATCCACTAACCATGAGTGGAAAAAAGTTGATGCTCTCATTCATATTCTCAGAAAAGCAAAAAATCTGCCGGGTATGGAAACTTTTGAGCACAACTGTACATATCCCTAAGTACACACACACGTTAATGGTGGCATGTAGCAATGTCACATCACTGGATCAGACGGTGACATGAGGTGCCCGTTATGTGAGGTCACTCTGAGGAATGGTGGTTATGAGTTTTTTTTTTTTTTAAATATCCTCTTTTTTGCAAACATTTTTTATCTGGAGAAAATGCTGTAAGACGAAAACATTGGGACCTTAATAGAAGCAGAATGAATAACAAGAGCGGCAGTCAGATGCCCCCCATCACCTCAGCACATCACTCACCAGGCGACATCGAAGCGGAATCCAAGATCAAAGATTGTGTAACAGGTACCTGCAAGAAAAAGACCCAGTGTCAATGCAGCCACAACCCCGACCGGGAAGTGTGGCAACGCTTGTGCTTCACATAATTCTACTAATTATTACTCAATCATCCACTCAGACACTTTGATTCTACATGTAATGTACCGACAGGACATTTCCCCAAAACCTCCTTGAAGAACGTGACTTTTCTGTTCAGATGATTCTCAGATCAGTTCCCATGAATATGGATGACTGCAGGCTCGATATTCTCATTGTGTCCCCTATAACCAGGCAGATCCGCTCGTCTCCAGGCGGTGTTTACCCTGAACGCAGCGGATGGGGGTTTGTTTTGTCAGGATGCAGATAATGATGGCCTGCAACCTCAGGCGATGAGGACCACCAGCCTGGTATCACTGGCCCAGTCCATCCCAATATCACAGAGGACAGAAAAAGGAGAAGAGGAGTCAACAAGAACATCAGACTGGAAAATACCAGCAGGCACTGAGGAAGTGCAGATATATTTACACACCACACAGGGATAATACGTCCACACACCCCTGATGAAACAGCACGTGCTGTGTAAAAAGATCCGACCAACAACAATCATCTCAGGTCTTTTTAACGCCTTTAATGTCGGCAAAAATCTGTAGTAAGTGAGAAACAAAAATTATTTTGAAAGTTAAAAAAAACGATGTTGATGCAGAAGTGTTCACACCCTCCTATAATCGGGGCTGTGGTTGTGTTCACAATTACTGATCACATCCCCCATGTTACACAGTATCAGTGCTCGGCTGCCGTCATTAACATCGGATTTACCCCAGAGAAAGTGTCGCTGTTCTAGGAGGATTTTCCTGACATTTTCTGGTCAATAAACAGCTGACAACACAGCAAAGGGCCTCACTATGGAAAGTGATCAGTCATGAGAAGGGACAAAAACATTGGCCCGGAGTCAGATCTACCGTGTAGCCTGTGAGTGAAGACGTCATCAAGACGTTATGATGACTGTGACATCACCGACAACTGGACGTCCCTCAAATACTGATGAAACTACAAGAAGAAAGTCGTTACTGGAGGCTGCAAGAGGCGATAGTAAAGGAGCTGCAGGGATTCCTGTCCAGTCCTGGGTGTGTTCTGGATATAGAGGGCGCTGTCTCGGGAGACCCCTGAAATCTGACAGGGGGAAGGGCAGAGACTGGTGGATCTAGTGGTGATAGACCCCAACCCAAAAAAGACTGAACATATAGAAAGTAACAGAGACATCACCAAGTATCAGTGTGGGGGTGCACAGACCTATGCAACTGCATTATGTTACACAGCAGACAATGTCTGGATTCTGGGCGACAATAAAGGGGGAAAGTACTGAAATCTTTCTTCTACAGAACAAATTGTAGCCTCTCATAGGACGAAGACTTCATGGATAATGTACAGAATCTGCACAGCAGAGAAGGAAACCTGAATGTCTATACACAAGCTGTATACACTGCACCCCCCCCCCCCACATCACCACCCTGTATATCACACACAGGGACATATTCTCTCTCTCAGAGGAACGATCCCTGGGCCACCCCATCACTGAGGGCCACACACACACACACACACACACACACACACACACACACACACACACACACACACATCACCAGAGCCTGGGGCCCCCGCTCACTGAGGGCCATTCACATACACAGCACCAGAGCCTGGGGCCCCCCGCTCACTGAGGGCCATTCACATACACAGCACCAGAGCCTGGGGCCCCCCGCTCACTGAGGGCCACACACAGCACCAGAGCCTGGGGCCCCCCGCTCACTGAGGGCCACACACACAGCACCAGAGCCTGGGGCCCCCCGCTCACTGAGGGCCACACACACACAGCACCAGAGCCTGGGGCCCCCCGCTCACTGAGGGCCACACACACACAGCACCAGAGCCTGGGGCCCCCCGCTCACTGAGGGCCACACACACACAGCACCAGAGCCTGGGGCCCCCCGCTCACTGAGGGCCACACACACACAGCACCAGAGCCTGGGGCCCCCCGCACACAACACCGAACCCTGGGGCCCCCCGCTCACTGAGGGCCACAGAGAAGCCTGGGCGGACAGTGCATGATCAGCCTCTCACCTACGAGCAGCAGAGTGGCCCAGAAGGCCCCGGTGACCCCGGAGTACAGCAGCAGGTGTCCATTCATGGTGACGAGAGGACGAAGCTCTGTGCGACCGTGACACTGATCCGGGCCGGAGAAATCAGGTGACCTCCGCCCACCAATCACCTGACTCTAGAGCACGTGACTCCGGCTCCGCCCATCGACGTCAACAGCACAGACACGTGACCGGCTGACATGTCACACGTGACCGGCTGACGTGAGGGCGCCGCCGCCATGATTATTACTGGCTGTGGAAAAATTCCCTCACACAATCCTGAGTGAAGCTCCGATATGTGTATCCGCGCTAGGGATGGCCAGTCCGGCTCTTTCTAGTGATCCGTCTCTTTCTAGTGATCCGGCTCTTTTTAGTGATCCGGCTCTTTCTAGTGATCCGGCTCTTTCTAGTGATCCGGCTCTTTCTAGTGATCCGGCTCTTTCTAGTGATCCGGCTCTTTCTAGTGATCCGGCTATTCTGCTCTTTTGACTCAAAAAACGTCTCTTTTTGTAAACAATCCTGCTCTACACCATGTAATGATTACAGAACTCTGCCTGTACAGTGACTGCTCATTCTACACATGTGCAGGGATCTAGTGATCAGTATACAGGCTCTTTATCATTCCTGTGTGGTCAGATTGTCAGCTCCTGTGATCAGGGCTCTCCTCCTCCTCATACACCTGTACAGTGTATACAGTTGTGGCCGAAAGTATTGACACCCCTGCAATTCTGTCAGATAATACTCAGTTTCTTCCTGAAAATGATTGCAATCACAAATTCTTTGGTATTATTATCTTCATTTAATTTGTCTTCAATGAAAAAACACAAAAAGAATTGTCCTAAAGCCAAACTGGATATAATTCAACATAAAAGATAAAAAAGGGGGTGGACAAAAGTATTGGCACTGTTAGAAAAATCATGTGATGCTTCTCTAATTTGTGTAATTAGCAGCACCTGTAACTTACCCGTGGCACCTAACAAGTGTTGGCAATTACTAAATCACACTTGCAGCCAGTTGACATGGATTAAAGTTGACTCAACCTCTGTCCTGTGTCCTTGTGTGTACCACATTGAGCATGGAGAAAAGAAAGAAGACCAAAGAACTGTCTGAGGACTTGAGAAACCAAATTGTGAGGAAGCATGAGCAATCTCAAGGCTACAAGTCCATCTCCAAAGACCTGAATGTTCCTGTGTCTACTGTGCGCAGTGTCATCAAGAGGTTTAAAGCCCATGGCACTGTGGCTAAACTCCCTAGATGTGGACGGAAAAGAAAAAAATGACAAGAGATTTCAACACAAGATTGTGCGGATGGAGGATAAAGAACCTCGACTAACATCCAAACAAGTTCAAGCTGCCCTGCAGTCCAAGGGTACAACAGTGTCAACCCGTACTATCTGTCGGCGTCTGAATGAAGATGGTTTGAGAGAAAGCACTGGAGACTTCTAAGGTGGCCAGCAATGAGTCCAGACCTGAATCCCATAGAACACCTGTGGAGAGATCTAAAAATAGGAGTTTGGAGAAGGCACCCTTCAAATATCAGGGACCTGGAGCAGTTTGCCAAAGAAGAATGGTCTAAAATTCCAGCAGAGCATTGTAAGAAACTCATTGATGGTTACCAGAAGCGGTTGATCGCAGTTATTTTGGCTAAAGGTTGTGCAACCAAGTATTAGGCTGAGGGTGCCAATACTTTTGTCTGGCCTATTTTTGGAGTTTTGTGTGAAATGATCAATGTTTTGCTTTTTGCTTCATTCTCTTTTGTGTTTTTTCATTGAAGACAAATTAAATGAAGATAATAATACCAAAGAATTTGTGATTGCAATCATTTTCAGGAAGAAACTGAGTATTATCTGACAGAATTGCAGGGGTGTCAATACGTTTGGCCAACACTGTATATAGTGATCAGTATAGAGGCTCTTTATCATTCCTGCGTCCTCAGATTGTCAGCTCCTGTGCTCAGAGCTCTCCTCCTCATGTTTTCATGTTGGTCTGGGGACCAGGATGGTAGACATTATTAAAGGGAGGCAATATTATTATATGGGGACCAGAATAGAGAAACATAGGGGCCCAGGATGGAGGAACATAGGGACCCAGGACATTATTAAATAAAGGGGCCAGAATGAGGAACATACATATTTGGTTTATGGTGGCAAGTGGAGACATATTTACTGTGAGGACCAATTAGGGGACATTACTGCTGTAACATAATTTACTTTTGAAAATTCTGTTTCCCATGAGGGGAATAAAAGGGAGGTTTTGTTACTGTGCCCTATGGGCACTATGTGCACTATGTTGCTTTTTTTGTCATCTGATGTAGTGTAGATATCTTGGGAAAAGTGTGCAATGTGCTCTGGAATTGATCAGTTATAGATAACCTTTTTTTTTGCAGGGATGAGTCCAGGCTAGTAGATGTGATATCGGTCTGCAACAGATGAAGAGAACTGAAGGTGAAGGACTTCACCTAGAGACACACTGGTATGTGTATTACCTATACATGCACACTAACACAACTGTATATACAGAGCTCCTGTGTATAATGTCAATGGTGAGCACTGTATAACCTACACACTGACACTATATACAGAGTTCCTGTGTATAATGTCACTGGTGATCACTGTATTGCCCGTACAATGATGCTATATACAGAGCTTCTGTGTATAATGTCAATGGTGATCTTTGCATTAACTGTACACTGACACTATATACAGAGTTCCTGTGTATAATGTCACTGGTGATCACTGTATTGCCCGTACAATGATGCTATATACAGAGCTTCTGTGTATAATGTCAATGGTGATCTTTGCATTACCTGTACACTGACATTATATACAGAGCTCCTGTGTATAATGTCACCGGTGATCACTGTTTTACCGCTACACTGACATGATACACAGAGCTCATGTGTATAATTTCACTTATAATCACTGTATTACTTGTACACTGACCCAATATACAGAGCTTATTTACATTTTCATTTTTTAGTATTATGTGTCACTATGTGGTGGCATTATGTACTCTGGCCATGACGTGGCAGAATTTGTCCCTTTGTATGTGGTATTATTTGGTCACCATTTGGTGGTAATATGTGGTCTTGTCATGGTGTCGCAGTATTTATAACTTGTACGTGGTAGTATTTGATCACTATGTGGTGGTATGTGCTCTGGTCATGATGTGGTGGTATTTCTCCCTTCTATGTGGTCTTATTAGTCTTTGTATAGTGGATTGTGATCGGTCATTTGTTTTATCTGATATCAATTAGGGGAAATTTCTATATTTCTAATAGATATTAAATATTTGAATGTTTAACCCCTGCCTGTCCTGTGACACAGCAGCATAGATGCACTTATAGTTCTACACAAAAAGCAAGTAATCATCTCTTCTAAGACCATGTGCACATGTTGAGTATTTGGTTAGATTTTTACCTCTGTATTTGTAAGGCAAACCAGAAGTGGTTGAGAAATGCTGAAAAAAATACCTCTAATTGCTCCACTCCTGGTTTTGTTTTACAAATACTGAGGTAAAAATCTCACCAAATACTCAATGTGTGCATGTACTGCTCAACCAATGATCCGCTCATTCCCTCAGTGGCTGTAAGCGCTGGGCTAGGCTTTTTCTGGGAACTCCAATGTTGATGAATGGAGCTGCAGTCACATCATCACCGGACTCTGCATTTTATAATGGGGGTAAAAGCTCCATATTCTTCTGACGATGCGGTTTCCACTGGTCGGATTCTACCAATAAATAAGTGATCACCTTCTGAGCCTGCAGATCGCTGGTAACTTGTTTTCACCAAAGGATCCCTTTAATGCAAACTACAGGAATTGTACATCACAGTTATGGTGAGCGCACAGTGATGTGCTGGAGACGCCAATATAATGGGTATAACGGGTGGCAGGTACTTGTATATAGCTGAAGGGTGGCTGGCCCCTGGAGTCAATTTCTCTGGTGGGCCCCAGACACCCCAGTCCGGCGCTGGGTGTAATCCTCAGTATCTGTATTATTCTGTATATATACACTGCACAGTACCACTTCTCCTGTCCTGTATACTGGGTGTAATCCTCAGTATCTGTATTATTCTGTATATATACACTGCACAGTACCACCTCTCCTGTCCTGTATACTGGGTGTAATCCTCAGTATCTGTATTATTCTGTATATATACACTGCACAGTACCACTTCTCCTGTCCTGTATACTGGGTGTAATCTTCAGTATCTGTATTATTCTGTATATATACACTGACAGTACCACTTCTCCTGTCCTGTATACTGGGTGTAATCCTCAGTATCTGTATTATTCTGTGTATATATACACTGCACAGCACCACTTCTCCTGTCCTGTATACTGGGTGTACTCTTTTTATTTATACACTGCACAGTAATGGCCCCTTTACACGCAGCTACAGGTAACAGGTTTTCCACAGGTAACTTACTGGCTGCAGTGAAATCATGGAGATTATTCCATTTGCACAGCAACAAGATAGACCATGTTCATGATTTCATGCAACAGTAAGTTACCTGTGGAAAACCTGTTACCTGTAGCTGCGTGTAAAGGTACCATAACACTTCTCCTGTCCTGTATACTGGGTGTAATCCTCAGTATCTGTATAATTCTGTATATACACACTGCATAGTAGCACTTCTCCTGTCCTGTATACTGGGTGTAATCCCAGTATCTGTATTATTCTGTTATATATACACTGCACAGTACCACTTCTCCTGACCTGTATACTGGGTGTAATCCTTAGTATCTGTATTATTCTGTATATATTACACTGCACAGTACCACTTCTCCTGTCCTTATACAGGGTGTAATCCTCAGTTCTGTATTATTCTGTATATATACACTGCACAGTACCACTTCTCCTGTCCTGTATACTGGGTGTAATCCTCAGTATCTGTATTATTCTGTATATATACACTGCACAGTACCACTTCTCCTGTCCTGTATACTGGATGTAATCCTCAGTATCTGTATTATTCTGTATATATACACTGCACAGTACCACTTCTCCTGTCCTGTATACTGGGTGTAATCCTCAGTATCTGTATTATTCTGTGTATATATACACTGCACATCACCACTTTCCTGTCCGTTACTGGGTGTACTCTTTTTATATACATGCACAGTAATGGCCCTTTAACGCAGCTACAGGTACAGGTTTTCACAGGTACTTACTGATGCAGTGAAATCATGGAGGATTATTCCATTTGCACACAGCAACAAGATAGAACCATGTCTCCATGATTTCACTGCAACCAGTAAGTTACCTGTGAAAACTGTTACCTGTAGATGCGTGTAAAGGGACCATACACTTCTCTGTCCTGTATACTGGGTGTAATCCTCAGTTCTGTATTATTCTGTATATACACACTGCATAGTAGCACTTCTCCTGTCCTGTATACTGGGTGTAAATCCCAGTATCTGTATTATTCTGTATATATACACTGCACAGTACCACTTCTCCTGACCTGTATACTGGGTGTAATCCTTAGTATCTGTATTATTCTGTATATATACACTGCACAGTACCACTTCTCCTGTCCTGTGTACTGGGTGTAATCCTCAGTATCTGTATTATTCTGTATATATACACTGCACAGTCCACTTCTCCTGTCCTGTATACTGGGTGTAATCCTCAGTATCTGTATTATTCTGTATATATACACTGCACAGCACCACTTTCCTGTCCTCTATACTGGGTGTAATCCTCAGTATCTGTTTATTCTGATATATACATGCACAGTGCACTTTCCTGTCCTCTATAAGGGTGTAATCCTCGTATCTGTATTATTCTGTATTATCACTGCACAGTACCACTTCTCCTGTCTGTATACTGGGTGTATCCCCGTATCTGTATTATTCTGTATACATACACTGCCACAGTACCACTTCTCCTGTCTGTATACTGGATGTAATCCTCAGTATCTGTATTACTGTATATATAATGCACCAGTACACTTCTCTGTCCTGTATATGGGGTGTAAGCCTCAGGATCTGTATTATTCTGTATATATACACTGCACAGTACCACTTCTCCTGTCTGTATACTGGGTGTAATCCTCAGGATCTGTATTATTCTTATATATACACTGCACAGTGCAGTCTCCTCCTGTATACTGGGTGTATCCTAGTATCTGTCTTATTCTGTATATATACACTGCACAGCACCACTTTTCTGTCCTGTATACTGGGTGTAATCCTCAGTATCTGTATTATTCTGTATTATTACACTGCACGAGTCCACTTCACTGTCCTGTATACTGGGTGTAATCCCCAGTATCTGTATATTCTGTATATACACTGCATAGTACCACTTCTTCGTCCTGTATACTGGTTAATCCTCAGTATCTGTATTATTCTGTATATATACACTGCACAGTGACACTTCTCTGTCCTGTATATGGTGTAATCCCAGTATCTGTGTTATTCTGTATATATACGCTGCACAGTACCACTTCTCCTGTCCTGTATACTGGGTGTAATCCTCAGGATATGAATTATTCTGTATATACAGTATACACTGCACAGTACCACTTCTCCATTTCTGTTGTTGGATAGGCTGCATTAGACTTTGGAAGGTTCATTTTGGTTTATATTTTCTACATTGCTATGGTCTAATAAAAAATAAATCTTGAAAAACCAGTTTTAATAGAATGTCCCAAGTGTGGAAGTCATCACTTCTCTTCTGTATAGGTGATGACTTTCCCTTCGCTGTGGATCTGACCGCTGGGACCCACAATCCTGAGAAACATAGCTGTGAAGAGCGCTGTGTATATAGAACTGTGAGTGATTATTCCCTCTGCGGCACCATTCACATGTGGCTCTTCAGATAACTCCTATAAGACAGTGGTGGAGGGGACACAGTACAAGTAAAATTCACTGATGGGGTGGTGGTGTTGTAATATGTGGTCTGGTGGGGTTCATGTGGCAGAGCTGTTTTTGGTCCCAGTCCGGATTCCTTCTGCTGGACATTAATATTACACATAAGGGGTTCGGCTTCTATCTTTTCTCTTCTGTGGCAGGGGTGGTCACATAAACTCGGGATCTGAGCCCCGCGGACGGCGGATGTAACATGATCTCTATTCCCTTTATTACACTTCCTGCATTATTTTCAGCCCAGAAAACCCCATTAACTCAATGCAATGAATTAAATCCACTGTAAAATAGAAACAGAGGGTTTGGCACAATATCAGATGACCGGAGCTGACACCAAGCCCCAGTGACATGACATTGTGCTCAGAAACGACAATCCCTTTATTTAAAGGAGAAATTCTGTGAAATCCGGTGTCTTCAGGCCTCTAAAGCTCCCGTCACACACAACGACGCACCAGCGATCCCGAAAACGATAATGATCCTGTAGGGATCGTTAGTGGGTCGTTACCTGGTCGCTGGGGAGCTGTCAAACAAGCAGATCTCAGCGACCAGGGACCCACCTCCCACATCGCTGGTAACTATGATAAACAGCGGGTATCTAGGCAGCGCGCGCTGCCTTAGATACCCAGTGTGTTTACCATGGTTACCAGCCTGTGAGGTTGCTGATCGTTGGTCTCTCACTGTCACACGCAGCGATGTGAGCAAAAAATAACCCAGAGCAGTTTGTAACGATCAGCGATCTCACAGCAGGGGCCTGATCGCTGCTGTGTCACTCTTAGCAATATTGTTAGTGAGATCACTGTTACATCACAAACCCTGTGACGTTACAATGATCTCGCTAATGATCTCGTTATGTGTGACGGGGGGGTTTACTGTCAACTCAGGCTAGAGTGACTGATAACAGAGGACAGTAACCTGTGGAGTGGGGGGGTAATGGTCCTCTGACCAGTTTTACCTGATGGGAGAATGACAGATACCTCTATTTATATATAAACTTCAGTGTTTACTGCTAACAGAGCGGCACCAGGAACCTGATGTCAGCAGGATGAAAATGTCTGCCAAATCATTGGGACATGGCCAGCGTCTACTGTATGGTGGCTCCGTTGTTAGCACTGTACGGTGGCTCCGTTGTTAGCACTGTATGGTGGCTCAGTGGTTATTACTGTATGTTGGCTCAGTGGTTAGCACAGTATGGTGGCTCAGTGCTCTGCACTCTATGGTGGCTCAGTGGTTAGCACTGTATATGTTGGCTCAGTGGTTAGCACTGTATATGGTGGCTCAGTGGTTAGCACTGTATATGGTGGCTCAGTGGTTAGCACAGTATGGTGGCTCAGTGCTCTGCACTCTATGGTGGCTCAGTGGTTAGCACAGTATGGTGGCTCAGTGGTTAGCACTGTATATGGTGGCTCAGTGCTCTGCACTCTATGGTGGCTCAGTGGTTAGCACAGTATGGTGGCTCAGTGGTTAGCACAGTATGGTGGCTCAGTGGTTAGCACTGTACAGTGGCTCAGTGGTTAGCACTGTATATGGTGGCTCAGTGGTTAGCACTGTATATGGTGGCTCAGTGGTTAGCACTGTATATGGTGGCCCAGTGGTTAGCACAGTATGGTGGCTCAGTGGTTAGCACAGTATGGTGGCTCAGTGGTTAGCACAGTATGGTGGCTCAGTGGTTAGCACAGTATGGTGGCTCAGTGGTTAGCACAGTATGGTGTTTCAGTGGTTAGCACTGTATGGTGGCTCAGTGGTTAGCACTGTATGGTGGCTCAGTGGTTACCACTGTATGGTGGCTCAGTGGTTACCACTGTATGGTGGCTCAGTGGTTAGCAATGTATGGTGGCTCAGTGGTTAGCACTGTATGGTGGCTCGGTGGTTAGCACTGTATATGGTGGCTCAGTGGTTAGCACTGTATACGTGGCTCAGTGGTTAGCATTGTATGGTCGCTCAGTGGTTAGCACTGTATGGTGGCTCAGTAGTTAGCACTGTACGGTGGCTCAGTGGTTGGCACTGTATATGGTGGCTCAGTGGTTAGCACTGTATATGGTGGCTCAGTGGTTAGCACTGTATACGTGGCTCAGTGGTTAGCACAGTATGGTGGCTCAGTGCTCTGCACTCTATGGTGGCTCAGTGGTTAGCACAGTATGGTGGCTCAGTGGTTAGCACTGTATATGGTGGCTCAGTGCTTGCACTTATGGTGGCTCAGTGGTTAGCACAGTATGGTGGCTCAGTGGTTAGCACAGTATGGTGGCTCAGTGGTTAGTACTGTACGGTGGCTCAGTGGTTAGCACTGTATATGGTGGCTCAGTGGTTAGCACTGTATATGGTGGCTCAGTGGTTAGCACTGTATATGGTGGCCCAGTGGTTAGCACAGTATGGTGGCTCAGTGGTTAGCACTGTATGGTGGCTCAGTGGTTAGCACAGTATGGTGGCTCAGTGGTTAGCACTGTATGGTGGCTCAGTGGTTAGCACAGTATGGTGGCTCAGTGGTTACCACTGTATGGTGGCTCAGTGGTTAGCACTGTATGGTGGCTCGGTGGTTAGCACTGTATATGGTGGCTCAGTGGTTAGCACTGTATACGTGGCTCAATGGTTAGCATTGTATGGTCGCTCAGTAGTTAGCACTGTACGGTGGCTCAGTGGTTGGCACTGTATATGGTGGCTCAGTGGTTAGCACTGTATATGGTGGCTCAGTGGTTAGCACTGTATACGTGGCTCAGTGGTTAGCATTGTATGGTGGCTCAGTGGTTAGCACTGTATGGTAGCTCGGTGGTCAGCTCCGTACGGTGGCTCAGTGGTTAGCACTGTATGGTAGCTCAGTGGTTAGCACTGTATATGGTGGCTCAGTGGATAGCACTGTATATGGTGGCTCAGTGGTTAGCACTGTATGGTGACTCAGTGGTTAGCACTGTGTGGTCGCTTAGTGGTTAGCACTGTACGGTGGCTCAGTAGTTAGCACTGTATATGGTGGCTCAGTGGTTAGCACTGTATATGGTGGCGCAGTGAGAGCCCGTGACCGCTGGACCGTAGCTAATGTGCGTAATAGAATGAAGAGGCCCGAAAGGAACATGAAAGGGGTGTCGCAGAAAACCATCCCAGCTTCTGAAACCAGACTGGAGCCACTATTGCACTGAACTGTGTGTGTTGTAAAATCTGACGAGCAAGAAAGTAAACTCTGTAAAGCTCAGAATTGTGTAAGACTCTGATTGTGTGCCTGAGAGGTGGCCGACTGACATTGCAAGCTGGCAGCAAGAGGTTGTCTGAGGGTACTGAGAACTTTACACTTCACCTGCACTTCCCACCGCAGCCCTGGGGTCCAGCCCTACCTGTGGAGGGCGCAACACCTCTGCTGCAACCCCCATCATCCCCAGAGGTCCCTACTGCAGCGGTGGCTACTTCTGGCCACAATCCATGGGTGGCATCACAACAACTCTTTATAAAAAACTGTTTTATCCCCCTTCTATTGACTCGCCCGGGACCACGGAGCTGGGTCACGACACCGTGACATCCTGCAGCTTCAGATGACGACGACGAGAGGGCCCAGTTCCAAGTACCCCACGGCCCCGATGGGCAACTGACTCCTGTCCCATATGTCATCGACTTCTGTCCGATTACCTTCGATCACGTGCAGGCCTCAGCCATATTTGTACACCCAAGTGATGCAAATAGGTGCCCACTGGCGGTACTGGCACATTGCACAGTACCGCCAGCGGTGTTGCATGGCCTTGTCCCGCAACTGCCAACACTCAATACCGCTGCACATCACTGACTGCAGCTTTCGATGCACATCACCGCCGCCTGAGTAAGTACACATGTGCATACCCGGTGTGCATGTGCACTTACTCAGGCGGCTGCCATCTTTGGACCTTAGTTATACAAAGATGGCAGTGATGTGTTGCACTACACAACTCAGATGGCGCACAGGGGGCAGAGAGTTCATGGGGGAGAGAGAGCACACAGGGGGGAAGAGAGAGCGCACAGGGGGCAGAGAGAGTGCAAGGGCAAGAGATGCCAGTGGCAGAGAGCGCACGGGGGTGCAGAGAGTGCGCATGGGGGGGCCAGAAAAAGCGCACAGAGGGGCAGAGAGATTGAACAGGGGCAGAGAGAGTGCATGGGGAAGAAAGCATGCACAGGGTGCAGAGGATTTACAGGGACAGAGAGCGCACAGTGCAGAGAGAGCGCACAGGTGGCTAAGAGAGTGCATGGGGAAGAAAGCATGCACAGGGGTGCGAGAGAGCACACAGGGGGCAGACAGAGTGCACAGGGGATAGAAAGAGTGCATCGGGGGAGAGGCGAAGCGCCCAAGGGTGCTTAGAGAGCGCACATAGAGAAAAAGAGAGCGCACAGGGGGTCAGAGTGAGTGTAGAGGGGGCAGAGAGGGCACACAGGGGAGCAGACAGAGAGTACAGGGAGAAGAAAGAGCGACATCGTGAGAGGGGTGAGTGCCCAAGGAGGCTTAGAGAGCACACAGGGGGAAAGAGAGAGTGCATAGGGGGAAGAAAAAGTGCACAGGGGAACGGGGGAGCACGCAGGGGGAGAGGGAACATACACAGGGGGAATACAGCTCAAAGGAGAGAGCACACAGGGAAGAAGACAGCATAGGGGTGAGAGAGAGCGCATAGTGGGGAGAGCGCACGAGGGGGGGGGGGTTAGGGAAGCAGGAGAATCGCTGCCCGCAGCTTCACAGAGCTTGCCACTATCGGGACGTAACCGCCCTTCCGATTTGATAGCGTCAGGACTCCATCTAGTCTGTTATATCTGTTGTTATATATATAAATAAAGATAGCTTTTTGGTATTACGCTCAAATAGTGAACTAGTAGCATCAAAAATTACTGAAACCCCGTATATGAATAAATACCACCGAGGATGTAAATAGGGAATATAGTATAAATTAATAAAATATAATAAAAACTGGACATAACCGTAAACTTAAGCTAATGCCAGTGCCAAAATATATCATCAATACAAAAAACAGGGCATAAGACTGAATACATAATACTTCGGTGTTAAAATGAATATTTGATTAACAATATGGTAAAAAAAACAATAAAAAGAGGTGAATGCAAAGCAGTAGTGCTTGTAAATGGCCAGTAGGTGACGCCAACCCACCATCGATACCATAGGTGTAGTAACTGTAACTATAATGAAGCAGGAGAAGAACAAAATTACAGCTTGTTATTAGGCAATACATACTATACAAACCTCCTAAATTCTGCAGAACAGAAAGAGGGACAAAACATGGGCAACTTTTGCCCACACCCAAGCCACATCCATTTGCAAGTGACGGACATTCAGCAGATTCCCAGGATTGTTAATCTACTATATAAGGTTGAGTGTGTGTGTATGGCTATGTGTAAATGTATGTATACAGTCCCTGACAAAAGTTATGTCGCTTATCCATGTTATGTAAATAAAAGCTTATAACCTGATGTTAAATTCATCCATTGATTGTATAAATTACTCTTTTGAAAGCTGAAACCCTCCGAAATGTGGTTTAGGTTAAGAAAATAAATTGGCATAAATGCTGAAATATTGATCATTTAATGAACACAGAATGGTCAGAGAAACGTTTTGTCGCCTGGTCATATAATGCACTCAATCCTAGTTTACATCCTCACCTATGCTCAGTAACTGATCGGTTAATTAGTGGGTGTGTATAAAAAGAAACCCAGCACCCTATAACTTCACTTAAACTGCAACTTGAGCTCTGACAACATGCCAAAAATCCACCCTGCCACCAAAGCCTTGATTATCAAGAGCCTGAAGACCAGATCCACTACAGAGGTGGCTGGCACCTTTAATGTGTCTCAGCATCAAGTACAAAGAATTAAAAAAAGATTTGAAGAGACTGGAGATGTGTTTGACAAGCCCAGGTCCGGCAGACCTCGCAAGACAACTGCTCAGGATGAACGTTTGTTGGTTAGAAAATCCAAAACAAGCCGCTCTTCCACTGCAGCAGAGCTCCAACAGGCCTGGTCACCTCAAGTCCCTGTGTCAACTAGAACAGTTTGTAGGATTCTGTCTCGCAATGGCCTCCATGGTCGAATCAGTGACCAGAAGCCAGCACTAAACAAAAGGCAAATAAAAAACCATGTGGCATTTGCAAAGTCCCACAGCCTGCTAAACAGATGGACGCTGGAAAAGTGGCAGAAGGTGGATTTCTTTAATGAATCTTCAGTAGAATTACACCACAGCCACCGCAAATACTGAAGGAGACCTACTGGAGCCCGCCTGGTAAATTTGATGGTGGAAAGATCACGGACTGGGGTTACATTCAGTATGGGGGTG
Source organism: Allobates femoralis (assembly GCA_033576535.1). Classification (NCBI taxonomy): domain Eukaryota; kingdom Metazoa; phylum Chordata; class Amphibia; order Anura; family Aromobatidae; genus Allobates; species Allobates femoralis. The sequence continues at coordinate 165,648,212 of JARQOC010000007.1, read as the reverse complement.
TGCAAAACATTTGCAAGGTGGAAGGCAATATCAATACCCTAAAATATCAAGAAGTATTGACTACCTCTTATATTCCAAATCATAAAAGGGGTCAAATTCTGCATCAGGATGGTGCTCCACCTCATACATCCATCTCTACAACAAAGTTCCTGAGTGTGTGTGTATGTGATCAAGGTCCTGTGAGTCACTTTGCGCAGGTCCTGCATGGTGCACGGAATCAGGACACAGCGGGATTGTCAGGGAGGGTAATAAAGTGTGTGTATGTCTATCTGTGTGTGTGATGTGTGTGTATGTATGTGTATGTGATCAAGGTCCTGTGAGTCACTTTGCGCAGGTCCTGCCTGGTGCACGGAATCAGGACACCGCGGGATCGTCAGAGAGGGTAACTGATTGGAGCATTTTTGCTGTGGAAATCTCAGTAAGGCACATCAGCGTTTTTCGCTGATGTGCGGCAGATCTGGCAGATTTACCGCACCTGCCGGATCTGCCGCCTAACCTCCGCACTTGCAGCCCGGATCCGGAAAACCACATGCATTGTCTATGGGGCTTGCGGCCCGGTGCGGCAAGTTCGGTTACGCCAGATCGGCCGGATCCAGCACTTGTGGCCGCGAAAAACAACTGCAAGCAGTGTTTTATTTTCACGGCCACAAGTGCTGGATCTGCCACATATGGCAGAACCGTACTTGCCCCACTGGACTGCAAGCCCCATAGACAATGCGTGTGGTTTCCCGGGCTGCAAGTGCAGAGGTTAGGCGGCAGATCCGGCAGGTGCGGTACCACCTGCCCGATCGGCCGCACATCAGCGGAAAACGCTGATGTGAAAGGGGCCTAAAAATAGTAAAAATGCATCACAGACTGTGTGAATACCAATCCGTTTGTGAGGCTACTTTGGAAAAACGCACAGATTAATTGACTTGATCATTTTTGAGCACATCTGTTTTCTCCAGAAAAAACGCACCACTTACAAACACACGTTTGGCACAACTTCTTACAAATCACATAGCATGATAAAGCTTTGGGTGATGCGTTTTGCTCCAGAAACACATGCCCAAAAATGCAGCACAAATGCACAGTGGGCACTTAGCCTTACTATTAATCTTCTCTGATTATTGCATTTTTGCTGCACTTTTTAAGTCTTTTCCGATTCATTTGATGTGTTTTGGTGCAGACGTGAATGACCATTTGTATGTGTTTTTTATAGCTTTAATTCTGAACTTCAAAAAGTAACTGCAGTTTTCTTCCATGCATTTTTATGTCATCATAGAAGCTTCTAGAGAGAAAAAAGTAACAGATGGCAGAATTCAGTGCGTCTTTAGACGTACAAGGGGCGAGCGCTCATGAGATCACATCAACTTTGCTCGCACAGTTAGAGATTGTCCAGTAACATAACATCATGTTATTGTAGAGACATTACCTTTTATCATTCTCTAGATCCTAATTGCTGGCTCCAGCTCTCATGGGGTTAATTGTCAACTTCTCCTGACTTCCTACCTCTATTACTACAAGTCCCATCATGCATTGCACTGGCCTATAAGCCGAACTTATCACACCCACTCAAAACTCCACCCAAACCTGCCCTGACATACATTTTATTCCATTTTTTATCATTTTAGTTAGAAAATAATCACATCATGTTTTTACCCCATTTACCGATCCTCATAAATATCTTGATCACTGTGTAGTGCTGATCGTTATGATTTCAGGGACACCAAATATGTCCATGTTATTTGCTAATTTGTTATATTTGTCATTTTAAATAAACTTGCATAAGAAATTACATTCTTGTTTTTCATTATTTATTTAGTAATTTCATGGGATGAAAAAAATCTTTTATTTGCTCTCTATAAAACAAATACATAGGAATACATTACTGTGTACAGATCAAGTGCACAAAAATCTCCCAGTCACATCATCAGAGCCTGTGGTTCCATAGTGAAAGATGCAGCCTGCAATTAAACTGCACTGTGCGCTGTGTAAGGGGCCGCCACGGTGCCTGTGTAAGGGGCCGCCGCGGTGCAGTGTGCTGGGGACTGCGGCTTTATTATCACTTCCTGCGGCCGCTATGACAAGCTCCGAGCCTCCTTCCCTCAGCTACATCAATGAAAGCTGGCGGGCCAATCAGATCACAGATCCGCAAGTGACGTCGGCGTATGACGTCACTTGAGGTTTCTGATTGGTCGACGTCACTTGCGAGTCTGTGATCTGATTGGCCCACCAGCTTCCATTGATGTAGCTGAGGGAAGGAGGCTCGGAGCTTGTCGTAGCGGCCGCAGGAAGTGATAATAAAGCCGCAGTCCCCAGTACACTGCACCGCGGCGGCTCCTTACACAGCGCACCGTGGCAGCGTCCTTACGTTGTCCATGGTGCCACGAGCAGCACTTTGAAGCCCTGGGGGCCGCCTGCGGCCCCCGGGACGCGTGTTTGAGGCCCCTGATATAGAGTCTGTGCTGACTGTATATAGAGTCTGTGCTGACTGTATATAGAGTCTGTGTTGACTGTATATAGAGTCTGTGCTGACTGTATGTAGAGTCTGTACTGGGGTATATGGAGACTGCTGTTGTGCTGAATATATAATATGGAAGCTGTGCTGGGCTATATATACTATCTGGAAGCTGTGCTGGGCTATATATACTATCTGGAGGCTGTGCTGGGCTATATATACTATTTGGAAGCTGTGCTGGGCTGTATATATAATATGGAAGCTGTGTTGGACTATATATATTATTTGGAGGCTGTGCCGGGCTGTATATATTATTTGGAGGCTGCTGCTGGGCTGCCACAGCTTCCAAAAAATATATACAGCCCGGCACAGCCTCCAAATAATATATATAGTCCAGCACAGCTTCCATATTATATATACAGCCCAGCACAGCTTCCAAATAGTATACATAGCCAAGCACAGCTTCCAAATAATATATACAGCCCGCAGCCTCTAAATCATATATACAACATGGGAGTTTCCATATTTTATATACAACCCTGAACAGCCTCTATATTATATATACAGCCCACCCAGGAGCCTCTATATTACATTTACACAGCCTGCAACATCTATATTATATTCGTGAATCATAGTATGTGTTAAAGGGGCCCACTGAGACTGTTTTACCCGGGACCCACAAAAACCTGGAGCCGGCCCTTCATGAGCTCCCAAAGAGACGCCATCAAATCACCGAGATCCAGCGCGTTAGCGCGCATGTGCAACATCATGCTACAGCCCAAACCAAGAGTGCATGCCTAAAAAGCAAATCAGGGCACCTGTGCTGCAGCCAAATAAAGGGATAATATATGAGAGCTAGACCCTGAACTATAAGGCTGACATCATAATAAGTGCCCCTCACAAAAAACACAAATAACTCCTATGTGTCCAGTCCCTTCCCGAGAGCGAGCAGACATGATGAGATTTGTAGCACGCAGGGTGGATTTGATTTAAATCTAACTGATTTAAATCACGATTTAAATCACTAGTCAGTAAGGCTTGATTTAAATCAGTGATTTAAATCAAAGTTTCTACCTAAACTAGTTCTTGCTACTTTAACATGCAAGTAGATGAAGATTTTTAGAATCACTTTTTATATTACTTTTTTCTCCACAGTTTAATGGGTTAATCATTCATATTTGGACACCACTGTTCTGTTGTACTTAGGAAGGAGAAAAATAATCCTGACCTTAATAACAATTTAAATAGATTTATTCAACTGAAACAATAACAACATTACAGCATAAGTTATTTGCTTAAACAAACATCCATGTTTGTTAACTAATTTGGCTAAACAAAATATATATATATTTTAAGAAACTTAGACTGTCAGCCCAGCCGACACATGAAAAACTTAAATACTACTGTCCTTGCTGTCCTCTGTAGCTCACTTGTCGTCATCTTCATCATCATCTTCTTCTTTGTTCCTATTCATAATCTGGAAAAGAAAAACAAGCTTTCCTGCTTTATTGGGTCCCAACCGATTTCTCAATTTAGAATGAATGAGTCCAAAGGAAGAGAATATTCTTTCAACGCCTGCAGAAGAAGCTACTGCTGTTAAAAGTGAAATCATTACTTGAACAGTCTCTAAATCCAAGCGCTTAAGTGACTTCCACCAGTTTACTGGTGTGACCTTCCTTAAAATACCTTCAGCAAACATAAATTTCTTGAATGGTTCCCCCTTAGCTCTGAAGTTTATAATAGTTGGCATTAAAGATGGATGATTGCTGGATACCCATGTCATAGCGAACTCCTCTTCCTCAGCACTTAGGTTTTGACCCTGATATTGGATATTGACAATATTTGCCAAAAAATGAGCTGGAGTCAGTGCTTGTCCCATTTGTTTGTTTACTGCTTGTAATTTAATTCTGTCCATGTGTAGTTCTGTTTTTAAGTGTTCACTCAGTTCCTTCCAAATTTCAACAGCATCCGCAATAAAACAGCTATTTTTCTGTATTTTGTTTAAAGCTTGAGAGATGGGTTTCAGGAAGCTCAGCATATGTTCAATGTTGAGGATTTTGGCCGTGACAGTGCCATCTATTTTATCTCGATTTTCTTCACAAAGTGTCATCAGAATAGGCCAGTTTTTGATATACTGCTCAAAACAGTCCACCACAGAGTTCCATCTAACATCTTGTGGGAGCGTTAGCTTGGTTCCACCCATCCTTTTCAGAGCTGCTGCAGCAAAATGATTATTACGGAAGTATTTAGCAATTTCAACAACATTAGCCTTTATTTCTGGAACACTTAAGTCTTTGGCTAAGAGGTGCAGCAAATGAGCACTGCAACCATATGTTATTAGCAGCTTTGTATTCCTTCCCTGCTCTTCTAAATCTCTTCTCATCTTGGATACGTTTGCAGCATTGTCAGTGACCAAACTGCGTACTAGACATTTGAATTATTGTTCACATGTCGTTATAGCTTTTACTGTCACTTCTTGTAAGTATTCTAATGTGTGTCCATTTCCGGACGTATCAGTTGTTTGTGCAAGGAAGACTTTACCTTCTTCTGTTGTTATACAAGCACATACAATAGGATCATTGTGGACATTACTCCACCCATCAATACTTAGGTTAACAATTTTACCCTCCAGAGCTGTTACACATTGCTCCATTTCTCTGTCATACACTTGATCCAGCAGTTTCCCTGCAACATCAGCTCTGCTGGGTGGACTGTATCCTGGTCTCAGTGACTGAACCATATTAATGAAATGTGGGTTCTCAGTCAGATGGAAAGAAGAGTTCGTTGCATAAATAAACTGGGCAATTTTTTCATCAATCAACTCTTTTTCTAATCTGCTAGTTCTTATCACAAACCTATCTATGGTGGTTCCAGGACTTAAAGGTTTTTTCTTCCTTTTGGGTGATGGTGATATGTGGCTGTGGGTGTCTGATGATGATGCTGCTATTGGGGGGCTACTGCTATGGACAGTAAGAGAAGCGTTGCCACTTTAAGAAGTCCCTGCCTGTGTGGGACCGTAAGAAACACGCTGCCACTTTAAGAGACAGAAACCCCCCCAGCTGTGGTATGATGGTATGTCCTGTTTTCCCCCCTTCGGAGAGTGTGTTTTTTGGAACAGCCCGTTTATGTGTAGAGAGGAACAGACTTTCTGTGTAGTTTGGAAAAGACGGCAGTGTTCGTGTGAAATGAAAGTGGGACACAGACAAGCCCGGTATCCAGTGAGAATCTGAAGCAAGGAGAAGATTTGCAGCCCATCGACTCGAGACAGGAGACGTGTGCATCTTCGGATAAGACTGCTGTTGTTGGGGGCCCCCGGGACTGCATCCAAATCCCTGCATCACTGTGAGTTGAATATTGTGCACCTCTCAGGGTAGAATAGGCTTCAGTAGGTAGAACACGGCAGCCGTGTGGCCTGTGTAGCACGGCCAGAAAGGTTACACGTAGAGTAGCATTGTACCTTGCTGTTGTGAATTTACCTGTGTGCTCTTAACTTGTGATAGTTGGAGAACCGTGCTATTGAGCGGACCAGCTAGAGAAAACGAACAGTTTGTTAAATCTCGTTTTTGCCACTGTTTACCCCTGCTTGAACCTGCCTTCTTCACATCTTTCCCCGCCTGTTAATAAATTCACCCTTGTGGTTTGCACTCCCATCTTGTGTATCGTACCTTATTCTGCACCGCGGTGGTCCTCCCAGCCATCGCTTCACTGCTGCTAATGAAGCACTATCCTGGATGGATAACTCTGAAACTGTAGAACAGGATGATGGTGATCTTGGAGGTGGATAGTTTCCAGAATCCATGAATTCCCCTAAACAAAAAAAGTCAATGCTGTTATTTTATTGTTTATTATACAATTTCTGCTTATTGTACACAACACATCACTGCCCCTGCCCCAAAAGGAATATTTGTTTTTCTTCATAACTGTACCAAATGACAGTAACATGCAGTAATAATAAGAAATATAATTTTTCTCACACATGACAGTTCCGTCTTTAGAAATAGGATTCAATAAAAATGTTTACCAACCTGAAGATCCTGCCTGTTCAGAAGTGTTTCTTTGGTCATCTTCATCACCGCACTTCTCATGATGTTGCCTCATTCGCGCCACCAGGCCTTGCATCTCTTTGTTGCATTGTTTGCATTTTGCACGCATGCCTGCCTTACCGATAGGCGAAGGAGCTTCATTAAAATATTCCCAAACGGTCTCTTTTACGGCCTGCTGCCATTATAAGGAAAGAATGTAATAAACCTCAGATCATACACACAAACAGATCCAGACTTGTCTGTCTGTGGCTATGCTGCAGTATTGTGCTCAAAGTTTCACTTTCATTTTCTTGTCTGCTTGCCCTTCCTCCTCCTCACACTTAGATTCACATTCTTCTTGTATTGTGCAGATCTATTCCACTCCAAACAATCAGAAACATATTGTCTGACTTCTTGGACTTGGCACTGAAGGGGTTGATTCTGTATTCATAGGTTTGTAGAACAATAGGATTAAGGTCTTTTTCTCAACTCTGTTCATGTTGTAACATTTTTGCCGTGAAGAAGAGGCTGGGACCTCTGCGGAGTCAAATTCAGTTTTGAGAACTGCGTAAGTAAAGCGAGCGTCTGATAATATAGGAGATAAACTGCCCACTGATCCAACAGAAACCTCTGGAAGAGCATGGCATTGTGAATGTTACACATATACAGCCTTTATTCTACTCAGTTAAACAACTCAGCTTTATCTCATGATGGAAGAACCTTTGGATGGTAAAATATTTTCCTCAAAAAGCAGTTTATTGAAAAAAATCCGATTTAAATAAAAAAAAATCCGATTTATATTAAAAAATCCGATTTTTTTGTTTTTTTTTAAAAAAAAAAACATTGATTTTTATCCACCCTGGTAGCACGTGGTTATCCTGATTCCATAACCGGAACTTGCACATCCTTACAAACGGGAAAAGATAACTGGGTCCCAGGTAGCCTTTGATAGGACATGTCATCCTTCAAACTTTGATCAAAACTATCATCAAAAAACACTGGTGTCTCTTGGGACTAGCGGTTCTACAATCCCTGAATTCCACACTTTGCCTCTTTGTCATAAAAGGTCACAAAACCTTAATGTTCGGCTAATCAGAGGGGAAGAAGGTTCCCCCAAGAGATCACTCCGCCAGAGCACAATAGCAACGCCACACAACTCCACGCAACGCTCTAATGTTGGGCAGTTACTTCCTCTGCCAAGAGGCAAAACATTCCCAATAGCAGGCTTCTATACGTGCGACTCCTCGTTCTATCTCATCACGGGTCCTTGTGGTCTCGGATATGTTGGGGAGATGACCCAATAGTACTCAGAAATCCAGCATCCGGTGTAGACAGACTTTACTCCCTACTCCATCACATTTCATTACATACAGTGGCGCGGCTCAGAAACCAAGTCACAGAGCGTATCCCTATCAGCAGATGTGGGTCCAAGAGAATCCGCAAGTTAAAGCAATGTGAATCCGTTTGGACGCACACACTAAAAATCCTACAACCCTTTGGCCTCAATAGAGAATGAGTTTTTTTTATTAATATCTCCATTTCTGTTGATTTTTTGGTAGTCCCTCTGTTGTAGTTACATTGTATTACATCCTATGTGTCCTCTCCATCTTTCACCTTTATTTTGAGATTCAGGGTTTATTCTGCATCACTTCCTTTGACATTGTGACTCCTTGTCATGTTTTTCTTTTTATCCTCTCATAACCCTTTCAGTAATTTATTATCCCGTTATATTGCTGCTCATATTATATGAAAAATACTTTTTCCCCATTGTTATCTGGTTGCACTGATGATAAATATATGCTCAGTTGTATCCTTTACTATATACCTCGTCATTTATCCTTTTTCCCTGCAGATCTGCTAGAATGTCTCACCACTGATGATATCACAGAATCACGATTGCCAGCTTCTTCTTATCATCTGGCACACCTCTTCATTTATATACAGTGCATGTGCTGTGTAACAACTAGTATGGATGTTTCAGGAATCCAATGATGTGGGGGCAAAGACACGACTGAGACAAGGTATAAAGGTGAACGTCTGTATTTACACCTGTGGCAAAGAACTACAAATGTGCAGGTGCAGCAAACGAGCAGAGTTCATTCACAGTAATGCCAAACGGAATAGTCTCTAGTAACAGTTCACACTCGAAGTGGCTGAAAACAGAACAGTCTATAAGCAACAGTTCATACCCAGGAAAGCCTGAAACAGTATATTCTCTGAGTACACAGTCCAGAACTGGATGCAGTGCAGAGCAATTAAGTGCAAGACCCGAACAGTCCTGAACTCTGCAACTGCACTTACATAAACTTAAGTGAATGATGCAGCGGAGCTTTTTAGAACAGAGTTTACATGAAGCAGGGTAGGCTGGCATAAGCTGGATGTCATATATGATACAGTCTATCTAGAGTCTAATGCATGGGTATAATGAGACACATGAGACATACGCTTCTTAAGTATTCCTTGTATTGCGTCATACAAGTCAGTGCATTAACAGAATGTGAAATCAACGTAAATTGCAGAGTGCAAGCACTAAGCCAAGGATATCAGAGGTAGAGCTTTAAAACATAGCACAAATCTCAAGGAGAATATTCAGAATCTCTGTACTTTCCTGGTAGATGGTGATGGTAAGCAGAATGGTCCGGTATCCATAAATGGTTCCAGGGTTCCAAGCAGAGTAAATCCAAGGCTTCCAGAGGCCAAGTCACAGAAAGATTGCAGACCTGATTCAGGAGCACAGGTTAACCAGCTGTAGTTATTTAAAAAGGCAAATGGCAAGCAACAGGGCAGGAACACCGGAGCTGAGAACTCCATATTGTTTGAGGGCAAAAGTCAACGCAACAGGACAGGAAACAAGATGACCGAAAAAACACACTAGATTCAAGGATAACAGTGGATGTGGCAAAAAAGTCTGGGAACCTCACACTGGAGCAGGAACAAACTGCAGACAGCGCAACTTGATGCAGCAAGGTCAACTGGAAGAAGGTGGAGATTAGCTGGACTCCAGACTGCTGAGAGGCTGAACAGAGCCAAACCAGAATAGCTGGTGAAGAAGCACAAACGTGAGATGCGCAAAGGAGCCAGGGATTCAATCAAAATACTCAAACAAGGCCTGGAAGATGGATCGGAAACTTTAAAGACAGGAAAACAGGAACAAAAAGGCAGAAACAAGGTAGCGGACAATATCTTAGATAAGGGCGACCAGACACGCTGACACTGGACCAGGCCACTTCATTGCGCATGCGCCGCCGATCTGTGTTTCACTGCGGGCACTTCCTGCATTCCACCAACTGGAAACAGGATGTACCCCGCGATTACACGCTATTTAAGCGTGTCTGACCACCTCACATGGCCACAACTGATGACTCAGAACACAGGTATTTCTCTAGATCAGCAGGGGCCTTTCTTCCCTATACTCCCATATATATCACTCACTCCAATATTCTCATCTCAGTCCTTTGGACTATTCACTTCCCTATCACAGGAGATCTGTTATGTACCTCCCCCAATATATTGCCTCACAGATAACATTTCCTTGTTCATTTATAGTAACAGGTTGACACTTTTCCTTGTGTGGACCCTCAGGACTCCTTCCTTCACTTACTCTCGGTGGATCCTGGTACCTGTGTGTATGTTCCTCACACACTCCTCATATGGAGGTCCTGCCTCTTGGTAGTTCTCCTTGTCCGCTTTGTTAATAGCACCATCTATACCTTACACATTGTCTACGTTAATCTATTACTGGGCTCACTGCTCTTTTCTTGTTTCCTCACCTTGTGATACATATTAGTCTGGTCTGTGAAGCGGATTCCGCCATTCCTCTCCCGTCTCTTATTTAGGCAGACGAGTCCATTCTTAAGGGATCATCATTGAGGTATGTTCCTCATATCCTTTACTATCCCTCTATTCACATTGCTATACCTAATATGTATTTTTAATTCTCAATATCTTATTTTATAGATCCTTGTTTTTCTTACACACCTCTGAACAAATTCCAGATGGTCACATCCCCACCAGAGTCTGCTCCTGTCACATCCCCACTAGAGTCTGCTCCTGTCACATCCCCACTAGAGTCTGCCCCCACCAGAGTCTGCTCCTGTCACATCCCCACCAGAGTCTCTCCTGTCACATCCCACCGGAGTCTGCTCCTGTCACACCCCCACCAGAGTCTGCTCCTGTCACATTCCCACCAGAGTCTGCTCCTGTCACATCCCCACCTGAGTCTGCCCCTGTCACATCCCCACCAGAGTCTGCCCCTGTCACATCCCAAGCAGAGTCTGCCCTGTCACATCCCCACCAGAGTCTGCTCCTGTCACATCCCGCCAGAGTCTGCTCCTGTCACATCCTCACCAGAGTCTGCTCCTGTCACATCACCACCAGACTCTGCTCCTGTCGTATCCCCACCAGAGTCTGCTCCTGTCACATCCCCACCAGAGACTGCTCCTGTCACATCCACACCAGAGACTACTCCTGTTACATCCTCACCAGAGTCTGCTCCTGTCACATCCCCACCAGACTCTGCTCCTGTCACATCCCGCCAGAGTCTGCTCCTGTCACATCCTCACCAGAGTCTGCTCCTGTCACATCCCCACCAGAGTCTGCTCCTGTCACATCCCCACCAGAGTCTCTTCCTGTCACATCCCCACCAGAGTCTGCTCCTGTCACATCCCAACCAGAGTCTCTTCCTGTCACATCCCCACCAGAGTCTGCTCCTGTCACATCCCCACCAGAGTCTGCTCCTGTCACATCCTCACCAGAGTCTGCTCCTGTCACATCCCCACCAGAGTCTCTTCCTGTCACATCCCCACCAGAGTCTGCTCCTGTCACATCCCAAGCAGAATCTGCTCCTGTCACATCCCAAGAAGAGTGTGCTCCTGTTACATCCCAAGAGTCTGCTCCTGTCACATCCCGCCAGAGACTGCTCCTGTCACATCCTCACCAGAGTCTGCTCCTGTCACATCCTCACCAGAGTCTGCTCCTGTCACATCCCGCCAGAGACTGCTCCTGTCACATCCTCACCAGAGTCTGCTCCTGTCACATCCTCACCAGAGTCTGCTCCTGTCACATCCTCGCCAGAGTCTGTTCCTGTCACATCCTCACCAGAGTCTGCTCCTGTCACATCCTCGCCAGAGTCTGCTCCTGTCATATCCATACTAGAGTCTGCTCCTGTCACATCCCCACCAGTGTCTGCTCCTGTCACATCCCCACCAGAGTCTGCTCCTGTCACATCCCCACCAGAGTCTGCTCCTGTCACATCCTCACCAGAGTCTGCTCCTGTCACATCCCCACCAGAGTCTGCGCCTGTCACATCCTCACCAGAGTCTGCTCCTGTCACATCCCCACCAGAGACTGCTCCTGTCACATCCCCACCAGAGACTGCTCCTGTCACATCCCCACCAGAGTCTGCTCCTGTCACATCCCCACCAGAGTCTGCTCCTGTCACATCCTCACCAGAGTCTGCTTCTGTCACATCCCCACCAGAGTCTGCTCCTGTCACATCCCCACCAGAGTCTGCTCCTGTCACATCCCCACCAGAGACTGCTCCTGTCACATCCCCACCAGAGTCTGCTCCTGTCACATCCCCACCAGAGTCTGCTCCTGTCACATCCCCACCAGAGTCTGCGCCTGTCACATCCCCACCAGAGTCTGCTCCTGTCACATCCTCACCAGAGTCTGTTCCTGTCACATCCTCACCAGAGTCTGCTCCTGTCACATCCCCACCAGAGTCTGCTCCTGTCACATCCCCACCAGAGTCTGCTCCTGTCACATCCCCACCAGAGTCTGCTCCTGTCACATCCCCACCAGAGTCTGCTCCTGTCACATCCCCACCAGAGTCTGCTCCTGTCACATTCCCACCAGAGTCTGCTCCTGTCACATCCTCACCAGTCTTCTCCTGTCACATCCTCACCAGAGTCTGCTCCTGTCACATCCCCACCAGAGTCTGCTCCTGTCACATCCCCACCAGAGTCTGCTCCTGTCACATCCCCACCAGAGTCTGCTCCTGTCACATCCTCACCAGAGTCTGCTCCTGTCACATCCTCACCAGAGTCTGCTCCTGTCACCTCCTCACCAGAGTCTGCTCCTGTCACAACCCCACCAGAGTCTGCTCCTGTCACATCCCCACCGGAGTCTGCTCCTGTCACATCCCCACCGGAGTCTGCTCCTGTCACACCCCCACCAGAGTCTGCTCCTGTCACATTCCCACCAGAGTCTGCTCCTGTCACATCCCCACCTGAGTCTGCCCCTGTCACATCCCCACCAGAGTCTGCCCCTGTCACATCCCAAGCAGAGTCTGCCCCTGTCACATCCCCACCAGAGTCTGCTCCTGTCACATCCCGCCAGAGTCTGCTCCTGTCACATCCTCACCAGAGTCTGCTCCTGTCACATCACCACCAGACTCTGCTCCTGTCGTATCCCCACCAGAGTCTGCTCCTGTCACATCCCCACCAGAGACTGCTCCTGTCACATCCACACCAGAGACTACTCCTGTTACATCCTCACCAGAGTCTGCTCCTGTCACATCCCCACCAGACTCTGCTCCTGTCACATCCCGCCAGAGTCTGCTCCTGTCACATCCTCACCAGAGTCTGCTCCTGTCACATCCCCACCAGAGTCTGCTCCTGTCACATCCCCACCAGAGTCTCTTCCTGTCACATCCCCACCAGAGTCTGCTCCTGTCACATCCCAACCAGAGTCTCTTCCTGTCACATCCCCACCAGAGTCTGCTCCTGTCACATCCCCACCAGAGTCTGCTCCTGTCACATCCTCACCAGAGTCTGCTCCTGTCACATCCCCACCAGAGTCTCTTCCTGTCACATCCCCACCAGAGTCTGCTCCTGTCACATCCCAAGCAGAATCTGCTCCTGTCACATCCCAAGAAGAGTGTCCTCCTGTTACATCCCAAGAGTGTGCTCCTGTCACATCCCAAGCAGAGTCTGCTCCTGTCACATCTCAAGCAGAGTCTGCTCCTGTCACATCCCAAGCAGAGTCTGCCCCTGTCACATCCTAAGCAGAATCTGCTCCGGTCACATCCCAAGCAGAATCTGCTCCTGTCACATCCCAAGAAGAGTGTGCTCCTGTCACATCCCCACCAGAGTCTGCTCCTGTCACATCCTCACCAAACTCTATTCTTGTGACTTCTGCTCCTGTCACCAGGCACTGCCATGTTCATTCTGTAGGTGTTTCTGGTTATAGGGGAGAAGTCTCTGCTAGAAATTCTGAAGAGAGCAAGCTCACCTCTTCCATTAGGATTGGAATGGCTGGGACCTATAGTACTTCAGTCTTACAGTGTGGATGTGTTGGATTGGCATCCAGCTGAAGTCATTCGCTCCTAGCTCCAGCCAATTGGGAAGTACCACACCCTATTTATATCTCAGCCTCTTGCTGAAAGCTGCAAGAAATAGTTTTTGGTTCACTTGTTTGTATCCTGCTGTGTTTTGCTGATTTTCCTGTTTGACCTCTGCCTGATTTTTGGACATTTCTGCCTTACAATTTTGTACCTTGCTGCCATCTTATTTCTGACCCGGCTCTCTGACTACGCTATGGGATCCTGCTTTTTGTCCTTTTTGACTTCCCGGCTTTGACCCTACTTGGCGACTTTCCTGCCTCTGGATTGCAGCCCTTCTATAGGCAGCGACCCATTGAACCTTGCAGTAAATCCAGATCACTGTATAGCGGTAAAGGGTGTCTTGGTATCTCAGGATTCTGCCTGACGTATTTTGCATCTAGTCTGTCTGGGATTACCCTTTTTCCCTGTAGCTCAGACGAGCATCGCAAGTCTTGGGATATGTTATTACTTCCATCACATTTACTTACTGACAAGTTCCCCCAGGACCTTGGGGTATTCGGAACCGGGCTAACAGTTCTGCTGGGGGAGACACGGGGTCAAAACCCGACTCCGTGGCCCTGGCGGTGTCAATAAAAGTTTCGGGAATTGGAATTTAGGGATTGTTGTCATGATGCCACCCGTTGTCTTTGGCTATTAGTGGGCGACGCTGAGGTGCGAGACCTCTGGGGACGATGGGATTGCAGTTGTGGTGGTTTCGCTCCTCACGGGTGAAGCAGGTCCCCAGGGCAACCAGTGTGGTATTAGTTGGTGGTAGACCAGCAGGCCTGATCGGGCTGAAGAGAGGGATCGGAGCTTCTCCCACGCTGGCTTCTATGGCCTGCACGGCTCATCAGTCTACTGCTCCGCAGGCGGGAAATAAAAGGAGTTCTAAACCCTGTTTATTTAGCTTTTACTTCAGTGGCACCCAGAGCACTGTCCTTGCCCAATCTCAGTCCGGGTAGTCCTGAGTGACCGGGATAGCTTCTCCAAGACACCCCCTTTTATGTTCCTTCCTTCTCGGGTTGCTTCCTCTCTCAACGCTGCCTGTCCGCCTCTATCCTGCAAGCCCCTCCGCACACAGTACCCCAATCCAGCAGCCACGGGTCTTCTTGGGTGATCGGCCACGTCCCCTGACCCTAGTCCAGCTACCTTTTGGGTGGATGTGTCGGGAGTTGATCACAGCTTCTCTAGATCTTTTGGCCTCCGGTTCTGTGGTTGGAGCGTAGCATCTCACCACCAGCAGGGTCAGTCCCCTGGTTCTCAGACTGCCCTTCTGCTTCACTTCAGATTCAGGTGCACGGGTGGATCGCTCACTGCCCATGCCCCTAGGGCCCCCTCCGCATCGGTTGTTCCGGTACCCAGGACAAGCTCCTCGCTGCTCAAGTCCTCCGGGTCCTTCTCCTTCCACTACTTCCTCTCAACTGACCTCAACTAACTTCCCACCCTCCACCTTTCTTTCTTCCATCCCACTGACTACCTGGGCCCTCCCCCTATCGGGTCCGCCCGCCGTCCCTGGGACTGTTGGGTGCTTTTGTGGGTGTCTGGACCTACCATCTTGTTTACTGAGAACAGGAATACCACACCCTTGGGATGAGTGCAATACCCCTTTGTGGCGACCAGGCCGCAGGGGCGACACATTCCCCCTTAGCAAAGATTAGCACGTCCTCCTGCTGCTACACGGATCAAATGATGTTGCATATAGGACTCACATTTTTATAACATGCATGTAGGGCTGGGCGATTTTGAAAAAAATCAAAATCTCGATTTTATTTAAACCTATGGACGATTTTCGATTTAAATCTCGATTTTTTTTTTCTTTTATTTTTTTTCTTTTCTTTGATGAATAAAGAGAAAAACTAAGAGGTACCATATATACTCTTGTATAAGCCGACCCGTGTATAAGCCGACCCCCCTACTTTTGCCCCCAAAACCTGGGAAAACCTATTGACTCGTGTATAAGCCGAGGGTGGACCCCAGCACAGGTATACAGGCCCCAGCAGTGTTACAGAAGCAGCCCCAGCGGTGTATAGAGCAGCAGCCCCAGCGGTGTATACAGTAGCAGCCCCAGCGGTAGTATACAGCAGCAGCCCCAGTGGTGTATATAGCAGCAGCCCCCAGTGGTGTCTATAGCAGCAGCCCCAGTGGTGTATATAGCAGCAGCCCCCAGTGGTGTATATAGCAGCAGCCCCAGTGGTGTATATAGCAGCAGCCCCAGTGGTGTATATAGCAGCAGCCCCAGTGGTGTATATAGCAGCAGCCCCAGTGGTGTATATAGCAGCAGCCCCAGTGGTGTATATAGCAGCAGCCCCAGTGGTGTATATAGCAGCAGCCCCAGTGGTAGTAGTATACAGCAGCAGCCCCAGTGGTGTATGGAGGACACTGGTGAGTGCACCAGCCCCAGACTGCAGTGATTGCTCCCTGCACTGTTTATGGAGCCTCAGCGGTGCACACACTGACCTGGAGCCGGGGATGGTGCCGATCACTCCCGCACAGTGCTGCAGGCTGCTCCGGTCTCCCCCATCTCTGGACTGAGCAGCCATGCTCATGTGGAAACACCGACCCATCCGCCGGCCGTGCACCGGATTACGGCTGCTGCCCTGCGAGCCCCCGATCCAGGGAGACGCTCCCCATGTCTGCCGCAGGTCACACGGCTCCCGACTGCGGCGCCACAAGTCCCCCGCCTCCCGCCAAAGTCACATTGCGGCATCTACAAGGCGGAAGTGTGGAGGCGCACTGTTATTATACTTATCCCCGCCGCTGCCGCCCTGTATACCCATGGGGGGGCGCCATTTTAATTCGAATTACACGATTTTGAAAAAATCAGAATCGTGGCCACATCAGGGGGCGAATTAATCGAATTAATTCGATTAATCGCCCAGCCCTACATGCATGTATAACAACAATAAAACTTGACAAGAGTGCTTCTTCCTGAACAGGAGGCTCTTTGCTTAAACGTTGCTTAACAAAAACACACACTATGATTAGGTAAAAATAGTATTGATATAAAAGTAAAAAGGAAAGCGCAAAGAGTTAGTCCGGCGAGCGTCCCTCACTGGGTGTCTCTATGTTTCAGTTCAAGGGGTACCCACTTCCAAAAAACCCCAACGTAGGTCCTCGGTGGGCAACAGGATAATGGACCAACATTTTTCGGCCTCACCAAATGGGTTTTGCTTCGTGGTCAACAGGTTACTTAGGCACTAATTAGTTCACTGTAAAATCATTACGTCTAAAACCAAAGGGAGCACACCGTAATGTGCCAGCTATATACAATGACTCCGAATCATTCATTGTCCATGATCAATAGTCCATATGCAATAAACACTCACACAACACTCTCACATTATGCAGAAGAACTACATTACATTACATTCTGCCATGTCTCATCACTCCCTCTTCCACAGCAGTTCTTTGGGTATCACCACTCTCTCTCCTGGTGAAACCTGCATCCTGCAAGTGTGCGGCTCTGCAGGTGGAGACAAGATGATCACTGCAGCTCCAGGCTTCCTCATGGTTCAGGCAAGCTGGCAATCATAGCCCTGTGGCTCCCTTTTCTCATGCTGGGAACACAGTATCAATAGCTCCAGGGCCCAGACTGAGTTCTGCCTTGGAAGGGTAAGGGTATGTGCCCACAGGAAGGTTTAGTGGCGTTCAAACCGTCAGTAAACCGCTGGAAATTATCAGTTCTGAGCTCTGAAGTCTCCAGCTGTTTTCCGGCGGTTTTTTTCAGCGTGCGCACAGCGGTTTTCAGTCGGTTTTTCCAGCGGTTTTTCCGGCCGTTTTCTATGGAGGATTTTGTTCATGGAACCGATCAAAAACCGCTGAGAAGAATTGACATGCTGTATGCTGCTAAACCGCTGGAAAACCGCTCAACCGCGGGCAGATCCGCTCACATAAACCTACTATATGTGCACAGCGTTTTCTAAATTACATAGGGTTACATGTAAGTCCTAACGCTGCTTAGGATTTACATAAATTTAAATAAAACCTATGCTAAACCGCCGGCGGTTTTCGCTGCTAAACCGACGTTAAACCTTCCTGTGGGCACATACCCTTAATCTTTCCTTGTCCTCTGGTCTCAGCACACACCCTGAGATCAGATCTTTCCCTTCCTTGCAGGCTCTGTTTATCTTCACCCCACACTGCTCTGTGCACAGATCCTCCATGGCTGCTGCTTGTCTCTCCCATCTGCGACCACGAGTGCTGCTGGCTTCAACTCCCATCTTGCTCACAGGCTGCACCTCCTGTTCCATCAGCAGGCTCCATGCTGGCAGCTTCACTCCAGGGCTCTGCACTGCCATCGCACTGCTTCATGGCTCTCACAGCTCCTCCTTCAAGAAGTCAGGGTCCATCACAGGCAGCTGGCTCAGGTCCTTCTCCGGTTGGCTTGGGGAGTCCTCCACTTCCACCCCATGCTCCGGGTTCTCCTGACCTGTTCTCTCCATGGCTCCAACTGGGCTCCCCACTGTGTCTCTCGCGCCACACCCTGCTGCTCTGCCCGCACCAGAACTCCTTTCTTTTTCCTCCTCTCATGGGCAGGTCCTTTTGCTTTTGCTGTTGGCCACACCTCAAGGTGGAGCAATCCAGTCTTCTGGGCAGTCCTGCTGGCTTTCAAAGGACAAAGAGGCGTAAACCATTTTTTCCGCTCTGTGCACGCCCCCCAGCCAGCACATGGTCTCAGTCTTTTTGCAGCCGCCATTACTCCAGTCTCAAGAGTACAGTTTTTTCAATACAGTCCAACAGGCGCACGGGACCCAGTGACACCGGGCCTGTTCATCCTGTTTGTGATGCCAAGTTGATACGACCCCCAGAGCCATGGGGTACTCGGAACCAGGCTAACAGTTCTGCTGGGGTAGTCAAGGGGGTCGAGATCCGGCTCCATGGCCCTGGTGGTGTCAATAAAAGTTTTGGGATTTGGGATTTAGGGATTGTTGTTGTGACGCCACCCGTAGTATTTGGCTATTAGTGGCCGACGCTGCGGTGCGGGACCTCTGGGGACTATGGGATTGCAGCTGTGGTGGTTTCGCTCTCCACGGGTGGAGCAGGTCCCCAGGGCAACCGGTGTGGTATTAGGCGGTGGTAGGCCAGCAGGCCGGTTCTGGCTGAGGAGAGGGATCGGAGCTTCTCCCACGCTGGCTTCTATGGCCTGCGCGGCTCTTCAGTCTACCCCTCCGCAGGCATGAAATATGCAGTCTCACAAACAGAGCTGAGTTCTAAACCCGGTTTACTTAGCTTTTACTTTGGTGGTACACAGAGCACTGTCCTTGCACAATCTCAGTCCGGATAGTCCTCAGCAACCGGGATAGCTCGTCCAAGACACCCATTTTATGTTCCTTCCTTCTCGGGTTGCTTCCTTTCTCAGTACTGCCTGTCCGCCTCTATCCTGCTTGCGCCTCCACACTGTATGCTTCAATCCAGCAGCCACAGGTCTTCTTGGGCGACTGTCCATGTCCCCTGACCCTAGTACCTAGTCCCCTGACCTTCTGGGTGGATGCCTGCTTCCTCACCACGAGGGAGAGAACCCCCGGTACTACCTACATGAAGCTACTAGGTATAGGCCCATCCTAGGTGGGGAAGAAAGGACACGGGTTTGTCAACGAAGGTACACCACAGGTTCCACCATACCACCTGGGATCCACTTGCAGCCACCCGTAAAGCTACCTGTTACTTGTAACATCTAACAGTGAACTGTATCTGATGCTGCTACAAGTTGACAGTAAAGTACCCGGGAGAAAGTGACTTTGCCAACGTGTGTTTTCCTACATCAACTTGTTTCCTTGCAGGAACGCTGCCCCGGAGGAACAGCCCTACCTGTAGGGAGCTTTGCCATCTATGCCACACTACCATCTACCTCCGGCGCACTGTGGCGGGGCTGGTGACCAATCACCAGGTACTACAGGTGGCGTCACATGACAAAAACTCTTATTCCCCTGTACATACACCCTTTTTGAAGTGTCACCCAGGCCACGGGATCAGGCGCTGCCACCCGTGAAATCCCTAAAACAATCCACCGAGCCTGATACCCGAGTACCCCAGGGCCTGGGGCTTGACAGTAGTCCTTAATAACCAGGATGGCTTTTCCAGTGCACCCCTTTCAGGTTTCTCTTCCTCAACGCTGCCTGCTCGCCTCACTCCTGCACGCGCCCACACAGTGCCCCAATCCAGCAGCCACAGGCCTTCGAGTGGTGACCGGCCGTGCCCCCTGACCCTAGTACGGCTGCCTTCTCAGCTCCTGTAGATCTTGGGGCCTCCGGTTCTGTGGTTGGAGCTTGGAGTCTCCTCGCCACCTTCAGGGCCGGGTCCCTGGTGCTCTCCCTGCCCTCCGCTTCACTTCAGATTTGGGCGCACGGGTGGATCGCTCGCTGCCCGCGCCCCTAGGGCTCCCTCTGCAGTCCGTGGTCCTGGGACGAGCCTCATCACTGCTCCAGTCCTCCGTCCTTCCTCTCCTGCTTACTCCGCCAGCTTCCTCTCCTACTGACCTCCCACTTCCTGTTGCGTTTCCCTTTTGTCCTCTTTCCCCTTCCTGACTGCTCTAATTTCCCGCCCTCCACCTTTCTCTCCCGCCATGATCCCACTGACTGCCTGAGCCGTCCCACTAGTGGGGTCACCCGCCGTCCCTGGGACCATTTACTGCAGACTGGAATACCACACCTGTGGATTGGGTGCAGTACTCTCCTGTGACCACCAGACCGCAGGGGCGCTACATATATATGCTATATATGTCTCTGAGACTGAGTATATATGTGTTTATACTGTATATGTCTGTGTATATACTGTATATATAATTACTGTATATAGAATGTGTATAAAGGACACAGCAGTAACAGTGTGGTGTACACATATATATATATACAGGACAGAGGGGAGTCACGTGGTGTGATCTTGATAGTACAGTGAGTGGGCGGGGTCTATGTTGAGTGACAGTCGCTCCGTCCTCTTCTGTGTTGTTGCTATGGTGAGGCCCGGCCCCGCCCATGTTGCAGTGTGACAGAGGATGATGTAGTTCCGGCAGGCGGCGGCGGAGTGATCGCTCCCTCTTGTACAGATACATGGCGGCTGCAGTTTACGATCCACACACCCGACATCGGCCATGAAGAGCACCCGGGAAGACAAGCTGCGGCCCGGGCCGAGCACCGAGGAGGAGACCCGGGCAGCTGCGACCCTGCGGCGGAGGACGGCGGGAGCTGAGGACACTGCGGCCATCAGGGAACAGGTAACCGACCATATGACGTCACCACCTCCCGGCATGCACTGCGGCTGAGCCCAGGAGCTGACACTCTGTAGAGGGGGGAGAGGAGCCCAGGAGCTGACACTCTGTATAGAGGGGGGAGAGGAGCCCAGGAGCTGACACTCTGTATAGAGGGGGGAGAGGAGCCCAGGAGCTGACACTCTGTATAGAGGGGGGAGAGGAGCCCAGGAGCTGACACTCTGTATAGAGGGGGAGAGGAGCCCAGGAGCTGACACTCTGTATAGAGGGGGAGAGGAGCCCAGGAGCTGACACTCTGTATAGAGGGGGAGAGGAGCCCAGGAGCTGACACTCTCTATAGAGGGAGGCGAGGAGCCCAGGAGCTGACACTCTGTAAGAGAGGGGAGAGGAGCCCTGGAGCTGACACTCTGTATAGAGGGGGAGAGGAGCCCAGGAGCTGGCACTCTGTATAGAGGGGGGAGAGGAGCCCAGGAGCTGACGCTCTGTATAGAGGGGGAGAGGAGCCCAGGAGCTGACGCTCTGTATAGAGAGGGGAGAGGAGCCCTGGAGCTGACACTCTGTATAGAGGGGGAGAGGAGCCCAGGAGCTGACACCTCTGTATAGGAGTGGGGGAGAGGAGCCCAGGAGCTGACGCTCTGTATAGAGGGGGGAGAGGAGCCCAGGAGCTGACGCTCTGTATAGAGGGGGGAGAGGAGCCCAGGAGCTGACGCTCTGTATAGAGGGGGGAGAGGAGCCCAGGAGCTGACGCTCTGTATAGAGGGGGGAGAGGAGCCCAGGAGCTGACGCTCTGTATAGAGGGGGGAGAGGAGCCCAGGAGCTGACGCTCTGTATAGAGGGGGGAGAGGAGCCCAGGAGCTGACGCTCTGTATAGAGGGGGGAGAGGAGCCCAGGAGCTGACGCTCTGTATAGAGGGGGGAGAGGAGCCCAGGAGCTGACGCTCTGTATAGAGGGGGGAGAGGAGCCCAGGAGCTGACGCTCTGTATAGAGGGGGGAGAGGAGCCCAGGAGCTGACGCTCTGTATAGAGGGGGGAGAGGAGCCCAGGAGCTGACGCTCTGTATAGAGGGGGGAGAGGAGCCCAGGAGCTGACGCTCTGTATAGAGGGGGGAGAGGAGCCCAGGAGCTGACGCTCTGTATAGAGGGGGGAGAGGAGCCCAGGAGCTGACGCTCTGTATAGAGGGGGAGAGGAAGCCCAGGAGCTGACGCTCTGTATAGAGGGGGGAGAGGAGCCCAGGAGCTGACGCTCTGTATAGAGGGGGAGAGGAGCCCAGGAGCTGACGCTCTGTATAGAGGGGGGAGAGGAGCCAGGAGCTGACGCTCTGTATAGAGGGGGGAGAGGAGCCCAGGAGCTGACGCTCTGTATAGAGGGGGGAGAGGAGCCCAGGAGCTGACGCTCTGTATAGAGGGGGGAGAGGAGCCCAGGAGCTGACGCTCTGTATAGAGGGGGGAGAGGAGCCCAGAGCTGACGCTCTGTATAGAGGGGGAGAGGAGCCCAGGAGCTGACGCTCTGTATAGAGGGGGAGAGGAGCCCAGGAGCTGACGCTCTGTATAGAGGGGGGAGAGGAGCCCAGGAGCTGACGCTCTGTATAGAGGGGGGAGAGGAGCCCAGGAGCTGACGCTCTGTATAGAGGGGGAGAGGAGCCCAGGAGCTGACGCTCTGTATAGAGGGGGGAGAGGAGCCCAGGAGCTGACGCTCTGTATAGAGGGGGGAGAGGAGCCCAGGAGCTGACGCTCTGTATAGAGGGGGGAGAGGAGCCCAGGAGCTGACGCTCTGTATAGAGGGGGGAGAGGAGCCCAGGAGCTGACGCTCTGTATAGAGGGGGGAGAGGAGCCCAGGAGCTGACGCTCTGTATAGAGGGGGGAGAGGAGCCCAGGAGCTGACGCTCTGTATAGAGGGGGGAGAGGAGCCCAGGAGCTGACGCTCTGTATAGAGGGGGGAGAGGAGCCCAGGAGCTGACGCTCTGTATAGAGGGGGGAGAGGAGCCCGGAGCTGACGCTCTGTATAGAGGGGGGAGAGGAGCCCGGAGCTGACGCTCTGTATAGAGGGGGGAGAGGAGCCCGGGAGCTGACGCTCTGTATAGAGGGGGGAGAGGAGCCCGGGAGCCGACGCTCTGTATAGAGGGGGGAGAGGAGCCCGGGAGCCGACGCTCTGTATAGAGGGGGGAGAGGAGCCCGGGAGCCGACGCTCTGTATAGAGGGGGGAGAGGAGCCCGGGAGCCGACGCTCTGTATAGAGAGGGGGGAGAGGAGCCCGGGAGCCGACGCTCTGTATAGAGGGGGGAGAGGAGCCCGGGAGCCGACGCTCTGTATAGAGGGGGGAGAGGAGCCCGGGAGCCGACGCTCTGTATAGAGGGGGGAGAGGAGCCCGGGAGCCGACGCTCTGTATAGAGGGGGGAGAGGAGCCCGGGAGCCGACGCTCTGTATAGAGGGGGGAGAGGAGCCCGGGAGCCGACGCTCTGTATAGAGGGGGGAGAGGAGCCCGGGAGCCGACGCTCTGTATAGAGGGGGGAGAGGAGCCCGGGAGCCGACGCTTCTGTATAGAGGGGGGGAGAGGAGCCCGGGAGCCGACGCTCTGTGTATAGAGGGGGGAGAGGAGCCCGGGAGCCGACGCTCTGTGTATAGAGGGGGGAGAGGAGCCCGGGAGCCGACGCTCTGTGTATAGAGGGGGGGAGGAGCCCGGGAGCCGGCGCTCTGTGTATGAGGGGCGAGGCGGAGCCGGCGCTCTGTGCAGAGGGGGCCGGGAGCCGCGCGCTCTGTGCAGAGGGGGCCGGGAGCCGGCGCTCTGTGCAGAGGGGGCCGGGAGCCGGCGCTCTGTGCAGAGGGGGCCGGGAGCCGGCGCTCTGTGCAGAGGGGGCCGGGAGCCGGCGCCTCTGTGCAGAGGGGGGGCCGGGAGCCGGCCGGCTCTGTGCAGAGGGGGGAGAGGAGGTCCATGCTTCCCCCGTTTGACCGTGGACCTGTGGGTGCTCTGTGCAGGATGCGGGGCTCTTCCGTTGTGCTGTGGTCAAGACTTTACAGAAGTGATAATGCTCAGCTGCCAGGGGGGATGACTCTCCTTCCTCTTCCTTTTGGGGGGGATGACACTCCTTCATCTTCCTTTTGGGGGGGATGACACTCCTTCATCTTCCTTTTGGGGGGGATGACTCTTCTTCATCTTCCTTTTTGGGGGGGGATGACTCTTCTTTGTCTTCCCTTGGGGGGGGGATGACTCTTCTTTGTCTTCCCTTGGGGGGGGATGACTCTTCTTTGTCTTCCCTTGGGGGGGGATGACTCTTCTTTGTCTTCCCTTGGGGGGGGATGACTCTTCTTTGTCTTCCCTTGGGGGGGGATGACTCTTCTTTGTCTTCCCTTGGGGGGGGATGACTCTTCTTTGTCTTCCCTTGGGGGGGGATGACTCTTCTTTGTCTTCCCTTGGGGGGGATGACTCTTCTTTGTCTTCCCTTGGGGGGGGATGACTCTTCTTTGTCTTCCCTTGGGGGGGGATGACTCTTCTTTGTCTTCCCTTGGGGGGGGATGACTCTTCTTTGTCTTCCCTTGGGGGGGGATGACTCTTCTTTGTCTTCCCTTGGGGGGGGGATGACTCTTCTTTGTCTTCCCTTGGGGGGGGGATGACTCTTCTTTGTCTTCCCTTGGGGGGGGGATGACTCTTCTTTGTCTTCCCTTGGGGGGGGATGACTCTTCTTCGTCTTCCTTTTGGGGGGGATGACTCTTCTTCGTCTTCCTTGGCGGTGGGGATGACTCTTCATCTGCCAGAGTGGGGGGAACTTTTCTCCTTCATGTGTCGGGGGGAGGTGGGGGGGTTGCATGCTCTTCTCCTTCATGTGTCGGGGGGAGGAAGGGATTGTTCTTCATCTGTCCCGGGGAGGGAGGAAAAGGGGAGTCTTCTCCTTCTTCATCTGTTTGGGGGGAACTCTTCTTGGGCATCTGCTGGGGTGGGCTCTCCTTCTCCATGTGCCGGGTGGGGGGTGTGGTGTGGGGAGATAGGGAAGCTCTCCTCTTCTATATGTTCTGGGTGGGGGGGAGCCCTTTTTCATGTGCCGGGGTGGGGCTTTTCTTCAGGTACCGGGGAGGGGGGGAAGCACTGTTCTTCATGTGCCGGGGTGGGGCTCTCCCCTCTTCATGTAATGGGGAGGGGGGAAGCTCTCTTCTTCATGTGCTGGGGGGGAGCTCTTCTGCTGGTGATGCATATGGGGGTGAAGTGTCCAGTTTGACCCCACACAAGCCGCTGTACCTCAAGCTACTCATGGTCATACTCTTGGGGCGCTCTGCCTTGGAGGGAGAATTGGCCAAGTTATGTGACCTGCGTCTTACTGTCTGGGAAGCTGAGCTACGTGGAGCTGTTTGCTGGCTCTGTGATATTAGGGATGTTGTGGCAGGTGATGTGCTCAGTGGATGATTACATGCAACTTCCACGCCTGGAGGCCACGTGTGACTGGGAGCAGGAATGGATGGATTGTGGCGAGCTCTGCCGGCCAGGGGTGGGGTGTTAGGGGATTACTACATGAAAGCTGCTGCCGTCCTCCTGAATGGATTAGCCTGCGGGAGCGAAGCTCGGGTGCGGCCCCAGCCGGTAACATTTACGGGCCTGCTTATTATTCTGCCCCTCGGGTAATGTGTATGTTACTACATGTGCCAGGGCGTCTGTGGAAGTATCATAACAGTAAGGATGCTGTCCTCTGACCGCTCCGCTCTGTGGTCAGTGTAGGGTAAGCCCTGCAGCCGGGGTCCGGGCATTCCCGCTCACTCTGTGCAGTCCGGGGTCTGGTTGTCCCCCTACATATAGGGACTTGAGGACTGGATTTGTTGGATGTGCTCTGTGATATTTGTGCTGTCTTATGCTGTGGGTGCGCGCTCTTCCATGTGTAGTGGGTGTTGTGTTTTTTCTGGTTCTGCCTCTTGCGGTGCCTGCATTCCCGTGTTGTGGTCCTCACTCCCCTCTGCTTGTCACGCTGAGTCTCGTGTCTTTCAGGACCTCGCTCCCCTCCACACCCTGCACTGGGTCTCTGTCTTTCAGGACCTCGCTCTCCTCCACTGGTCATGCTGAGTCTCATGTCTTGTGTTTCAGGACCTCTCTCTCCTCCGCTTGCTGCACCAAGTCTCATGTCTTGTCTTTCAGGACCTCACTCGCCTCCACTGGTTATGCTGAGTCTTGTCTTGTCTTGTCTTTCAGGACCTCTCTCTCCTCCGCTTGCTGCATCAAGTCTCATGTCTTGTCTTTCAGGACCTCGCTCTCCTCCGCTGGTCATGCTGAGTCTCATGTCTTGTCTTTCAGGACCTCACTCCCCTCCACTCTCTGCGCTGGGTCTCTGTCTTTCAGGACCTCTCTCTCCTCCGCTTGCTGCATCAAGTCTCATGTCTTGTCTTTCAGGACCTCACTCACCTCCACTGGTTATGCTGAGTCTCGTGTCTTGTCTTTCAGGACCTTGCTCTCCTCCGCTGGTCATGCTGAGTCTCATGTCTTGTCTTTCAGGACCTCACTCTCCTCCACTCACTGCGCTGAGTCTCGTGTCTTGTCTTTCAGGACCTCACTCACCTCCACTGGTCATGCTGAGTCTCGTGTCTTGTGTTTCAGGACCTCGCTCTCCTCCGCTGGTCATGCTGAGTCTTGTCTTTCAGGACCTTTCTCTCCTCCACTTGCTGCACTGAGTCTCATGTCTTTCAGGACCTTGCTCTCCTCCGCTGGTCATGCTGAGTCTCGTGTCTTGTCTTTCAGGACCTCGCTCTCCTCCGCTGGTCATGCTGAGTCTTGTCTTTCAGGACCTTGCTCTCCTCCACTTGCTGCACTGAGTCTCATGTCTTTCAGGACCTTGCTCTCCTCCGCTGGTCATGCTGAGTCTTGTCTTTCAGGACCTTGTTCTCCTCCACTTGCTGCACTGAGTCTCATGTCTTTCAGGACCTTGCTCTCCTCCGCTGGTCATGCTGAGTCTCATGTCTTGTCTTTCAGGACCTCGCTACTCCTTCGGCTCCTCTGCTCTTCAGGAAGCTGAGTAATCCCGATCTCTTCGCCTCATCAAGTAAAGTGAAGCTGCAGCGGCAGTTGAGCCAGGATGACTGCAAACTGCGACGTGGGAGCCTGAGCTCCTCCCTGGCAGGTAGGTGCCCTGTGCCTGGCACATGATTGGTGTCCGTGTCCCACTCTCTGCAGGGCTGCTCCTGTACACGCGTGTTGATATAGCATCGTTTTAGACACAGCTGGGGGTTTGGACAGGCCGTTGTGTGGTAACTGAAGTGTGCCTCGGGATTGTCCGGAGTGATCGGGACCAGTCTCTGCTCCACTCTCCTTGGTCTTGGTGATCCATACGGCCCATCAGCCGGTGTTTGCAGACAGTATGTGCTCTTCTGCAGCCATCGTTACTTGCCTGTGGAAGATGAAGCAGTTCTGTCCTGCATCCAGTCTGTAGACGCCCTAGTAATCAGGACGTAGCGGGTGCTCACAGGCCAGCAGCGGCTGCATGAGTCCCCAGTGATTGCAGGGGTGGCCCCAGATATAATATTAACACTGTTATTAGGGGCCATAGACTGAGATTAGTGAGCCTGGAGCATATGGAGTTCTGGGGAAAAGAGATATCTGAGCCACTAATGATACCGGCACTCGTCTGCACTGTTAGCAGACCATGAACCCCCCCTCCACGATCCTGCCTTTCTGATATTACCATTGATACGGACATGCGGCCTCCCCCAGGCACCCCGAGATTCGGGTTTACTGTTTCATTTATCTTTTTTTCTTATAGGGAAGCAGCTTCTTCCGTTGTCGAGCAGTGCACATGGTGGGGTGACCCAGCCATCATGGCAGCCCCCCGGAGAGGCCTCCAACCTGGTCCGGATGAGGAATCAATCCCTGGGCCAGTCCGCCCCGTCCCTTACTGCTGGCCTGGTGAGTACTGCCTCCTCCGTCCCCTGACACTACCTTTCAGGGGGTGATCACAGACTGGGTTAATGTTTTACTGCAGGAGGAGTGTTCTGTGGTGGCTGGTCGCCGGGTCTAGGCGAATTTCATGCCATGGCACCTCCGCAGGACGCATTTCGGAGTGACTGTGGGAGGCTCTGGAGCGGAGCTCTCACCACACCCGCTATGACTAATACAGGAAGGGTTTAAAACAAAAATTGTATATTAATTTCACAATTATCTCCCGTTAGCACTCTGGAAAATGAAACCTGTTTGGTTTTGTTGTATCTGTAACAGTCTGCCCAGCATGGCTGCTCATAGGAGCACACTGATCTGTACACAGTTTGGGCCCCTCATCACTCCGTTTATGGCTGGTGAGAGATAGTGGTACTAGGGCACAAGAGACAGCTGACTGTGAGCGTGGGGCACGGCAGGCCGGTACAAGGTGAGCGTGGGCACGCAGGGCCGGTACAAGGTGAGCGTGGGGGCACGGCAGGGCCGGTACAAGTGAGCGTGGGGGCACGGCAGGGCCGGTACAAGGTGAGCGGGGGGCACGGCAGGCCGTACAAGGTGAGCGGGGGGGCACGGCAGGGCCGGTACAAGGTGAGCGGGGGGCACGGCAGGGCGGTACAAGGTGAGTGG
The DNA here is from genome assembly GCA_033576535.1 of Allobates femoralis. Classification (NCBI taxonomy): domain Eukaryota; kingdom Metazoa; phylum Chordata; class Amphibia; order Anura; family Aromobatidae; genus Allobates; species Allobates femoralis. The sequence goes on along the minus strand of JARQOC010000007.1, from coordinate 165,619,700 downwards.
GGGGCATGGCTCGGGTGCTTTGTAGCTCAAATGCGGTGTGCAGGCTAGTGTCCCCATGTTATAGAGGACTGCCTGTTGTAGATGCGTTTTGGACAGTGAGCAGGAAGCACGGCAGGGCCGGCAGACTGAGCCAAGGGCACGGCAGGGCAAACTGACGTTAAGTGCGGATGGGGGGGGGGAGCTTTACCTGGGAGTTACTGATTGATCCTGGCTGGAAGTCTCCACAGTAGCTTAGTGCGGTGCGTCTAGCCGGCACGTGCCTGTATACATGTGGTCATGTGACTGCTCGCACCAGCTGTACCTGGGAGCCCTGACGGCGTACGCACTGACACACACTGACTGCAGACTTTGCTCTCAAACCTGGACAACGCCTTTATTTGTATACCCTGGGTGCAGACTGGTCGTGTCTCCACAGCCCCGGAAATATGCAAGATAAAAAGCCAAATGCATGTGTAGAGAGCGTGCCCAACATAGAGAGAATGTGACAATCTATTACATACCTAAACACATGAAAATCATTTCCATGAGAACACTCACTGCACACACATCTGCCAAGGGCAGCAATACACCCGCCCCCTTCAAACTGAGGACTCCCCAAGAAGATGAGCACCGTCCCCCCAATCTCTGAAGGTGGGAGACCCCACTGGATAGATGTCCATGAGCCGACACAGTGGGCGAGAGAAAAAAATACCTCAATGTTCCCAGGAAATCAATTATTTATTTTTTTTAGGTGTAATTGACATGAATTTCTCATCAGATGTCAGTAACAACCCATCTAATCCACACAGACAAAGAAATCTAACCATAGATGTACATAAATTATGTCACAGGGAAAAAGTATTAAATAAATATCAGTAACGTGTTCAATGCTTTTCCCTTGTGTCATTTCTCATTATTACACATACTTTATGGCCATTTATGGTTTAATTTCTTTACCTGTGATGATTGAATGGGCTGTTACTGACATCTGGTGAGAAATTCATGTCAAAAGCACCTTTAGAAATATATGTACGTACTTACAAAAAAATGGTGACGTGTTTAATACTTATTTCAATATATGTTTATAATGACCGGCTCTGGAGGGTGGATTATATGTGTATAATGACCGGCTCTGGAGGGTGGATTATATGTGTAGAATGACCGGCCCTGGAGGGTGGATTATATGTGTATAATGACCGGCTGTGGAGGGTGGATTATATGTGTATAATGACCGGCTGTGGAGGGTGGATTATATGTGTGTAATGACCGGCTCTGGAGGGTGGATTATATGTGTGTAATGACCGGCTCTGGAGGGTGGATTATATGTGTATAATGACCGGCTCTGGAGGGTGGATTATATGTGTATAATGACCGGCTCTGGAGGGTGGATTATGGTGTGTATAATGACCGGCTCTGGAGGTGGATTATATGTGTATAATGACCGGCCCTGGAGGGTGGATTATATGTGTATAATGACCGGCTCTGGAGGGTGGATTATATGTGTATAATGACCGGCTGTGGAGGTGGATTATATGTGTATAATGACCGGCTCTGGAGGGTGGATTATATGTGTAATGACCGGCTCTGGAGGGTGGATTATATGTGTTAATGACCGGCTCTGGAGGGTGGATTATATGTGTATAATGACCGGCTCTGGAGGGTGGATTATATGTGTATAATGACCGGCCTGGAGGGTGGATTATATGTGTGTAATGACCGGCTCTGGAGGGGATTATATGTGTATAATGACCGGCTGTGGAGGGTGGATTATAGTGTGTAATGACCGGCTCTGGAGGGTGGATTATATGTGTATAATGACCGGCTCTCTGGTGATCTCCATTATCCGGGTGGTTGTGTTTTCGGCTCCCGATTTGCTTCGTCCCCTCAGGCTGATTCTTCGTCTTGCGCTGGTGACTGTGATCTTGGATCTTGTCCTGTTGTTATTTCCTGCTGGCTCCGGAGCACTGCTCACCTTCCCTGTGCGGTACGATGTTACTAGTCACAGCAGCGGCTCGGACATAACCTTACCGTGCACAGCATGGTACCTGGCACACACCCTTCCCTGCTCAGTTTGGTGGCCAGCACACAGCCTTACTCCGCCGCACAGTATGGCGGCTGGCACACACTCCTTACCCTGGCCGCACAATATGGCGGCTGGCACACACCCTACCCTGCCTGCCGGCACACTCCCGCCGCCACAGTATGGCGGCTGGCACACACTCCTTACCCCGCCGCACAGTATGGCGGCTGGCACACACTCCTTACCCCCGCCGCACAGTATGGGGCTGGCACACACTCCTTACCCCGCCGCACAGTATGGGGCTGGCTACACATCCTTACCCCGCCGCACAGTATGGCGGCTGGCACACACTCCTTACCTCGCCGCACAGAATGGAGCAGTAATCCTTCCGGGCGGCCAGTATGGCGCGGCACACACACCTTACCCCGCGGCACACACTCTTTACCCCGCCGCACAGTATGGCGGCCGGCACACACACCTTTACCCGCCGCACAGTATGGTAAAGTGTTTTTTTCTTGTGAATATTGTTTTTTTAGCAGTTGTTAACTGTTGTGACTGAATAAAATGGGATTAAAGGCTAGGGGGGAAAAAAGGGTTTCGCGCAGGACTGTGGAGTTGGAGTTGGTATAAAATGGATCAACTCCGACTCCTAAAATATATAATAAATTAGGTACAGTAGTTCAATGCAGGAATATTATTTTGTTCTATCTAAATATCTTAATTACTGCATCATAATAATGATTAAAGCCTATTGTTTACATTGTACTACAATAAATTTATCACTTTATACATGAGCCGTGCATGAGGGAGTCGTAGTCCGATTCAGGGACATTGAGTAGCCTGAGTTGGAGGTTTGGGTTACCGACTTCACAGCCTTGGTTTCAAGATGTCAATGTAACACGAGGCTCCGCTGTATTTTTGGTCACCAACACAGGTACAGCAGGCAGGTACAGCCACCCCCAAGTTGCTTAATTGTACCCGGCTGGTAATCCAAATACAGCGATGTCGTTTTTTTTTTTTTTTTTTTTTTTTTTTCTTTTAATTATTATTTCTTGAAAGAATTAGAAAGAAAAAACGTGGGACTTCGAAGTATTTCTGGTTGCCACCCAGATACAACTGGGCAGCTGAGGGCTGAAATCCTCAGTGTGGGGGACGCCTAGTGTTCTGGGCTCCCAACGCTGCTAATTGCAGCCTGCAGCCAAACCAGAAAATGGCACGTTTATTAGAAGCACCATTTTCTGGCGCTGTGCCTTGACTCTTCCAGTTCCCCTGTTGCCAGTGGCAGACTGTGTAATAAAGGGGTTCATGCCTACTGAATATTACCAGCTGATACCAAGCCGTAGGTTCATAATTTCGGGCCACTGTTAGACACGGCCATTATGAATCTTTAGTAAATCATACACAACAGACAGAAAAAACATTTTATTTGAACAAAAAACACTCGTACCTCAGTTCCATCTTTATTACTCACACATAAACCCTCCACGATCCTCTGCAATGACAGTCCATGGCGGGACCCGAAACTGACTTGAGTTTTGGCAGTGAGCAGGGTGATGTCGACCTGAGTTCAGCTAGAGGGACAGGCTCTCGGACCTGAGGTCACGTCACAGCGGGACCCGAAACTAAAGATAGAACTGAGGTATGTGCAGTTTGCAGCATATGGGGCCCAGAATGTTTGGGCCTCCCCACACTGAGGATTCCAGCCCCCAGTTGTACCTGACTGGAAACCAAAAATACAGCGAAGCTCCATGTCATTATTTCTTTTATTTCAAGAGATAAAAAAGGGCTCCCCTGTATTTTAATTACCAGCCAGGTACAACTAGCCAGCTGGGGGTCGGTGGCAGCACATACCTGCCTGCTGTACCTCTGCAGGTGACCAAAAATATAGCAAAGCCCCATGTCATCAGCGCAAAATATACTTGCTAAATACGCAACAAAAACATAGCAAATACACACTGTGTGAACACTGCTGTATATCTGCTGTGTATTTAGGAGCTAGCATTGAGGTCTATGGGTGAAAATCACAGCAAAATACACTGCAAGAATTGACATGTTGCAGGTTTTTTTCACAATTTAAAAAAAGCAGCATGTCCGACGCAGGATAAGCCTGCAGTACGTGCACAGGTCTTATATGTTTACATACACTGTGATCACACTTCATGGTGCTGTAGATTTGTGACAGATCTGCGGTATATTCACAATAAAAACGCAGAAAAAAAGTGGGAAACACGCAGGATGGGCTGTAGACCCCCGTGAAGGTTTAGCCTCCTTGGAGGGGCTGTAGACCCCCCCCCCCCAAGATTGGTTTTCCCCCACCCCCCCCCCCGGATGGTATTTTCCCCCGTGGAGGGGCTGTAGACCCCCCAGGATGGTTTCCCCCATTCCCCTGTGGAGCCGAAGATTAAATGATTTTATATTTCAGAACATTTTCTCCTTTTGTCATCTGAGATCTAATGGAGGGTTTCTAACCTCTCTGGGTACGAATGTATTATCTGATAGAGGGACCAGGGATGCTGCAGAGCCAGCGGAGGATTCTGTCACCTCACCCAGTATGACAGATAACCGGGAGTAATAGATTGTAGTCACCTGTCCTACAGCCTCCTCTCCCCAGTAATGACGATAACAGGGAGTAATAGATTGTAGTCACCTGTCCTACCGTCTCCCCCAGTAATGGCAGATAACAGGGAGTAATAGATTGTAGTCACCTGTCCTACAGCATCCTCTCCCCAGTAATGGCTGATAACAGGGAGTAATAGATTGTAGTCACCTGTCCTACAGTCTCCTCCCCGAGTAGTGGCTGATAACAGGGAGTAATAGATGTGTCATGTCTCCTCACCCAGTAATGGCTGATAACACGAGATAATAGATTGGAGTCTCCTTCCCGATCAGTCTCCTCCCCAGTCAGACATGCCTGATAACAGGGTGAATAGGGTAGGTCACCTGTTCACACGTTTCTCCCCAAGTAAGGCCTTTAATGAACACGTGATGTAATGAGTTGTAGTCAACTGTCTACAGTCTCCTCCCCCAGTAATGGCTGATAACAGGGAGTAATAGATTGTAGTCTCCTCCCCCAGTAATGGCTGATAACAGGGAGTAATAGATTGTAGTCACCTGTCCTACAGTCTCCTCCCCCAGTAATGGCTGATAACAGGGAGTAATAGATTGTAGTCACCTGTCCTACAGTCTCCTCCCTGGTAATGGCTGACAACAACAGAGATCAATTGTTTTCAGGAGACATGGGCCTCTCTTCCCCGGGGGGTCAGTGCCGCTTTCACCCGGAAGGTCAGCGACGATGCCTCTCTGATGACTGTAGTGGTGGATCTGGGTATGGGGGTCCCCTGTTCAGCAGGCGCTTTCCCACGCTAATCTCCAGCCTTTACCCACATTGAACATCTTTGCTGCAGGTGAATGACGTTTGGTGACGGCTGCAAAATGTCTGTGATATCAGTCACCTGCGGCTCCCGGCTCACAGCGCCACCTTGTGGCTCATATACTTCACTGTTCCACATGATTTCTCAAACTGACACCATTTATTTCTCTCTTCCAGAAAGAACTGAGTCTCCCCAGAAGAGGAAGCTTGTAAGTACCGAAATTATAGATAATGTATACAAAGAGCAGAACTGGGTACATGTATAACGAGTGGAAGACAACAATGTATCTACAGAGTCTGCACCAGCAGAATAGTGAGTGCAGCTCTGGAGTATAATACAGGAGGTAAGTTAGGATCAGTAATACAATGTATGTACACAGTGACTCCACCAGCAGAATAGTGAGTGCAGCTCTGGGGTATAATACAGGATGTAAGTTAGGATCAGTAATACAATGTATGTACACAGTGACTCCACCAGCAGAGTAGTGAGTGCAGCTCTGGGGTATAATACAGGATGTAAGTTAGGATCAGTAATACAATGTATGTACACAGTGACTCCACCAGCAGAGTAGTGAGTGCAGCTTTGGCATATAATACTGGAGGTAACTCAGGATCAGTACAGGATCAGTAATGTATGTACACAGTGTTTGCACCAGCAGAATAGTGAGTGCAGCTCTGGAGTATAATACAGGAGGTAAGGCTGCCTTCAGATTTGCAGATGCCTCCGCAGCTTTTGCGGAGGCATCTGCATGCAGACGGCAGCCCCTATGTTTATAATGGAGCGCACGGCGGTCTGCAGATGCTTGCAGACCGCTGTGCTTACCCATTCACTCCTATATGTGATCTGTGCGCAGGCGGATGCCTGCGTACAGATCACACACTCTCGTCTGCACCAGGGACGCGACATGTTGCGTCCCTGGTGTCGGCGAGAGTGTGTGATTTGTGCGCAGGCATACGCCTGCGCACAGATCACGTATAGCGGGCAATGGGAGCGCACGGCGGTCTGCAAGCATCTGCAGACCGCCGTGCGCTCCATTATAAACATAGGGGCTGCCGTCTGCATGCAGATGCCTCCGCAAAACGCTGCGGAGGCATCTGCAAATCTGAAGGCAGCCTAACTCAGGATCAGTAATGTAATGTATGTACACAGTGACTCCACCAGCAGAGTAGTGAGTGCAGCTCTGGGGTATAATACAGGAGGTAACTCAGGATCAGTAATGTAATGTATGTACACAGTGACTGCACCAGCAGAATAGTGAGAACAGCTCTGGAGTATAATACAAGGGTATATAATGTATGTGACTGTAATTTGTGAGGTCTTATACGGTTGTGTTTTGTTTTTTCTATGCTGCTTATTGTTATAGTGTATCATTTTATCCTGATGAAGAGGCTGGAGTGCCTTGAAATGTGTAGAAATAAACCATTCCCATTCCCAAGACATTGTCCTTATTCAGTCTGGTTATACATGGTGACGCAGAGGAAACGCATATCTCTCCTCTGATTTCTCCTTTGGTGGTGGTCTCCTGTGGGTCGGCAGTAGCCTGTGTCACACACAGCCCCCGCAGGGAGGAGATGTCCCATCCTTTTTTTCCCCTATTCAATCACTTAAAGCCATATTGCACTTTTTCTCTCTTAGTTCTCTCATGGTGTAGAGAAATAGAGAAAATGGTGTGATCCTGCGCTGCTGTCGGCTGAAGATCTGATAGTCCCAATAGTTTAATAATTTATTAATCAACGCGTTTCAAAGCCACAACTATCTTCTTCCTCAGGACAAATCTATAATTTGTGTATAGCGTGTAAGGCCCCTTTTACACTGGTGTTTTTTACCATTTTCAGCAGATGTGGCAGATTTACCACATCTGCCGCACTTGCGACACACTTGTGGCTAGGCTCATGCATTGTCCATGGGGCTTGCAGCAGGTGCGGTATAACCGTGGTTCCGGCAGTTGTGGCTGCATAAAAAACTGCTGCTGACCATGGGTTTTTTCACTGCTGCAACTACCGGAAGCGCGGCTATGCGGCACCTGCTGCAAGCCCCATAGACAATGCATGAGGCTAGCCACAAGTGTGTCGCAAGTGCGGCAGATGCGGTAAATCTGCGACATCTGCTGCAAATGGTAACAAACGCCAGTGTGAAAGGGGCCCAACATGGGGAATGTCACCGGTGACTCTGAGGACGACCGCAGCCTGTACAGAGGGAGTGAACGCTTCTGCAACCACTTCATTGTTGTTCTGTTGTGCTGTTCCTGAATGGATTTATACAAATTCTGGGCAACATTAAAGAAGAAAATGTTCTGAAATTATTCCTCTGGGTAGGATTTTTATCAGGCCTGTAGACTCTGTCCATTGTAGATATAATCTTCTAGTGTCTGTTGCTGCTGTGGCTACTTACGAACATTATCAGCTCTAGCCGTCTCTGCCGGGTCTCGCGGTTTTGCTGTATATACAGGCTTCTGCCGTCTCATGTGAGGCTCTCACTGTTTTGCTGTATCTGTAGGATCTCGCCGTTTTTGCTGGGTCTGTCTGTTTTGCTGTATCTAGGTGTCTCGCCACTTCGCTGGGTTTCGGCCCGTCTGTCTGGCTGTTGTCCATCTGACTGTCTGAATTGATCTCTTTGCTGCTGCTGTTTTATAGTTAATAATACTTTATAATATAATACTTTATTTATTCCGCAGCGCTTAGTAGGCAAATTACTGTCAGAAAGAGTGACGCGTGGTGACCGCTGTAGGGTTTAGGTACTTCATGGTCTGCATTTGTGTAATCTCATCCAGCCGTGCTTATTGGCTCGATATAAGTACTTTTCAGCTGAATACCCTCTGTCATTAGAGATCCTTTTTTTGTTTTGAAGCTTTTTTTTTTTACCATTTCAGCTCCTCATGGAATTTGTCCAGGCACTGGCCGCAGAGCTGGGGCTGAGTAACGATCACTTCTATAGGAAGGATTGGGAGTCACAGTTTGAGGCTGCACATCGGCCATAGTTAGAGCTCATTCACTCGTAGTCCATGGCCCTTCGTGGTCCACACTGCTGGTTCGTGGCCTCTTCGTGGTCTCTGTCACACTGCCCGCGATGCACAGTCACTCATAGTTCTGATCCCTGCCCTGTGCGCGGCCCTGGCGATGCACCCTGCCCTGTGCGCGGCCCCTGGTGGCTTGCCCCGGTGCCGCTAATCTGGACCTGAGGTCAGCTGAAATTGCCTCCTGTTTCATCAGTCCCTCATGCTTTACACTGCAGCTCTGCTTGTGAGCACATGGTGCCATGCTTATTGTAGATTATGTGGCAGATGATAACATATCAGTGCTTGCCCCCCCATGGAGTGGTAGTGCACCAGTTTGGCGGATGTTTCCTCCTGATGATGGAGCCCATGGATTGGAATGCCCCTGTGTGTGAGCGGAGCAGCTGCACCCTGCCCCCGCACTGCCCCTTGCATTGTGCCAGCTCCCCTCCTCCACCCTTGGCTCTCTCCTGGCTCTGTGTTTCCTACTCTGATATCCGAGGCCGTGGTGTCGGTGATCTGCTGTCACCCATATCAGGCTAGCACTGCTATTTATATGACTGCCGGGTCTCAGGTGGGCCGTGTTCGGACGCCTACACAAACAAGGCTGGGGAGTGGGATGATGAGAGTGCTGCTCCCGGGGATCGCTGAGCTCCGGCACTGCTCACCTTACACTGACTTGTTGTTGTATTCTGGATGCCACCATGATGAAACGCAGGAGAGAAAGACTTGGAGCACCAAACCTGCGACTCCAGTAAGCGCTACCTGAGAGTGTGGGGGGATGTCACTTGGGTACACATCTCGTTAATCTGCAGATCTGGTCGGGGGTTCGCTTATTTGTGTCGCCCATTTTCTGGGCTGCCGTCCTCTGTGGCCTATAATCCAGATTGTTTTCTATTGATCACGAGGCAGCCATGTAACTAATATGGCACACTTGTGTCCTCGCCCGTTAGTGTTAGGCTCAGCTCTAACTCTACCACCGTCTTACCTTAAGGTAAAGCAGTGACCATGAGAGTGTCCTGAGAAGAGTTTACACAGTGACCCTCACATAGGAGGCCTCAATTACTTATGGCGGGGAAAGGAGATAAGCTGGGAGGGAGGCCCTTGTCTTCGTGGCCGGAGATAGGCGGGATGGGGAAGATTCTTCTCTTGGCGGTTGTAGATAGGTGGTGGGTAGGCTCTTCTCTTGGTGGCCAGAGATAGACGGGGAGCAGGGTCTTTTTGTCTTGGTGGCGGATATAGGCGGGGAGGGGGGGCTCTTATCTGGTGGCGGATATGGGAGGGGGGGGCTCTTGTCTTGGTGGCCGGATATAGGCGGGGAGGGGGGCTCTTATCTTGGTGGCCGGATATGGGGGGGGGGGGCTCTTGTCTTGGTGGCCGGATATAGGCGGGGAGGGGGGGGAGCTCTTGTCTTGGTGGCCGGATATAGGCGGGGAGGGGGGGGGCTCTTGTCTCGGTGGCCGGATATAGGCGGGGAGGGGGGGGGGCTCTTGTCTTGGTGGCCGGATATAGGCGGGGAGGGGGGGGGGCTCTTGGTGGCCGGATATAGGCGGGGAGGGGGGGGGGCTCTTGTCTTTGGAGTCAGCAACTCTGCGATGCCGATAAGCGGCGAGGGGGGGGGGCTGTCATTGGGTATAGAGCTCTTGTTATTGCGGATTGGGCGGGCTGTCGTGCACGTATATAGGTCGCGCCATTTTCTGGTGGCCGATATGGGCGACGGTAGGGGCCTTGTCCTGGTGGCCGGATAATAGGCGGGAGGGCTCTTTCTTTCCGGTAAGGCGGGGAGGGGGGGGGGGGCTCTGGGGCTCATTGTCTTGGTGCCGATTAGGGGGCGTCTTCTTGCTGTGGCTAGGGGAGTGAAGGTTTGTCGTGCGGATAGGGGAGGCGCTGCGGATTGACCTTTGGCGGTAGGGAGTGGGATAAGGGGAGGGGGGGCCTTGTCTTGGTGGCCGGAATAGGCGGGATGATGGGAGAGGTCTTGTCTTGGCTGGTTGGATAGGTGGTGGGTAGGCTCTTCTCTTGGTGGCCGGATAGCGGGGAGAGGGCTTTGTCTTGGTGGCCGGATATAGGCGGGGGGGGGGGGGGGGGCTTCTTGTCTTGGTGGCCGGATATAGGCGGGGAGGGGGGGGGGCTCTTGTCTTGGTGGCCGGATATAGGCGGGGAGGGGGGGTGGGGGGGGCTCTTGTCTTGGTGGCCGGATATAGGCGGGGAAGGGGGGGGGGCTCTTGTCTTGGTGGCCGGATATAGGGGGGAGGGGGGGGGCTCTTGTCTTGGTGGCCGATATAGGCGGGGAGGCGGGGGGGGGGGGGCTCTTGTCTTGGTGGCCGGGGAAGGGGGGGGGGGGGGCTCTTGTCTTGGTGGCCGGATATAGGCGGGGAGGGGGGGCTCTTGTCTTGGTGGCGTTAGCAGGGCGGGGGAGGCTCCTGTTTTGGTGGCCTGTGGGCATAGCCTACATTGTGTCACATGGGCTAATGGCGCTGTTCCTTGGTTGTTTCGCTGTTTTTTTAATACCTCTTTTTGTGGTGTTCTGTCAGAATTTTCTGCCCGCTGTTCCCCCATGGTCGGGGAGGAGACATGCAGCTCCGTGCAATATCACCATCATCCACCCCGAATCTCCAACATCTGAAGGTGCCATACAGCGCGGACTGTGCCCTCGATGTCGCTCCTTTTTTCACCTGTTCTCCAATGCAGAGTAATCCTGGTAAACCGTTACAATGGAGGTAAGAAGGTGACTTAGGGCTGTGGGGTGCACAGTGGCTGTACTGGCGTTGACCCCGGGGCGGACGCACGTCCAGCTCCACATTGTGTTCTGAATGTTGGGAACATTCAGAGATTGGGTGATTAGTGGCCCTCGGTGTCTGGGTACAGAGCACTGCTCCTGTGTGGAACTATCCGGTAGTGTCACATTATATTCTGCTGCTGTTCATCTGTGACTATATTTTAGGAACAGTGTGGAGCAGAGGTTTCTGAGATCTTTACCCATCCCATTGTTTGCTCCTATGCCTATTGCTTCCCAAGTATCTCTGTCTCTTCAGATTACTTAACTCCATAGATCCCAGCCTCTCTTCCCTGGAGCCTCCATGGGTCCCAACCTTGCCTTTCTCCAGGGCCTCTATAGATCTCTTGCTCGCCTTCCCTTGGGAACTCCATAGATCGCAGAGAAATATTAAAATCATACCTTTCCACACTTAATTGATGGGATTAAGTATAGCTAGGGACAAAAAAACTATTTATAACTGAGGAAGAGGAGAAAGAGAGGGCACAACCATTAAAGCTAGACCCTCCCGGTGTGGACAGGTAATTAAAACTGGTACATCTCTTGGGAATAGACATGAAGCCTGACCCTTGTATTTTTAAGGGCAGAGATGTAGCCTTGCACAGTAAACAACATGTTCAGTTCAAAAGATTTTTCCAAACAGTCGGACACCGATGGAAAATTATGAATATTGGGAATTGTAGAGTGGCTATTGATGTAAAATACATTTTGAGCTTCAGGAATCCCAGAGGAAGAAAATACATACTTTTTCATTACTAAAACACACCTTTGAGCTCCAAATTAACATCAGGCAACTGGATGATGCCAACCATGCCATATTTCATATCTAAAGAAAGATAAAATCACAATAAGAAACATGACCACAATGTCTTCTGCCTGGGACCTACAGCAGCAAAGATATCCTACAAGTTGGGATTTCATGATCTGAAAACTGAAGCCACATCCCGTTTACTGCCCTGTTATGAGTCACCAGGGGGGGGGTTTTGTATAGGCGTCACGTGGGTATATAAAAGCAAATGCCACATTATAATCCGGGTTCAATGCAGGAATGTGCACTCCGGTGTGGGATTGATGCATGTTTTCTAGTAGGAGAGATTCTCTCCAAAAAACCAAAAGCCAACCCTACGACAACAGGTCTAGTATTTTTGTTTTGTAATCCCTTTTATTTTATGTAATTGTATGTATTGTATTGTTTTGTCTCATTTGCAACATCTTTTGTATATACTTGTAAACTGCCTACTTTTTAGAATATATATATATATGACTTAATAGCTTCGTCCCTATATAAACCACATCCCTGAAGCAAGATGCCACTAGTATTGGATGTCCCATCGGCCTGTGTAAACAATTGGTGGTGGCAGCTAGTGTTTTTCTTGTTATTGTGGAGCTAGGCACTGACTGTACCTGTGTGTGTGTGTGTGTGTGTGTGTGTAAATTTTATAAAAAATATTATACTCTCACTGAGTTTCCTGGTAATCGGCCTAGCAGGGCATCTTGTGACAAACTGGTAACAGTGGTGGGATATCTGCAGACCCCCTTCCTGCTGTTCCCTTGACAGTTAGTGGCAGCAGTGGGATATCTGCAGCCCTTCTCCCCCCAGCTGTCCACTTGTAGGTTGGTGGCAGTGGAATATCACCTCAACCCCCACACCCCAGCTGTCTTCTTGTAGATTAGGGGAGGCGGTAGGTTATGCAGACACCCCCCATCCCCCCACCACCTGCTCTCATGTAGGTTGGTGGGGTATCTGCGGAACCCCCCCTCCCCAGTTTGTCTCCTCGTAGCTTCTTGGTGGCAGTGGGACATCTGCAGACATCACTTTCCCCAGCTGTCCCCTTTTAGGTTAGGTTGGTGGAGGCAGTGGGACATCTGAAGACACCTCTCCCCCCCCCCCCCCCCCCCCCACACCTGTCCCTTGTGGGTTGGAGGTGGTGGATTATCACTCGACCCTCTTCCCAGCTGTCCCCTTGTAAATTAGTGGAGGCGGTGGATCTCTGAAGACGTGCCCCCAAACTGGCCGTCCCTTCCTAGGTAGGTGGAGGCGGTGGGATATTGCACCCCAGCTGTCCCCTCCTAGGTTGGTGGAGGTGGTGGGATATCACAACCCCAGCTGTCCCCTCCTAGGTTGGTGGAGGTGGTGGGATATCACAACCCCAGCTGTCCCCTCCTAGGTTGGTGGAGATGGTGGGATATCACAACCCCAGCTGTCCCCTCCTAGGTAGGTGGAGGTGGTGGGATATCACAACCCCAGCTGTCCCCTCCTAGGTAGGTGGAGGTGGTGGGATATCACAACCCCAGCTGTCCCCTCCTAGGTTGGTGGAGGCGGCGGGATTAATTTTTGATGCGTTTTGTGAGGATTTTTTTTTTTTTTTTAAAGGGAATCTCTTGGGTCAGAAATCCATATGTAACTGATATAATTTCTAATTGATCTGGTGAAGCTTTTCTATGAATGTATCTTTTTTATTTATCCCCCCCATCCTCTGTAAACTGCTAAATAAAAGATTGTTAATCACAGTGAGTGATCACTTAAGCCCCCGTCACACTAAGCGAGATCGCTAGCAAGTTTGGTGACGCAACAGTGACCTCGCCAGCGATCTCGCTATGTTTGACTCTTACCAGCGACCAGGCCCCTGCTTTGAGATCGCTGGTTGTGTCAGTCGCCTGGACCATTCAGGCCATTCGGTGATTGTTGGGGGCCCGCTCAGCAGCATGCATCGGTGTGTTTGACAGGGACAACGACCTCAATACTACAGGTCTGAGAAACAGGGTCCCAATGACCTCCGTATCATTCTGGATCGTCGCTGGTGAGATCTGACTGTTTGACATCTCACCAGCGATCCCAACAGCAACGCACCAGCGATCCCTACCAGATCATATCGCTGTCGGGATCGCTGGTGCGTCACCAAGTGTGACGGCACCCTTAGATCTCTGCTGCACACTCCCCAGGGATGAATATTCATGTAGTGACATCACTGCACACAATGAAAGCTTCAGTGTAAATCACTCATAAGGGGGTCTGTATCCTGCTGTCTCTGCTTTCCTTGTATGCAGCAAAATAAATGTTCAAATAAACACACATAATCTCTCACAGACAGCATGAGTTTATGCTCACAGCAACAAATGGAGGAGTTTGCCTTACCTAGATGAGGTATCTAATATGTGCCTGTCATCTCTCCCTCCCCATCAGAAGCACTGTGCAGGACAGTAAAATGAAAATGAAACAAGCAGGGAGGCAGCACAGTGGGGAAGGAGTGAATAAAAAAATGAACATTTACATGCTGCAGACTATTCAGCAGTGAAAGTAATGAACCGGACCAGTGAAGCCGCTGCGTGCTGGGTGTGAAGTTACTTATAGCAAGAGAACTACAAAGGGTACAGTAATGATTTTTGCATGTTTTAAAAGGTCTGCCCAGGCTCTATTCAAGGGTAATATTAGTATCATACTGAAAAATGACCTGATAGAGTCCCTTTAAGCACATAGACAATGGTTTCAATGGAAAAAGCGGATCAGAAAAACGCCACACAAATTGACATGCTCATTCGTTTTGGGGATCTATTTTTCACCTAAACGCATCACTGCAAAACGTTGTCTGAATGAAAAATCTTGAAAACTGATTGACTTTGCTGGGAAGCTTAGAAATTGATCCATTCCACTGTACTGCAAAAACTGAGCCTCAATAAAACGCATCCAAAACGCTGTGTCTGAATGTAGCCCAAGACAACATTGACGGGATAGTCTGCGGAATGTGGTGGCGGACTGGTCTGCGGGTGATTTGCAGCTGCAGAACATCCCTGATAAGGCTGCATACACACAATCCAGGATAGCAGTGTTCTGGATGAGGCTTGTTACCACTGCGTCCATATTGCTGCGTTGTACGTTACCAACATGGTGGAAGGGATTTCCATAAATCTCATGCTCACTGTGCTTTCCCCCTGCGCAGCATTATCTCACCTGCGGTGCAGGTTCCCGCACTTCATCTCCACAGCATGCCAGGGCGGCACGGTGGTGCTGTGCTTTCAGTATGGAGACGCAGTGGATAGAACTGCAGCCTTGCAGTGTAGGGTTCAAATCCCACCAAGGATGACATCTGCAAGGGTTTTGTATGTTCTCCCCATGTTTGCGGGGGTTTCCTCTGGGTTCTCCAGTTTCCTCCCATTCAGATAGGGAATGTAGATTGTGAGTTCTAATGGGGACAGAGTTGCAAATGTATGTAAAGCGCTGTGGAATTAATAGTGCTATATAAGTGAATAAATATTATATTATTGTTAAGTTATTGCTGTGGAGTGATCTCCAGCGCGTGAATTCAGGGAGAAGCCGATCATGAGTACAGGGCGGCTGCGGTCTCCCTCTCGTGCACCCCCGGCTTCCCTCAGGTCCGGAGGTTGTGTTCAATACTCGGTGCCTCCGGATCATGTGCACATTACACTCTGAATCGTGGCTGGGTTTCCCGCCTGTGACTCTCCACTGCGCAGTCTTATTGTTCTGCAGACACTGTGTGTAGAGGATTTGTGCGCCCCCCGGAGTATCGGTGTCGGACACATTTTTTGGGGTCTTCTCTGATCTGTTGGTTTCACCTTGATTCTACCGGACGGCTGCCCACAGACTGCTGGTGATGGATCCGTGTGACTAATTTCTAGGGTGGGGTGTGCTCTCTGGCGGCTGTGAGTGGCAGCGCCTCGGGCTGCCGGCAGTCATTACCATGTCACATCCAGCGCTGGGAGATTAACCCCATCATAGCAGGAGAGGATTATAGAAGATGAAATCGATCTGGAGACGCGGCACAATGTATTCTGACGGCCCGGGGGACGCCGGCTCCACCGATGCTCCACAGCTGCACCATGTCTGACTCTTCCTGGACCGTTCTGTCTAATTTCTCTCTCCTGGAGACGGAAATGCTGAGGAGATCCAAGAGGTAAAGGGTGTGATTGCTCAGGCGAGCGCTGCTCCTGCTGCTGTACTTCTTTTCCTCAGTTTTTTGGTTGTGTTCTCTGTACTTTTCTTGCTAGGTTTCTGTATTTGTGTACAGGTTTGAGGGTGATATGTCTTGGGTGGTCGTAGAGGAGCTGCACCCTCGACTCATACTCAGAGTTCGGTGCAGCAGCCGGACAGGTGGTCTCGACCCTACACCCTGCTGATGTTCTGTACAGCAGCCATCCTATGTATACACTGGCACTGTATACGGCTCCCGCCCTTGTATACACCGGCACTGTATATGGAGACTGCTCCGGTACAGTATATACACCGTCACTCTATACGGAGACTTCTCCCTTCCTGTATATATGCCGGCACTGTATACGGAGATTGCTTCTGTCTGTCTCTATATATACACCGGCACTGAATATGGAGACGGCTCCTGTCCTGTATATACACCACCACTGTATACAGACTGCCTCGTCTTTTATATACCCCGGCACTGTATACGGAGACTGCTCCCGTCCTATATATGCACCAGCACTGTATACGAAGACTGCCCCCGTCCTGTATACATACCAACACTGTATACGGAGACAGCCCCCGTCCTGCATATATATTCCGAAACTGTATATAGAGACGATCGATCTGTATATACACCAGCACTGTATACGAAGAAGGCTCCTGCCCTTTATATACAGTACCCGACACTGTATACGACTCCCGTGCAGTATTTGTACTGAGGCGTCGTCTTCACTTGCTTACAGCGGGATTCTCTACAATGGAAGCAGTGAGCCTACTGAGGGCCAGAAGGGTCCGACCGCCCCCCCACCCCCCAAATGTAATAATAAGGTTATGGCACTGAAGATAAGTGGTGGGCACAGCGTGCTGGGGGAGATAATGTGCGGGGCTGCCGAACTCTCCCTGTGTTAATAATTCAGCAGGCGCAGCTGCCTCCAGTCCTGTGAAAGCTTTAATGGCCACATTGACTTCACTGGAGATTATCTGACCAAGGAAAGTACCGAGCATCATCTCTGGGACAGGAGCACTGTGACCGGGAGGGTGTGATAGCCGGAACCAAGCACCAGCCCTGGGACAGGACTGCTGTGACCGGGAGGGTGTGATAGCCGGAACCAAGCACCAGCCCTGGGACAGGACTGCTGTGACTGGGAGGGTGTGGTAGCCAGAACAGAGCACGAAACCTGCGACACAAGCACGGTTACCGGGAGAGTATGATAGCCGGAACCGTGCACCATCCCTGGGACATGAGCACTGTGTCCGGGAGGGTGTGATGGTCAGAACCGAGCACCATCCCTGGGACAGGAGTGCTGTGACCGGGAGGGTGTGATGGTCAGAACCGAGCACCATCCCTGGGACAGGAGTACTGTGATCGGGAGGGTGTGATAGCCGGAACAGAGCACTATCCCTGGGACAAGAGCACTGTGACCGGGAGGGTGTGATAGCTGGAGCTGAGGTATAGATCGTCTACTGTTCAGATATTCGGGGGGTTCCTATATTGGATGTCTACTGTTCAGATGTGCGGGGTTCCCAGTAGTGGGAAGTGCTCGCCCCTCAAGTATGGGGCATTGTGTGATCCTGACGGCCACTGTTTCTGCTGCTCCTCTTCACCGGCTTATGATGGCCGTGCCGCAGATTCTTGTTGGCTGTCGCCTCTTTCGGGATCTAATTATTGCTCTTCCCCGTTTTTCTGCCTTTCACATCATCTCCTAATAGCTGTAATTAAAGCCACAACTTTCCGATGTGGCCGACTGCACAGCTGCAGCTTTTGTGAGACAAGAGGTTCTGGTGGAGCGTCCTAATGTTGTGTTTCTTTGAGTCTCATTTTAATGAAGAAGAAAAATGAAATGATGGAAATAGAGAGAGCGCCAAAATAAAGCCATGCAGCAGCCGCTTGTTAATAGTGGAGCGTCAATGACTGTCGCCTGTAGCCACCTGCTCATGGTGGAGCGTCCATGTCTGTCGTCTGTATCCACCTGCTCATAGTGGAGTGTCCATGTCTGTCACCTGTAGCCACCTGCTCGTGGTGGAGCGTCCATGTCTGTCGCCTGTAGCCACCTGCTCATGGTGGAGCGTCCATGTGTGTCGTCTGTATCCACCTGCTCATAGTGGAGTGTCCATGTCTGTCACCTGTAGCCACCTGCTCGTGGTGGAGCGTCCATGTCTGTCGTCTGTATCCACCTGCTCATAGTGGAGTGTCCATGTCTGTCACCTGTAGCCACCTGCTCATAGTGGAGCGTCCATGTCTGTCGTCTGTATCCACCTGCTCATAGTGGAGCGTCCATGTGTGTCGTCTGTAGCCGCCTGCTCATGGTGGAGCGTCCATGTGTATCGTCTGTAGCTGCCTGCTCACGGTGGAGCGTCCATGTGTATCGTCTGTAGCTGCCTGCCCACGGTGGAGCGTCCGTGTGAGCTGCCTGCAGCTGCCTGCTCATAGTGGAGCGTCCATCTAGGTGTGCCTCCATCTCTACTAGTGTCAGATCATGAGGGCGTCTGACTCCGGACCTGTCAGCATTGCTTCCTTTGCTGCTTCTTTGTGACCCCCCTCCCCATTACTCTACTGACAGGAGCTTCTAACTGCTCATCCTGAATGAAAGAAACCTCAGGACAGCAGTGAAGACTGACATGGTGGTGCGGGCTCATCCTGGGGCAGATAGACCAGTGCAGGGTGCAGATATAGCGATGACCCCCGCTGATGAAAGGTGAGGCAGGGAGTGACGCCTGCAGGCAGCAGATGTTGGGACGTGCTGTTGCCTCTGGGCCACAATGATGAGTGCTGGGCTCCTCCACCATGAATGGTGCCTGTTGGTGTCACGTTTCGTTTGCCCTTCTGCCGGTAATGAATGATAATTGTTTCTGGAAGGACATGGGTCATATTACAGCAGCCGCTTCATGTTCTGCATTATGGTGTCGGGGCTCATCCTATGGCGGATGTAACTCCGCTACAGGTGGTAACCGCATTCCAACAACCCCCCCACACCCCACCCCCCCGTCCCTGACTGCTAGGAGACGTCCCTGCATCAGAGCTGAACTACAACTCCCATCAAAGCTACTGTATCGTCCACTGCTGCTCCCGTCTCGCCCTCACTTGCACAAAGGTGCTGTGCACTGGCGTGTTTCCCCCATCTACCAGGGGCGACCTCTGAATTCTACACAGCAACACTGGGTGGGCATGGAAGTCAAAGCTACTGTCCAGAGAGAGGAGGGGGCGCCGCCGTGCTGCCCGGAGGGGGCATGGGGCGCCGCCATGCTGCCCGCAGGGGGCAGGGGGCGCCGCCCTGATCACCATTGCTGTAGTAACACCCGCCGATTGATATGTTGCTGTGCCGATACTCTGGTAATTGTCTTCTTTCCTCCTCAGCTGCCGCACCAGTAATCGCAAGAGTCTGATTGTGGCCTCCAGCACGTCCCCCACACAGCCACGGCCGCACTCTCCACTCCATGGACACACAGGTACAACTCCCGGCCAGGGCGCAACTACTGGTGCTGGAGAATAGCAGATGGGGGGGGGGGGGGGGTTTATGTGGCAGCTGGGGGTGGGGGATGATGTGCATCACCTGGGGGAGCAAAAGCCTCTGTTCTTCTTTAATTCTTTCCCATTGCTCCCATTGCTCCTCTCCTAATGGTGCTCACTCTGCTGTGGAGATCTCATGCCTAGGGATGAGCGAGTAGTGAAATATTCGTCATCACTGTACTCATAACGAGCACTTTGTAATAATTGTGTACTCGTCTGAATAGCGAGTCCAATGTTAGGCTCTGCCCGCACACATCCGGCTATAAAACGAGCATTTCTGACACCGGGCGGGAGGGTGGGCTTTTTTGAGTTTTCACTGCATAAAACGCCTTGCTGTGCCCCCAGAGAGCCTAACATTCAGTCTGCTATCCCTGGGGGGCTGACTCCCTTTGTGTACTGAAGGGCGCTGTCAGTTTGTGTCAGATCGTTCACAATCGACACGTCACTCATGAGCACCAGTGTTACTTGCCAAATAACGGTATCGCGTATAGTGTACTATCTGTGCAGGTAACAAGTATATTTGCTAATCACTACTCATACCCCTGTGCAGCGCTCCAGCGAGCGGACATTGCTCCCCAGCAGCTCCTCTCCCTCCGCCGTGCTGTGGATGGGACCCGCTCCCACCGCTGCCCTTCTGACACCCTTGCAGTGAGTTGGGGGATGTTGACCCTGTTTTCTGAGCCCCTCTGTGTCCTGTGAGTGCTGAGCGATGTGGCTTATTCCATCCCCCCATAATCAGCTAATTCTCCTGCCCTATTTCTTCATAAGTCTTAATATGAAAATCTCCTTAATATGTAAATCTTCAGAGGATTCAGCAACTGGAACTGCTTCTGATATCAAGTGTCCTGACTTTCTGCTGACTCCTTAATTCCCCAGATTCACCCTTTACTGTCCAGAGCTGAGAGGATAAGGGAACCGCAGTGTAGACCATGCTACGTGCCCATCCTGACCACGTCATTGCCCCCGCTGGGAGGCCTAAGGGCAGCCATGATGCCCTCCGGTGGGGACGCGACCCACCAGAACAAGGGGATAAAAGGAGGCTGGAGGAGGCTCTCGTACTGCACCCAGTATTGTTGTCTGCACAGGGCACGGTGATGGCAGCTCTGGCTGTGACAGCAGCACACATGGGCCGTCCCCAGGAAGGTTTCTTGTTCACAGTCATCCTGAACATGCAAATGAAATGCAAATTCCTATTCGGACAGAACAGTTTTTATCTCCCCCCTCCCCAACCCCAGTGATTACCGCGATAGAGGATTGTAACGATAGAGGGCTATATTCTAGCTATTCAATCAGGTGATATCCGAATAATCCATGATCAATTATAAGACCATTCATCAATCTGTTTCTGTGAGCTAGTGACAAGGTCATTGCCCCCTCCTTCAGGAATCCTTCAGAATCCGGGAAAATCAACAAAAGTCTAGGTGTCATTTGTTGATTAAGACACAGCTGGCTAGCTAAGAGGGTACTTCACACACAGCAATCCCGACAACGATCAGGATCGCTGGAACATCGCTGTGGTCACTGGTGAGCTGTCAAACAGGCAGATCTCCTCAGCGACCAGGTAGCCGACCTCCATATCGCTGGATAAGCGGGAGAAGGCTGGTAGCTAAGGTACACATTGGGTAACTAAGCACAGCGCTGTTCTATTTACCCACTGTGTACCTTGGTTACCAGTCTTCTCCCACTTACAGGCTGGTAACCTGGGTATACAGCGGGTAACTAGGACAGCACTGTGCTTAGTTACCCGATGTGTACCCTGGTACACATCAGGCACGCTGTTCACCCGGCCGCGCAGTGCACGCAGCTGCGGCTGGTGGCGGTGCCACTGCCCGTGCCGACACCCTGCATTCTCGGAACCGGCACTCGATGGCCTCCCGCCGTCAAACACGCCGATGCGTGCTGCACAGCGGGAGACCAATGAGCAAAAAATGGTCCTGATCGTTTTGTAATGATCAGCGGCCTCGCAGCAGTGCCCCTAATAGATGGGAACCAAAGGTAATTAAAAAGGAAGACCTTCCCCTTCCTTCCCTGTATCTACAGGTGAGAAGTTGCTTCCTTTTGCAAGTGGACTTCACAGGGTTCTGCTAGACACACAGGAGCCAGGAGAAGTACCATATTAATATTTCACTAAACATAGCTCTCATAAATATGACAATCCTAATTTTGACATCAGTAGAGGTATAGGACCGTAAAACATTTCTGTTTAACTATGCTACACTCTTAACTACCCCAAAGTTAATATTGGCCAGTGGGACGACCGTAGATATGCCGTGTGTCCTACCATTGGAAAGTTAAAATCCTAAACAAAAATATGACATCTCTACCTACGACTCTCCCAGGCAGAGTTATGGGAAAGGTTGCATTTTCATAGGCATTTATAAGTATGGAAAAACCCACATGAGGTCAACAGGGGGAGGTCTGTGGATGGGGGGCGGAGGTTGACGAAAGCCCTCTGCCATATTTCGGCAGTGTATTACTTTGAGGAAGACCCCAATACATCACGTGTCAGAGTATACCCAAGGAAATCGGGTGGCTTGACGCCGCCTCTGTGTGGGCACCAGCAGCAAGGAAACCGGTAACTGAACTACATT
Source organism: Allobates femoralis (assembly GCA_033576535.1). NCBI lineage: Eukaryota > Metazoa > Chordata > Amphibia > Anura > Aromobatidae > Allobates > Allobates femoralis. The sequence goes on along the minus strand of JARQOC010000007.1, from coordinate 165,597,530 downwards.
TGTCTGTATATCCCATTTTATTTTTTGCTGCGCAACTGATTGTAAAACATCTGTAATATCTGTATATAAAGATTATCTAGTAAGCGCTTGCGGCGATTAAATATATAAATGTAATCTTGGGTTGCTCTTTTATCTCGATCACGAAATTCCCATGTCCATGTGCTCGTTTAACATCACATTATAAGCCACCTGAGTTGGTTTCTGACCCGCTATAAGCCTGTTCACGGAATTGGCTTGTATTGAAACTGATGGCATCAATTGGTGCTTGTTATTCAGGGCCTCTATCGGTGATGGGTTGGATGTTATTATATGTACTTCTGGCCTGGGACTGGAAGGCATATACCACACTCGCTGGGGGGCGCCTTAGTAAACAAGGACTGAAAGGGCAGCTGTGGTCCCTCTTTTATCCTCAGTCAGTTCCCTGACTGTCCTGACTGTAAGAGGGGCGCTAGAGAGCTGCCATGTTCAGTGGCAAATTCGTCGCATTCACTGCTGCCAGGCTTTGGGGAGAATGTTGTGGGGGGTAATGGGGCAATGCTGCTGCCGGGGGGTGGGGGGAGGATTGCTCCCGCCATATAGAGCGCTGTCAGGGATAAAAATGGACATCTCACTAAATGTTCTTCTTCCACTTCTCCACAGGCAACAGCCCCCTGGACAGCCCCCGAAACTTCTCCCCTAATGCTGCTGCCCACTTCTCCTTTGTACCTGCGCGGAGGTGAGTGCTATTTGCGGTGACGTGTATGCGCGGTGTAGCAGGGCTGAGAATGTGAGTGTAGAGCAAAGGGTCTGAATAGAGTGGGCACAGGTCACCTCTGAGCAGACAGATGGGCAGAGCCACTGCGTAAAGATGGTGAGTAACGGAGGACACCTATCACAAGACCCCATGGGCCAGAGACTGCAGAACGTGCAGGAGCAGAGTGCTAATCAGACTCAGGTTCGATGGTGGTGAAGTAACATGAGGTCGCTGCTCTGACACCTTCTGGTATGGAGGTTGGGGTCCCATTGGATGATCAGGGTCACACAGTTGATGCTTGTTTCCTCCTGAGTGCAGCGCCCCCTGTGGTATCATGTGTCTTTCCATTTCTGACGGCCTGTAACACTTGTCTCCTTTGTTACAGGACGGACGGGCGCCGCTGGTCTCTGGCATCGCTGCCATCTTCTGGATATGGAACCAACACACCCAGCTCAACCGTTTCTGTAAGTATGTAGTTCTGTGTCCTCCGTGGCGCCTACACCCCTCCCTCTCTGAGGCGTCTGCACCCGGTGCAAATGTCCACATGATGCAGGTGGTCGACCTCTCGGGGTCTCCTGGTGGTCTTCCTCTTTCGTGCTCGTACACTTGTGTTTTAGTGTTTTACTGTTCTGTGTTTTCTGTCTCAGTCGTCCTGCTCATCTCAGGAGAAGCTGCACCAGCTGCCATTTCAGCCGACTGCGGACGAGCTGCACTTCTTGACCAAGCACTTTAGCACCGAGAACATCACTGATGAGGAAGGTTGCCACTCTCCAGCAATGCGTCCCGATCCCGGAGCCTCAGGTGAGCCTCTCCGCTCCCCGTCTGCACCTTCATAAAGTCCAGTGTAATACTAAGGTGATCGGAGATGTTCAGTACAGAGGCTGGGATGAGGGCGCTGGGCCCATTTATTCCCCTGCGCATGTCATGATGGAGGGCATTATATCTACTCCCCATAGCTTATGTCTACTCCCTGTACGTTATATCCGGTTACCTCCAACACGATGCATGGTGTGACTTCCCAGAAGTGAACAACTAAGAAATATAGTGGGCACCTTTTAATTCCTCACTTGATTTAACCCTTGCTGACCTCATATGGGGGGCATCTGTGGGATGGCCTCAGAACTACAGAGAATTATGAAACCCCAGGTTTCCTCATATCTTCGCCACTGGGTATCTTAGGAAAGATGACGGTAATATCTCTTGCCTATCATGAATTTACCTGTTCCTAGATGGGAAACATGATCTGTGTACTGTCTTCCAGCTGCTAAATAATGTGAGGCTAATGGGCACATCACACAGTTAATTGAAAATATGTGTTATGTTTGTCCCAATATCCTGAGGCTGAAAATCAGTCTGCCATATTAATGTGATGTACGCACACCTCAATATTTATAACTTTCCACTGGAGTCTACAAGACTGATGATCTTCATTGATCAGTCACTGGGAAATGTATTTGCCCGCCCCTGTGTAGACACACTCCAGTCTTTTTGTCTCTTCCCTTCCCTGCTGTAATAGATTTGCCCTGCAGGAGGTCCTTAACTCCAATTAACATGTCCTCTGACCTCCTCAGTTATAATTAGATTTCCTAGCTACTTCATTTATAACTGAACACATCTGTTGGTGGATGGAGGCATCCTGTCTCAGATTCCCACTTGAATAAGATGACTGTGATTTACAGCTGATTGGCATGGCAGGATATCTCCCATATTCCTCACACCTCCGTACATTATATATACACTTAATATGTTAACTATACCCCCTATACGTTTTTATGCATGCCCCAGTACATTAATCGTGTTTACTTCTTTCCAGTCCCGGACGTTCCCCCATCACCTGTGATGGAGAGATAGTAATGATGAACCATGTGTACAAGGAACGGTTCCCAAAGGTAAGGCATCCTGTGTCTGCGGTGGCCCTGTGTCCGTCCCTCTACCTGGCGGTCACCGGTCACTTCTCATCTTTTGCTTACTGCAGGCCACGGCTCAGATGGAGGAGAGGCTGTCTGATTTCCTAACCAGCAATGTCCCCGAGGATGTCCTGCTCCTGGGTGATGGGGTCCTCAGCTTCATTCATCACCAAGTCATGGAGCTGGCCCGTGACTGCCTGGGTAAATCCCGCCACGGCCTCATCACCTCCCGCTACTTCTTTGAGCTGCAAGAAAATCTGGAGAAGCTGCTGCAGGACGTGAGTGTTTGTACAGGAGAGGTTTAGTCCTGTGTATCTACAAGTATAATGATCTCTGCTTAACAGATCTGCAGCATAGTGTTTGCTACAATGTATCAGTCTGTCATCCTGAATAAGTTAATGGATGATTGTTCAGACTAAATATAACTGATACAAATCATCTGCTGTCTAAATTATTAAGTCTCCCCTTATTAGTAATGCCTCTGACAGTAATCTAAAATAATAATGCTGAGGATAGGGAGGAATTCAGACCATCAATGACTACTGCACAAAAAGCTTGTGCCAACAAATCTGTGAGGGTACCTTTACACACGGCTACATTTGTAGCTTGTCACCAGCTAACTTACTGGTTGCAGTGAAATACATGGATACATGGTTCTATCTTGTTGCTGTGTACAAATGGAATCATGTATCCATGATTTCGCTGCAACCAGTAAGTTACCTGGTGACAAGCTACAAATGTAGCCGTGTGTAAAGGTACCCTAAGTGGGCGGCTAACAATGTCCGGAATCTGAATGCTTCATTGTGGACAGGCCACACCTCCCTCCGTACACAAAGTATACCCTTGCAGGTTATATATGGGTTTGCGCCCTTGGCGAGGGGCTGTCTGGGTTTGTGCCCTTGGCTGGGGGCTGTCTGGGTTTGTGCCCTTGGCTGGGGGCTGTCTGGGTATGCGCCCTTGGCCGGGGGCTGTCTGGGTATGCGCCCTTGGCCGGGGGCTGTCTGGGTATGCGCCCTTGGCCGGGGGCTGTCTGGGTATGCGCCCTTGGCCGGGGGCTGTCTGGGTATGCGCCCTTGGCCGGGGGCTGTCTGGGTATGCGCCCTTGGCCGGGGGCTGTCTGGGTATGCGCCCTTGGCCGGGGGCTGTCTGGGTATGCGCCCTTGGCCGGGGGCTGTCTGGGTATGCGCCCTTGGCCGGGGGCTGTCTGGGTTTGCGCCCTTGGCCGGGGGCTGTCTGGGTTTGCACGATACACCAGCTGAGAGCACACAGTCCGCACTCTTTGCAGTGATGATGATTAGGGCTGATCTGGGAAGGACAATGGTGCCAGGTGGAGGAGACTTTCTCTCTGCAGGCAGCCCTGTGTCCTGGACCCCATAGACATTAGTTATCAGCAGGTTGGCGACATTGGCCTGATTATAGGAGCTTCAGGGCTGGGCACAGTCCTGCTACAAGAGATGGTGAGCAGATGGTTTTGGCATCGCTCCACGCACGTTATCTCTTCTCTCCGCCTCCAGTAATCTGGACAGATTCTACATAAGGGAGAGTGCTGGTTCCTCCCAGACCTCAGGCTGCTGCTGCCACCAAGCACAAAGTGCTGAATACTTGTGCAATAGCTGGCTCACATCACATGCACCTGTGTTTGGGGAAAAAACATTAGCAGCTCGTTAGTTCCCCCTTTATCGTTAGGACAGTCAGGGAACTGATCAAGGATAAGGAAGTGGACGCAGGTGCCCTGTATGTGCCAAATTATTGATGCTTTCCCAGTGAGAGAGGTATATGTATACCCCTGTCCTAGGATGGGAGTACATATAAGACCCTCCCCACTGTCACTGGCTGGATGAAAGTCTGTGTGTGCATAAAAGCTGACTGAGTTTCTGGGATCCAGACAATGATTACAAGCAAAAAGGTCACCGGTGAGGATGTTGCCTTGATTAGCCATTCAAACCCATTTGTGTCAACTTCTGTGCATGTTATCAGGTTAGGATCACCAGGGTATGTGAACTTTTGATCAGGGTCATTTGGATGATTTTGGTTGTCATTCTGATTTAAAAAGATTAAACACAGTAGTTTGACAATAAATGGCTTCACCCAACCACTAACCGGCCATCTATATGGATACCGCTAAAAAAAACGGGAATAAATGGCGATAGCACCCCATTGTTTTTCTTGTGAAATTGTCAATAAGTTTGATGTCACATGACCCTCTTCCCATTGGAAAAAAAATAGTTTGATCCAAAATGGCTGACTTCAAAATGGCCGCCATGGTCCCCACCCATCTGGAAAAGTTTGGGCACCCCTTTTAATCTTACTCTTTTTTTTTTTTTTTTTTTTTTTTTTTTGGGTTTAAAATTGTTTTTTAGCAACAGCTATTTCAGTGTGATATATGTAATAACTGATGGACACAGTAATATTTCAGGATTGAAATGAGGTTTATTGTACTAACCGAAAATGTGAAATATGCATTATTTCAAAATTCACCTGCTTCTCACTGATTCTTCTGTGATCCTGGGTCACAGTAGTGAGGAAAAGACCCCGTCCCCTCCAGTCTGTGCGTCCCATCTCCTCATAGACACAGATCACAGGAACATCCAGGAGAGGAGAACGGGAGAGATCTCTGCTATTGTCATCGCAGATCACAGAAGAATCAGTGAGAAGCAGGAGGTGAGGGAGGGAAAGGGGGAGTGATGAGCTCGGGCTCATAGGACAAACGGCATCGTGCTATATCACATTGAAGAAAGAGGCACTCACCCGGTGATAGTTGTTCCTCAATGGACGACTTTAATCAGCATTGGGGTACAGGGTGCTGGGGAGGGGGGTGTCGGAGGTGCAGACGACGGCACCGTTTCGGATCAACTGATCCTTCAGCTGGTCAATGCCTCTTAGGCATTGTGCTATAGCCAGGTGTGATGTCAGAAGTCCTGTACATGGTAAAAGTGCTGCCTGGATCTACAATTGTCTGTGACAGGGGGGGGGAATTAAAAAAAAAAAAAAAGCCCCTCATGGTGACGTGTGCTGCACACTTTGTCACCTCCCGTCTTTGCCATAACTTTATAAACCTTCTTTTTCTGATCATCATAATGGGAGACCCAGACAATGGGGTTTAGGGCACTGCCCTCCGGAGGCCACACTAGGTACTACAAGTTTGTAGACACCGCCCCCTCCGCTTATAAACCCCTACCGCAGGAGATATCCTCAGTTTTAAACTTAGTGTGCTCGGAGGATCACACGCTTTGCTTGCACTTCACAGCATTCTCACAGCTTACGTGATGGCGTATGAAGACAAGGTAAAATGGTCCCGGTCGGGGACCTCCGGCAGTCTCCCTGTTCACCTTCGGGGAACACACAGGTTGAGGTACCGGAGGGCCTAGAGCCTGGACACGTCGTGTTCTCCCTGTACACTGCCGCGCTCCTTCCCATCCTCCCTTGGGGGCTCTGGGGAGTGGGAGACAGGAGCCTTGCACAGCTCCGCTCCGTCCGAGGCCTCCCTAAATGGTGCTCACAGACCGGACTGGAGCCAGCCCAGTCCGAGGCCTCCCTAAATGGTGCTTACAGACCGGACTGGTGCTGAACCCCCGTCCGAGGCCTCCCTTAATGGTGCTTACAGACCGGACCGACACTGAGATACCCTATGTGTCTCCGGTGTGCCTGGGGGTAGTGTCTGGACCTTATGTGTCCTGACACTCAGACCGCGCGCAACCCTCGGGTCCGCGGTTCTGACGGTGTTCCCCGTGCTGGGGTCACCCTGGCTGACCGCCCTGTGTGTCACAGGGGCTGCGGCTCTGGGCTTCAGACTTTTTGTCTGCAGCCTGGGTATTGTATTATCACGATACCTCCCGCGCTGCGGGCTCCGGCACCTGCATTACTGAGGCTGCCTGGAGAGATGGAGAGCCCATGGGATGACGTCATCGATGGGCGTGTGTGTGTGCTTCCCGCGTGTTTTCGGCTCCGCCCACAGCTTCTCCGGCGGCGGCCATTTTTCCCCTCCCTTCCCGGCTGGGATCTGATTGAAGTGCACTACTGCACTCCCGGGGAGACCGGTTAACCCTCGCGGAGGCCACACACACATCGCTCCCTTCCACCGCATTGAAGCGGTCGGTAAGCCACCGGTGTACCGTTTTTTTCCTGATTGGCTTATTTTTTTCCCCTGCTGTGGGTATGTCCTCAGCAAGGAAAAGTGCTGCTAAGGCGGCCAGTACCACCACGGCCTGTGCTACATGCAACGGGACACTGGTTGGGGGGTCCTGCAATAACTGCGGACGCCCAGAGGCCCAGACTGATTCTGCAGAGACGGCAGCTCCGGTGCTGTACCCTGAGGTTCAGGTGATCCCAGGGCCTTGGGAAACACAGAATAAGATCAATGAGTCTATGTTATCCCAGCTGTCCTCCATGTCGCAATCCCTGGAGGCACTAACAAGGAGGCTGGAAAACCCAGCGGCTCCTTCAAGCTACCCCCGGGTGTCTCCTTGTTCAACCGCGAGACCCCTTAAGAGGGCTCGCCGAGATGAATCACCCGAGCTTCAGACCCTCTCTGAGGAGGAGCGTCACTCTGATGGTGACGAGGATGATGGGGGTTCAATACTCGAGTCTGTGTCCGAACCACCGGACGGGGTGGAGGATCTGGTGTCCTCCATCAACGAGACTCTACGTCTCGTGGCACCTCCTGAAGAGGTGGAACTCCACCCGAAGGAGGTGTATCAGAGGTTGCAGCCAGAGGCTCATTCGTGTGGCTCCTTTATGGACCACACTAATTTTGGAAGGGTGGTTAAAGCACCCAGGGTTCACCCTGGGCGGCGTTATGTCCGCCAATCTAAGGACACTCGCTTCCCTTTTCCCCAGGAGGTGCTTCAGGAGTGGTCGCAGTCCCCGAAGGTGGACGCTTCCATGACCAGGATTGCTGCACGCTCCCTTTTCTCTGCCTCTGATAGCTCCTCATTGAAGGACGCGACAGATAGACAGGTCGAACAACTCGCCAAGTCGTCTTATGAGGCTGTGGGGTCTTCTTTTGCCCCTAATTTCGCCACGGTCTGGACCCTGCAGGCGATTACCACCTGCTTGGACGGTATCACTGACCTGGCGGGGTCCAATTCAGAGGTCCTGGCGCTTTCCGACAGGGCAAGGGCCTATGCGGATTACGCCAGGACGGCGACCCTAGAAACTGCCACCCGCTCTGCTGTGGCTTCGGCCAATGCTATAGCGATTCGCAGGTTGTTGTGGCTGCGTCTATGGGACTCGGATGCCACGTCAAAGAAGATTCTGCAGAATCTTCCATTCTCTGGTGACAGGCTTTTTGGAACCGAGCTGGATAAACTGATAAAGGATTCTGCGGAGTCTAAGATCCCACAGAATAAGCCTAAGCCGCGGTATACCGTCAAAAGGAACCCTGAGCAGTGGTCCTTTCGTTCCAGCTCGCAGTCATCAGCATCGTCCGCTCGCACGGACAGAGGGGGCAAGCCCTCTAATCAGTTGCGCCCCAAGGGTCGCCAGAAGAAGCCAACGGGGGCGGCGGCTGCCACCCCTAAACCCGCTTCCACATGACTCGCTCTCTCGTCCTGCCGCCCCACAGGTGGGGGGCCGCCTGTCCCGCTTTCGGGACAGATGGTTGCTCCACGTTCAAGATCAGTGGGTCCGAGACGTAGTCTCGAGCGGCTACAGGATAGAGCTGACGTCGCAGCCAGCACACCGATTTCATCGGTCTGTCCCATCCCCAGAAAAGGCTCAGGCTTTTTATCTGGTGTTGGAGGGACTCCGCAGAGACGGGGTAGTGGTCCCAGTGCCTATGGGGGAGAGGTTCCGGGGTTTTTACTCCAACCTCTTTATCGTCCCGAAGAAGGACGGCTCTTTTCGCCCGGTTCTGGACCTCAAGTTGTTCAACCGTCACGTGTTTGTTCGGAAGTTCCGCATGGAATCCCTGCGCTCCGTGATCGCGGCTGTGTCGCAGGGGGACTTCCTAGCGTCCATAGATATCCGAGACGCTTACTTTCACGTGCCCATTGCATCGGCTCATCAACGCTGGTTGCGATTCGCAGTGGGGAACGAACACTTCCAGTTCGTGGCGCTGCCCTTCGGGTTGGCCTCGGCACCGCGGGTGTTCACGAAAGTGATGGCCTCGATGATGGCTCTTCTGCATGCACAGGGACACGCCGTCATACCTTATCTAGACGACCTGCTGGTCAGGGCACCATCGGAACACCTTTGTCAGAAAAGCCTGGAGGTGACCATACAGTCTCTGGAACAGTTTGGGTGGTTTCTCAATATCCAGAAATCCACCCTGGTACCGATCCAGTCACTGACGTACCTGGGTATGGATTTCCACACGGACTCTGCCCTGGTGTCCCTACCACGAGCCAAACAGCTAGCCATCCAATCAGGAGTACACGATATTCTCCTGTCACCGCACTCATCCCTGCGGGTGTTGATGAAGCTGGTGGGACGCATGGTGGCAGCAATAGAGGCGGTGCCTTTTGCACAATTTCGCCTCCGTCCTCTCCAACTGGAAATTCTTCGCAGGTGGGACAAGAGGACGTCCTCTCTGAATCGGCTGGTGGTCCTTTCCCAACCGACCAGGGACTCCCTGCAGTGGTGGCTCCAACCATGTCACCTGTCACGGGGCCGGTCCTTCCTCAAACCGTCATGGTTAGTGGTGACCACCGACGCCAGTCTGAAGGGCTGGGGTGCGGTGTTCTTACACCACAGGGCTCAAGGCCTCTGGACACAGTCAGAGTCGGCGTTGCAAATCAACGTGCTGGAGATCAAGGCGGTCTTTCTGGCACTCCTGGCTTTTCAGACCTTCCTGTCAGGACAGCCCATTTGGGTTCAGTCCGACAATGCGACGGCCGTCGCCTATATAAACCATCAGGGAGGGACCAGGAGTGCGCAGGCCCTAGCCGAAATCCACCGCATTCTATCCTGGGTGGAGGACAACGACTGCCTGATCTCCGCAGTTCACATCCCAGGGGTCGAAAACTGGGAGGCCGATTATCTGAGCAGGCAGGGGATGGACGCCGGAGAGTGGTCTCTTCATCCGGACGTCTTCCGAGACATCTGCAGCAGATGGGGCATCCCGGACGTGGATCTGATGGCCTCGCGGCTGAACCATCAGGTGCCGCAATACATGGCGAGATCGTGGGACTCTCAGTCTCTGGGGGCGGATGCCCTGATCCTGTGTTGGTCCAGTTTTCAGCTACCTTATGTGTTCCCGCCTCTGGCACTGATTCCCAAGGTTCTGTGGAAAATCAGGACGGAGTGCCGCGAAGCCATTCTAGTGGCACCGGATTGGCCCAGGAGGTCCTGGTATCCGGATCTGTGGCAACTGTCAGGCGGGAACCGGTGGGCTCTTCCAGAACGCGCAGATCTTCTCGCGCAAGGCCCCTTCTTCCACCTCAATTCCAGGGCCCTCAGATTGACTGCGTGGCTCTTGAGGCCTGGCTTCTGACGTCCAGGGGGTTCTCTCCTTCAGTGGTTGACACGATGAATCGGGCTAGAAAGCCCGTATCGCGGAAGATATACCACAGAACGTGGAAAATCTTTTTCACCTGGTGTGCCTCTGGTGGACGGTCACCATGGCCTTTGTCGGTTCCGACTCTGTTGGCCTTTTTACAGTCGGGTTTGGAGTTGGGCTTATCCCTCAGCTCCCTGAAGGGGCAGGTATCAGCGCTTTCAGTGCTGTTTGACAGGCGCTTGGCGCTCCTTCCGAAGGTCCGTCAATTTCTGCAGGGGGTGTCTCGGGTGGTCCCGCCATACAGGCGACCGCTGGACCCTTGGGACCTTAACATGGTCCTGGCGGCCCTGCAGAAACCGCCGTTCGAGCCACTGAGGGAGGTTTCCCTCTCTCGTCTGTCCCAGAAGGTGGTCTTTCTGGTAGCGATTACGTCGCTGAGACGTGTCTCAGAATTGGCTGCATTATCGTGCAAGTCGCCCTTCCTGGTAGTCCACCAAGACAAGGTGGTGTTGTGCCCGCGAGCAGAATTCTTGCCAAAGGTGGTTTCCACTTTTCACTTGAACCAAGAGATTGTTCTCCCATCATTTTGTCCCGCTCCCGTTCATCAGGTTGAGCGCGACCTCCACACTCTGGATCTCGTGAGGGCTGTACGCATTTATGTGTCCAGGACCGCCTCCTTCCGGAGTTCGGACTCTTTGTTCATCCTTACGGCGGGTCGCTGTAAGGGGTCCGCGGCGTCAAAATCTACCTTGGCCAGATGGATCAAGGCACCCATTCAAGAGGCTTACCGTGCTTCTGGTTTGCCTCTCCCGGTGGGTCTGAAGGCGCACTCGACCAGAGCCGTCGGTGCCTCCTGGGCTTTGCGACATCGCGCTTCTGCTCTACAGGTGTGTCAGGCGGCCACGTGGTCCAGCCTGCACACTTTCTCTATATGGTGCATGCCCATGCCTCTGCGGATGCAAGTTTGGGCAGGCGGGTCCTCCAGGCGGCGGTTGCCCACCTTTGAGGGGGACCGTGTATTTAAACGTCTTTTGAGGAACTTTTCCCGCCCTGGGGTTTGCTTTAGGACATCCCCATTGTCTGGGTCTCCCATTATGATGATCAGAAAAAAGAGAATTTTGTTTACGTACCGTAAATTCTTTTTTCTTGAATCATCAATGGGAGACCCAGCACCCACCCAGTTGTTCCGTTGGATGTTGTTTCCGTTGGACTGTTCCCTGTTGGGACAGTGTTGTTTTCGGGTTGTTGAACCGTCTGTGCACGGTCTTCCCGATAGTTCGGGTGTGGTTGGCCTCCTCGCAGCTTATGGACCAAACTGAGGATATCTCCTGCGGTAGGGGTTTATAAGCGGAGGGGGCGGTGTCTACAAACTTGTAGTACCTAGTGTGGCCTCCGGAGGGCAGTGCCCTAAACCCCATTGTCTGGGTCTCCCATTGATGATTCAAGAAAAAAGAATTTACGGTACGTAAACAAAATTCTCTTTTTCTCTACAATCAAACCTTGAATCATTGAAGTAAAGGCTACTTCACACGCTGTGAATTTCCTGCGATATTGGGGGACGCGTTTCTTGCCGCGTTTTGCGGCCGCGCTATTTAGCGCAGGTAAAAAATGCGATGCATTCACACACTTTTTTTTTTTTTTACAGCCTCATTTCTCCTCCAAAATGCAGGAGGGAAGTGATATTACACGGGGAGGAAGAATCCTATGTTCCTCCCCTGTGTGACACGTGTGACGGGCCTTTTGGCTTTTACAGTGTATTAATATGGCGATGCGTAATTCCAGCGGTTATAATGTGCCCTATTGGAGAAAGAGCACAAAAAGAATTAACTTGTTGATTCTTTTTACGCAGGTGCTTTCTCCCATAAAAGCGCGGCATAAATTTACACAGCCTCTGAATGTCAAAAGTGAAGTCCATTCAATTTGCCGGCAGATGCGCTTTTGGTGGAAAAGCGTGCGTAAAAAAGCGCGAAAATTACACGATGAGTGAGCGTAGCCTAAAGGTCTGATTGCACTCAGTATCCCGGTGCCTGTACGGCTCTGCCTTTACTTTATAGCCCTAAATCCTGCTGCTTGGTTCCCTTTAAATGCGCTTTCACTCAAGGGGGGTACAGCTTTCAATAAGACCCCGGCTCCCCCTCTCTAAGACCCCGGCTCCCCCTCTCTAAGACCCCGGCTCCCCCTCTCTAAGACCCCGGCTCCCCCTCTCTAAGACCCCGGCTCCCCCTCTCTAAGACCCCGGCTCCCCCTCTCTAAGACCCCGGCTCCCCCTCTCTAAGACCCCGGCTCCCCCTCTCTAAGACCCCGGCTCCCCCTCTCTAAGACCCCGGCTCCCCCTCTCTAAGACCCAATGTCACCCAAATGTAGCAAGGCAGCCACTTCTCCGCCCTCTGTACACACAGCTCAGGATTTCCATCCATTTCTCTGCAGGGGCTTTCCTTCCTTTAATTAACCTTTTGTTTCCTATCTGCTACTTGACTATGTCCTTGGGGATTGTTAATTAGGTGCAGGAATAGATGTACAAATACACTGTATTACCATAATGGGAATTTATGATTATGGAATATTGGGATTTTGTTTGATAGACCAGGAGATACCTTATTCTTCAGACGCCTCCTGCCAGGACGGGATCAGTTTGGAGAGGTGATATGTAAAATTCTCTGAGACTGACAACTATAGAAATATACTGGGGTGTTTGATGAATATCTCCTATACTCTCCACAAACTATATATCGATTGTGTGACATCACAACAAGGGGGGTGTGACTAGTTCTGCTGTAAACCACACTGTTGCTGCTGAGGGCAGCGCTCGGCCCATTAGGGGCTTATTAGAGCGTCCCGTGTTCCTGGAGCAGGACATTGTTGGGCTTTCGGATCTAGTCTCTCCGGTGTGTGGGGATGGTGAGCGCTCTGCACTCTCCCTGGTGCATTGTCCCCAGGAATGGCTGATTAAATGACCCCATTCATGACGTCACTTGTGGCAGTCGTTCGCTGTGTAACCCTGAATGTGCAGCAATCTTGTCTGTAAGACTCATACACCAATGCTTGTCTGCGGGGTCATGGTGGCCGCACCATCCTTTCTGGTAGCCGCCGTCCTGAGAACCTGTACGCATCATGGCACAGTGCCTCCTACAAGGGGGCCTTGTTTCTAATTTTCTCTGATGTTCCCTCTGGTGACAGGTGAGTGGTGGCATTATTCACCCCAGGTAGTAGAACCCACATGCCCCTGCTGTGCATTAAAGGTTAATTATCATATCCCACTTGCCATTCTCATTAATCAATGAGTAGTGACTGAGGAATAATAGCTTGAGGTGTCATTGTGATGTGTATGGGGGACATCTGCTTCTGCGGTCTGAGCTCCTATGTATATACATGTGTATGATCTCTGCTCTCTGCACACCACAGTTAAAGCCCCGCTGTGGATTTATGCTCCTCTGTAAATTACTCATCCTCGGGGCATCTTGTGGAATTGCCATTTAACCAGTTGTCTTACTTTAGGACTTGATGAGAAGGAACTCACTGGTTGGGTACAAGTCCCCCTTCTATACATTAACCTGAACCTCCTGCTTGTATTTCCAGGCCCACGAGCGCTCGGAAAGTTCAGAGGTTGCCATCGTGACACAGCTAGTGAAGAAGTTGATGATGGTGATCGCTCGGCCGGCGCGTCTCCTGGAGTGTTTGGTAAGGATTGATCTAAAACTGGTGCAGTGTGTGTGGGGCCCCGGTCTGGTTGGGAGAAATGGGTGGCCACGTGTGGAGGTGCCTCGGTGGGAGGGAGAAATGACAGGTGCGTGTGTAGGGGGGTCCCGGATGGGGAAGAGAAATGACAGGGGCGCATGTTGGGGGCCCCACATGGGAGAGAGAAATGACAGGCGCCGCATGTAAGGGGGCCTCAAATGGGGGGGGAGAAATGACAGGCGCCGCATATAGGGGCCCCTGACCGGGCCCTGGGCATGGACTATAGTAAACCTGCATTGTGTGCACCTTCTTTCCGCTGGCCTCTTTGACAATGGTTTCTGCCTGTAGTGATAGTTATGAAGGAGCTGCTCAGTTTCCCCAGGTGGTCTGGTTGGACCATTTTTGTCTGAGATCTTGTGTGCGGTGGTCTGGCTTGGACCCTTTTCTGAACTTCTTGTGTGCGGTGGTCTGGTTGGACCTTTCTCTAAGGTCTTGTGTGCGGGGTCTGTTTGGACCCCTCTCTGAGATCTTGTGTGCGGTGGTCTGGTTGGACCCCTCTCTGAGATCTTGTGTGCGTGGTCTGGTTGGACCCCTCTCTGAGATCTTGTGTGCGGTGGTCTGGTTGGACCCCTCTCTGAGATCTTGTGTGCGGTGGTCTGGTTGGACCCCTCTCTGAGATCTTGTGTGCGGTGGTCTGGTTGGACCCCTCTCTGAGATCTTGTGTGCGGAGGTCTGGCTGGACCCTTTTCTGACTTCTTGTGTGCGGTGGTCTGGCTGGACCCCTCTCTGAGATCTTGTGTGCGGTGGTCTGGCTGGACCCCTCTCTGACATCTTGTGTGCGGTGGTCATGTCTCCGTCCTCTGCTTAGATTGTGGGGGCCGATGTCATCATGGGCTCTGAGGAATGAGTTGGAAGGTTATTGATTTGTAGCTTTCAGTGATATGGACAATGGGGTGCATCCTCTGTGTGACGCTGGATGTGCACCCCCATAGTACTGTGTAATAAGCACTGCCACTGGAGTATGAGGAGAATTCTGACCTAGTCGTACATTCCTGTATAGAGGGAGGAACACGGGTGAGGTGGGGGTCTCCTCGGAGCCTGCATAGGAGAAAGAGGAGAGGGTCTTCCCTGCTAGTGGGGGTGTGGAGTCCCTGTTCCCAATAGGGGATCTCCTTGTGTGGTAAGAGTGTGAGGGTCTCCTAAGGAAAGGTATTTTCCTCTTTTAGATATGAGGGGGAAGGGGGATTTCTGGGAGGGGGGGGTCTCATCTTGAGGTTGTGCAGACTGGCGTGGATGGGGGATACTCCACGTGGGGGGGTGTCCTTGTGGTGCTGCGGTGGGTTCCTTGTGACTGGTGTGGTGAGGGCAGTCTTCATGGATGGCATAGTTGGGGGGGGGGGGGGGTCTCCTCGTTGCTGGCATCGTGGGGGGTCCTTGTGGTGGAAACGTCCTCATGGTTGGTGTTGTGTGGGTGGCATGGTATATAGGGTTGGCATGGTGTGGAGGCAATCCTCGTGGTTCGGTGTCTTCTCTTGGTTGGCGTGGTGGCGCCTCTTCTTGGTTGGCGTGGTGGGGTCCTCTATGCGGCTGGTGTGGTGGGGGGCCTCTGTGTGGCTGGCGTGGTGGGGGCCTCTGTGTGGCTGGCGTGGTGGGGCCTCTGTGGCTGGCGTGGTGGGGGCCTCTGTGTGGCTGGCGTGGTGGGGGCCTCTGTGTGGCTGGCGTGGTGGGGGCCTCTGTGTGGCTGGCGTGGTGGGGGCCTCTGTGTGGCTGGCGTGGTGGGGGCCTCTGTGTGGCTGGCGTGGTGGGGGCCTCTGTTTGGCTGGCGTGGTGGGGGCCTCTGTTTGGCTGGCGTGTGGTGGGGGCTCTGTTTGGCTGGCGTGGTGGGGGCCTCTGTTTGGCTGGCGTGGTGGGGGCCTCTGTGCGGCTGGCGTGGTGGGGGCCCTCTGTGCGGCTGGCGTGGTGGGGGCCTCTGTGCGGCTGGCGTGGTGGGGGCCTCTGTGCGGCTGGCGTGGTGGGGGCCTCTGTGCTGCGGCTGGCGTGGTGGGGGCCTCTGTGCGGCTGGCGTGGTGGGGGCCTCTTCGTTGTAGGCATGGAGAGGGGGGGTGTCCTTGTGAAGGGGGATGTCGTTGTGGGGGGTGCCATCATGATGGGGACGTCATCGTGACTGGCGTGATGGGGGCATCCTTGTGGCGGGCGTCCTGTAGGTATCCTTGTGGCTGGCATGGTGAGGGCATCGTGGTTGATGTGGTGTGGGGCATCCTCACGGTTGGTGTGGTTGGGGGTGTCCTTGTGGTTGGTGTGGTGGGGGATCCTCACATTTGGCGTGGTTGGGGGTGTCCTTGTAGCTGACCAACGATCAGTGGTGATTTCACTCCTTGACCACTCCTGTTCTGCTCGGAATGTGGTGCTTAGTTTGGCTATGTGCCGACTGACTAAAAAGTGATGCAGGATTTTCTGCATCTGATTTTAGCAGCCATTACGTAGTAAAAGCGTTGATCTTTTGCTATGTAATATCTGCTTTTTTGATGTAGAAAATCCTGCATCTGTCTCTGCTGGGCCCTGTAGTCCACTGCTTACTTTGTGTGCTTGCAGGCACTCCCTGACTTCGTCTGTGTCACACACTACTAGATGTGTGACGTGCCGGCCAGTACACAAGGTAAGCGGTGTAATTTAATTGACAATTTGCAAAGTCACTGATCAAAGATCCGTAATTCTGTCGCTATTGCACTGTGCAACAATGCGCCGATGTCGGCACAAGTACTATGACATAGGCTTTGCTGGCTGGCCAATATACCATGTGCATTTTTACAATTCACTGTAAAAATGTACAGCAAATGCGCCCATTGTGAGCACATGTCCTTTATCTTGCCTGACTCAATGCTTCTTACAAATGCTGATCTCGTTTTAGTGTGTCAGTGTAAATTTGTGCCGTATTTAATATGATTTAGTTCCAAAAACAAGAGGCAAAGGACGAAGTCCGCACCTACTGCCGGCGATCACAGACCTCTTGGTAAATGTAACCACGGTCCCTCAGAAAGTTTTCTAACTTTTCATTTTTTGCATAAATCTAAACCCACCATAATACACTGCAGAGGTGAACGTGGCTCGGCCTCCGCACAGACGTCAATTATTTGTGTCATCAACAGGAATTTGACCCGGAGGAGTTTTACCATCTGCTGGAAGCTGCAGAGGGCCATGCCAAGGAAGATGAGGGCATCAAGTCCGACATCCCCCGCTACATCATCAGCCAGCTGGGGCTCAACAGGGACCCCTGAAGGGTAAGAGGCCCCAGATCTGCCTACGGCCCACAAGGGACATGACAAGCAGACACTTCGTATACAATACACATGGTATTGTCACGCTGGCTGTGATACAGTTGTTGGCTGGTTCTGCTCCATCTGGGATACACATGACACATGGCACAGACAATCATGCTGCGATACACGTGGCATTGTTGCTCCAGCTGGGATACATATGTTGGTGACACTCCAGCTAGGATACACGATGGCAGCATCGCTCCGGCTGCGATACATGTGGTGTCATGGCTCCAGGTGGGATACACGTGATAGTTTTGTTTCGACTGCGATACATATGTTGGCGTCGCTCTGGCTGTGATACTGGGATGGTACACGGTGATAGTGATGATATATGTGGCTCCAGCTGCGCACTGCTATGTTAACCCTTTGTGACTCGGTGGCTCTCTGACCTTGTGTTTCTAGACATGGCCCAGCTGAGCAGCTATGGCAGCAGCACAGATGCTCCGGGGATGGACGACAGTGTGGAGGTAGTCGCTTGCTCCGCAGCCTTCCAAGCACCCCAGCCTTCCACCCTCCTTCCCTGGCCATCCTCGCTCACCCTCCTTCCTCCTTCTCTCGCTCCCTGGCCGGCCTCCCTCCTTGCTTCCCTAAAGGCCTCCATCCCGCCATCCCGCCCTCCCTCCCTCGCTCCCTGGCTGGCCACCCTTCATCCCTCCCTCGCTCCCCGGCCTACCCTCTCTTCCTGGCCTCGCTCTCTTCTCCCCTTCCAGCCTCACTACCGTTTCCCCCCGGCCTCTTTATCGCCCTTCTCCGGCCTTGCTCTTCCCACGGCTTCGCTTCCACCCCCCCCAGCCATGTTTTAGGACCGCCTCGATGATGGCTTCTGTGTTTCTAGGGTTTTGGCGCCACTGTAGTACAGACCAGGAAGACGCCCTCAGAAGAAGAGTTTGAGAACATGAAGCTGATCAGTAATGGAGCCTACGGGTAAGTGTCTGAGCCGTTGCCCATGGACCCCCCCCAGGTGCCACTTATTGCCCACATGTGACTTCTGTAACGATTCCCTTCCAGGGCCGTGTACTTGGTACGGCACAAGGAAACGCGTCAAAGGTTTGCAGTGAAGAAGATTAATAAGCAGAACCTAATGTTACGGAACCAGATCCAGCAAGCGTTTGTGGAGCGAGATATCCTCACCTTTGCCGAGAACCCCTTCGTGGTCAGCATGTTTTGCTCATTTGAGACCAAGCGCCACCTGTGTATGGTAATGGAGTATGTGGAAGGTGGGTCTGCTGTGTCTGTCATCCAGTGTGTGCCCAGATCTCACCACTCTGGACCTGGATGAACAGGTGCTAAGTCTGGACTTCTCTGTCTCAGGAGGTGACTGTGCCACTCTCCTGAAGAATATTGGCGCTCTGCCTGTGGACATGGCCAGGATGTACTTTGCGGAAACTGTCCTGGCTTTGGAATATCTCCACAATTATGGGATTGTCCACCGCGACCTGAAGCCAGACAAGTATGTCCTTAGGTGTTTGTGTGTTACCTTCCTCCTTCACTCGACCAGCACGTGTTGGGGATGGGGAGGAGCCCTTCTTTATGTCTGTTTTCTTCCCTGCAGCCTCCTCATCACCTCCTTGGGTCATATCAAGCTGACGGATTTTGGTCTCTCCAAGATTGGGCTGATGAGTTTGACGACCAATCTGTACGAGGGTCACATTGAGAGAGACACACGGGAGTTCCTGGACAAGCAGGTGGGGGAGTGAACAGCGGTGGCCGACCTTCTCTCCCCGCCGAGTCCAGTGCTGACTCTACTACTTCCCTGGTCATTGATGATGGGCAGCAGAAGTGACATCATGATGGCAGAGCATGTGACTGCTGCAGCCTATCACTGGGGTGTGAAGCTTGTGCTGTCTCCGTGATGTGATTTCACATACAGCAGTGAAGTGGTGAAGAGGAACTGCTGACTTCAACTAACACAAGCCAATCTATGTTAGAAAACCTTCCCAGAAACCCCTTGAATTAAAGCATTGTTCCCACAAATGAAATGATTCTCCTCTGAGATTGCATTATGAGGAGTGATTGACAGCAGGGGTGTCCACTGTGCGGGGCTCTGTTCTCGGGGTCCCGGGAGTTCAGCCACCTGTCAGTTGTCACCGGTCCTGTGGATAAGGTTCCTCTTTCAGTTATGAGGATGCCCCTTTAAGTTTTCCACTAATATTGTGTCAATCATCTCCCCCAGGTGTGCGGGACACCCGAGTATATCGCCCCTGAGGTCATCCTGAGACAAGGCTACGGGAAGCCGGTGGACTGGTGGGCCATGGGGATCATTGTCTATGAGTTCCTCGTTGGCTGCGTCCCCTTCTTTGGAGACACCCCGGAGGAGCTATTCGGGCAGGTGATCAGTGGTGAGTACAGCGTCATGTATGAGGGTCGCCGTGCACGCTCTTGCGAGTATCTGCACCCTGGAACATCTGTGATTGCTGCCACTGGTTATTTCATCCTGATTCTGTGAAAAGTAGACATGGAAGAGCACTGACTGCCAGCAGTATGTGGTGCTGGACTGTCTGCAGGGTCTGCAATCGCAGCTTTCGACTTTATTGCTGCTCTCATTACTACTGCACTCAGGTGACCATAGTTCTGCTTTTTTTATGGCCCAGATGAGATTGTGTGGCCTGATGGAGAAGATGCTCTACCGTCTGACGCTCAGGATCTCATCTCCAAGCTCCTTCGCCAGAGCCCCCTGGAACGGATGGGAACAGGTGCTGCCCTCGCGCGCTCCCCTCTGTGCTGCCTCGCGCGCTCCCTCTGTGCTGCCCTCGCGCGCTCCCCTCTGTGCTGCCCTCGCGCGCTCCCCTCTGTGCTGCACTCGCGCGCTCCCCTCTGTGCTGCCCTCGCGCGCTCCCCTCTGTGCTGCCCTCATCCTACCATACAATGTTCTCGGCACACGCTCTCTGAATTTTGTGCTCTTATAGGTGGAGCGTACGAGGTGAAGCAGCACCGCTTCTTCAAGGATCTGGACTGGAACGGGCTGCTCCGGCAGAAAGCTGAATTCATTCCTCAGCTGGAATCGGAGGAAGACACCAGCTATTTTGACAGTAAGAAATAATCCTCATGGTTATAATCACTCTGCCCTTTAAAGGTAACCTGTCAGTAACGACCCCCCCCAAGCCATTAACTTGACCGTAACCCCCAAAGCCCTTCTCTGACAGTAAGAAGTGACGGTTACTGACAGGTCCTTGGCCCCTGCTGGATTTCTTACCTGGCGGCACCTTTGCGGCTGACTGATTGCTCGGCTGCCCCTACACAGCCCCTGACCTGTCAGTCAGCCACAGTTCTGCTAGGTATGAAAACCAGCGAAGGCCGAGGCGCTGTCAGTGCTGCACCCCCCAGGGTTGAGTGTCAGGGCGTGGCCCCTCGCTGCCAGAGCAGGGCTCTTGTATCATAAAGCCAACCACTGTCATCCTATCTCTAAAGGTACCTTTACACGCGGCACCTTTTCTAGGAATTTCACTGGCAACTTACTGGTTGCAGTGAAATCATGGACACATTGTTCCATTTGTACACAGCAACAAGATAGAACAATGTGTCCATGATTTCACTGCAACCAGTAAGTTGCCAGTGAAATTCCTAGAAAAGGTGCCACGTGTAAAGGTACCCCTAAAGGGCCATGTAATCATTTTAATTGGTCAGTTTGGTTAAAGTTTCTGACAGTTTGCCTTTTGCTGTCACCATGCCAGAGCTACTGAAGTATGACTATAGAGAGCTGCTCTGATACGGTTATATTGGGGTCCCATCCAGTCAAATGTCCCCCAAAACTGCCAGACTAACGCGTATATTCTGCTTTATCACATGATCCCTTCGCAGCCAGTCAACAGCTATAAAGTGGATCATGTGATGGAATCTGAAAGGCATATGATCCCTGTCACAGCTGCTGACTGGCGGATCATGTGACACACCATGTGACTCTAGTGCCTGCTTTGCTACTGTGATGTCATTTAGTGGATGCCCTTGCCCTGACTAACCTATGGCAGTGACTAATGTCTGTGAGAGGATGTGCTGTTATCCTCCAGGGTGGGCAGCCATGCTGTCTTATCTGACGGGCATTTTATCCCACAGCTCGCTCAGAGCGTTATCATCACCTGGACTCTGAGGACGAGGATGATACCAATGATGAAGATCGTGTAGAGATTAGACAGTTCTCCTCCTGCTCCCCGAGATATAGCAAGGTATGTCAGAGCATGCTGGGAGTAGTAGTTCTCATCAGCGGGTGGCCTCCTGCATCTGCCGGCTTCTTCCAAAGATCATGGCATCGGTTCGTGTCACTTGCCTTTCCTCCAGTGATTCATATTCATTGTTTCGGTTCTGTGACACTGACGTCTTCCCCTGCAGGTCTACAGCAGCATGGAGCGATTGTCTATTCATGAAGAGAAGACACCACCACCAACAAAACGCAGTCTCAGTGATGACAAGGACGACAAGGTGGAAGGCCTGAAGACTCGAGACCGCGGCTGGGTGATTGGATCCCCCGAAATGTAAGTGTGTGCACTAAGGACTGCACGAGGGTCACTGCCCTGTAGAAATTCTGCCACCGCTGACCACAGGTTGTGTGAGGGACTGCAGCCTGGTTCTGTAAACTGGTGTTCTGGACGCCACTACAATGATCGGGTAATCCCCTCCTATGCACTCGTGATAGATGTGGTCCGGCATCTACGTGTTTATCGGGCCTTGTGACATGGCTGCTGCAGACATCTCTGGTGTACCGAGTCCTCCTTTTACTTGTGAATGTGTTGTCCGTACGCTCTATATTTTTTAATTATTTGTATATTTAGACTCCGCAAGCGTCTCTCTGCTTCTGAGTCCTCGCACACGGAGAGCGACTCTAGCCCTCCACTCACGGTACGCAGGCGGTGCTCAGGGCTAGTGGACGTGCCACGCTTTGCCATCTCTTCAGAAGAGGAATCGCGATCCCAGAAGAAACTACATCATCATCAGGAAAATACTTCCACACCAACCACATTTTCCCGAGAAGAGTGCATACTGCAACAGCCAGTGCAGCGGACGCTGAAACTGGATGAAGAGTTATTGCTGAGCACACCGTCCTCAACAGGCAGCAATGTCAGCAGCTCCACCACACTCACTGGTAAGTGGCTCCTCTACAACTCCACATGCTTCATGGCCTGTGGGCTGGTTGGGAGAGCTCATGGTTCTGGGGAGAGGCCTGGGGCGAGGCCGGTTGGGCGGGTTTGGGGGAGGGGGAGCCTGGGGGGCGAGCGGTTGAGGCCAGAGTGGGGTCTGGGGAGAGGCCTGGGGCGAGGCCGGTTTGAGGCCAGAGTGGGGTCTGGGAGAGGCCTGGGGCGAGGCCGGTTTGAGGCCAGAGTGGGGTCTGGGGAGAGGCCTGGGGCGAGGCCGGTTTGAGGCCAGAGTGGGGTCTGGGGAGAGGCCTGGGCGAGGCCGGTTTGAGGCCAAGGCAGGGCAAGTAGAGTAAACCTGTGTTGTATTTTGTCTCTGTGCAATCTGTTCTGATCCACAGCGGGCAGCACGACTGACATTTCTGATCAGAGCACTCACAACATTACTGCGGACAGCCTGGACATCACTACTCCAAAAGCCACCAGTGATCTGGCGGTGAGGAGAGCCCGGCATCGGCTGCTTTCAGGGGACTCCATTGAAAAGCGCCCTTCCAGACCAATTAATAAAGTCATCAAGTCTGCCTCAGCTACCGCCTTGTCTCTGATGATCCCTTCTGGTAGGGATGCTGTTTACATGGTAATGGAGTAATTTGCGATATGTCCGCATCACGTTCACCGTCACGTGTGTTTGTTTTCACAGATCACCACATGTGTTCTCCGCTGATCAGCCCCATGTCTCCACACTCTGTGTCCTCCAACCCATCGTCACGAGACTCGTCCCCGAGCAGAGATTTCTTCCCTGTGGTCACCCACATGAAGCCTCCTATACTTATTCATCGTGCAGGGAAGAAGTATGGCTTTACTCTGAGAGCCATCCGTGTATACATGGGCGAGAGTGACATCTACACTGTGCACCACATGGTCTGGGTGAGTAAATTCTGGGTTTGGCACCTTACGGGGCGCCAGCAGCAGAGCCCTGGTGATTCTTCTGTTTTCGGTATGTTCTCTGTGGCTGGCTGACGTGTATCTGTACTCAGAGCTTGTGCTTTCTGCTCAGCATGTGGAAGAGGATGGTCCTGCTCACGAGGCTGGCCTGCGACAAGGCGACCTGATCACGCATGTGAATGGCGAGCCGGTCCATGGACTGGTCCATACGGAGGTGGTGGAGTTGATCCTGAAGGTATAGAATCTATACACTTGCACCAGGGGTCTCTGCCTTCCACACCACTAATGTGTTTTTCCTCAGCACAGCTCTTTGGGGGCACACGTACATCACCTTTACTCCCTAGCGCCAGTGAGCATTGGCATTTATCTGTCTTTTCCTACCATGTCAGCGCTCTCACAAAGGATAAGCAGATAGTCTCTTCAGAGAGGAAAGAATAGAACTCTAGTGCCACCTATTGGAAGTAGTAATGACAAGTAGCAAATGCCCTGAAACACCGTGCCTGCAAATTGAGATTCTGATCTGGTACAAATCCTAAATCGTATGACAAGACTCGCTAAACGGTCGTTAATGACGTTTAGGATTGCCACTTTCACTTAGTGGTGCTAGAGTTTAAGTCCCCTTACTCTCTGAATAGATAATTTGTATATTTAATTTCCTAGAGGAGCATTATGGCTTTTAAGTCTCCTCATTGCTGCCATGCCAGATCTGGGGTGTCACTATCCACAAGGAGAAAAGCTTGCCCTTTAGACTACTTCAGAATGACCATGTTTTTCCCTTGACCATCTTTGTTTTACAGAGCGGGAATAAAGTTTCCATATCCACCACTCCACTTGAGAACACTTCAATCAAAGTTGGACCAGCACGTAAAGCGAGTCACAAGTCCAAGATGGCGCGGCGCAACAAGAAGAATAAGACTAAAGACGGGCAGGAGAGGCAAGTAAATTGTATTAATAAGTTATCGCCGGTATCGGCAACCTCCCAACACATCTAGGGGAACCTCGTAATCTGGTAGCTTTATATTTCCCAGTAAGAAAAAGTCTTCACTTTTCCGCAAGATCACAAAGCAAGCCTCGCTTCTCCACACCAGCCGCAGCCTGTCCTCCCTGAACCGCTCACTGTCATCTGGAGAAAGTGTACCAGGGTCCCCCACCCATGTCTTGTCTCCTCGCTCTCCGACTCAGAGCTACAGGACCACCCCGGACCCTGCACACTCAGGTGAGATATTCTACATGACTATTCACAGCTTCTAATTTCTCCTTCAGCAAGGGTGTTAGGCTGCCTTCACACTTGCGGACCCCCTGCGGAGGGGATCTGCAAGCTGACCGCAGCCACCGCCAGCCCCTATCTTTATAACGGGAACGCACGGTCATGCGCAGGCCTGCGCATGACCGTGCTGTCCCATTCACTGCAATATGTGATTTGTATGCAGGCGGATGCCCGCGCACAAATCACACACTCTCGTCCGCACCAGGAACGCGACATGGTTCCTCTTGCGGACGAGAGTGTGTGATTGTGTGTGATTTGTGCGCGGGCATCCGCCTGCATACAAATCACATATTGCAGTGAATGGGACCCCACGGTCATGCGCAGACCTGCTCAGCACCGTGCGTTCTCACTATAAACATAGGGGCTGCGTTCCGCTTGCGGATCTCCTCCGCAGGACGCTGCGGAGTGTCCGCATGTCTGAAGCCAGCCTTAGTGATTTGTTACTGGCATGGTGGCAACATGATGAAAACTGTCCCAGAAAGGTTTATTAAAGCTGCAACAATCTAGGTTCTCTCTGACTATCTGCAGCTTTTAGTCTCAGGGTTACTGCCATTCTCCATCCTAGAGTCTAGGGGGGCCAAACTTGTAGCAGAGCTCCACTTTAATGTACAGTGTAACATATTTACTCTTTTTTTTTTTTTTCTTCTTTTTTTTTTTTACCAGTAGGTGGAAATTCTTCTCAGAGCAGTTCGCCAAGCTCCAGCGTGCCCAACTCCCCTGCCAGCTCGGGGCATATCCGACCCAGCTCTCTTCATGGACTGGCACCAAAGCTTCAGCGGCAGTACCGCTCCCCCAGAAGGAAGTCCGCTGGGAATATCCCACTTTCCCCTCTAGCACATACGCCGTCGCCTACCTCCCAGTCCACGTCTCCACAGCGTTCGCCCTCACCACTGCCCGGTCACAGCCTTGGGAACTGTAATGTTCTGCAGTCCTTTCCAGTAAAGCTACATTCATCGCCGCCACTAGTACGGCAAATTTCACGACCAAAGAGTGCAGAACCGCCACGATCTCCACTGCTGAAGAGAGTCCAGTCTGCAGAAAAGTTGTCTGGCTCTCTGTCATCTGAGAAGAAGTTGCCTTCCTCTCGTAAGCACAGCTTGGACATCTCCCACTCAGACTTTAAGAAAGAACTAATACAAAGAGACTTGTGTTTACCAGAGTCCACAGGTGAGGGCAGTGGAGGGAAGGTCGGACTGGCAGAAAAGGGAACTTTACAGAAACCTTCACGAAAACTTGGTGCTATCCGGCAAGACAGGGTGGAGAGGAGAGAGTCTCTTCAGAAACAGGAGGCCATTCGGGAAGTGGACTCATCTGAGGATGAAACGGACGAAGGCTCAGAGGACAGTCAGGACGGAAGAAGATTGGACAGGTCAAAGCTGAGGAGCAGCCTCGATTCTGGGTCTGGTTTTAGCGATGAGAAAGATTCTTTGCTGTCTCATCCGAACACTGGAAGTGACAATAATTACTCTTTCCTGCCCATCCTCTCCAGGAATCTAAGTGCATCCAATGCACCATATGCACCTGCCTCCAGTAAATCATCATCCTGTGTTCCTACCCCTGAACCTGCCTCTGGTAAAGCATTATCCTATGTGCCCATCATTCAGCCTACCTCCAGTAAACCATCATCCTGCGTGCCCACCCCTGAGCCTGCCTCCAGTAAATCATCATCTTGTGTGCCCACCCCTGAGCCAGCCTCCAGTAAATCATTATCCTGTGTGTCTGTCCTTGAATCCGCCCCCAGTAAATCATCCTCTGTGCCCTCCCCTGAGCCCACCTTCAGTGAATCATCCTGTGTTCCTGCATCTGAGCTCACCTCCACTAAATCAACCCTTATGCCTGCCCCTGAACCCACCTCCAGTAGTAAATTATCCTTTGTGCCCACCCCTGAACCCCCTTCCAATAAATTATCCTTTGTGCCAGTCCCTGAGCCCGCCTCCACTAAATTATTCTGTTTCCCTATGCCTGAGCCCACCTTCAGTTCTCCCGCTCCTGAGCCTGCCTCCACTACATCATCCTGTATGCCTTCCCGTGAGCCTGCCTCCAATAAATCATCAGTCTTTGCGCTCGCTCCTGAGCCCGCCTTCAGTAAATCATCCTGTGAGCCCACCTGCAGCAAATCATCCTGTGCACCATCCCCTGAGCCAGCCCCCAGTAAATCATTATCCTGTGCGCCTGGTCCTGAGCCTACCTCCAGTAAATCATCCTGTGCGCCTGCTTCGGAGCCTGCCTCCAGCAAATCATCCTGTGCGCCTGCTCCTGAGCCTGCCTCCAGTAAATCATCCTGTGCGCCTGCCTCCAGCAAATCATCCTGTGCGCCTGCTCCTGGGCCTGCCTTCAGTAAATCATCCTGTGCGCCTGCTCCTGAGCCCGCCTTCAGTAAATCATCCTGTGCGCCTGCCTCCAGCAAATCATCCTGTGCGCCTGCTCCTGAGCCCGCCTTCAGTAAATCATCCTGTGCGCCTGCCTCCAGCAAATCATCCTGTGCGCCTGCTCCTGAGCCTGCCTCCAGCAAATCATCCTGTGCGCCTGAGCCTGTCTCTAGTAAATCATCCTGTACACTTGCCCCTGAACCCACCTCTAGTAAATATTCTTGTGTGCTCCTTCATGAGCCCACCTCTAGTATGTCATCCTGTGCCCTTGCGTCTGGCTCCACTAAATCATCCTGTGCTCCTACTCCTAAGCCAGCCTCCATAAAATCATCCTGTGAGTCCGCCTCCAGTAAATCATCCTGTGCACTTGCTCCTGAGCTTTCCTCCAGTAAATCATCCTGTGCACTTGCTCCTGAGCTTTCCTCCAGTAAATCATCCTGTGCACTTGCTCCTGAGCCTTCCTCCAGTAAATCATCCTGTTCACTTGCTCCTGAGCTTTCCTCCAGTAAATCATCCTGTGCACTTGCTCCTGAGCTTTCCTCCAGTAAATCATCTTTTGAGCTTGCTCATGAGCCCACTAAAACACTGCAGCCCCTGAGCCGAATGGGCATGCAGGAGCACTCCAGTGAGACGTCCCCTAAAATCTCTTCATCTAAAGTTGTCAGCCACTTATCCAGTAATGAAAGTACACAGGAGCCTAAATCTACCCAACACTCCCCATCACCGCCAGCACTTTGTCACATACCTGCTTCTCATAGCATGCACTGCCCCTCCCCTGAAGGTCTCTGCCTGGACGATGTGCAATATAAGTCTGCAGTCAGTGACCATACACAATGCACTTTAATGAACAAAATGAGAGGCTGTCCTGGTGACACAGGAGCTGCAACCTCCTCCAAAGGGCTAAGTGATGACCCTGTGGGCTCCGCTCACTCCCATACAGTCGCCAAAAGTGTCCTGGGACCAGTGAAGCTCCATGTTCCTGGAGCAAAGGAAAATGGAGACAACGGTTCCCAGCAGAAGAGGCCGAAGATCTGCCGATCAGAGTCTGTGCAGGAGAACATGAGGTCGGTCTGTGCAGAGGGAGCTTTCAGGACATGTTTGTCCCTGAATGAGTGCACCACGGCTGCAGTGTCCCGACATCGCGACTGTGCACCCCCCACCAAAAACTCTAAGCAGACTCCAGATGAAGATTGCTTGGCTCTTCAGAGAGGTCACCCATTGGGGGGTCCCAGTCACACAGTCCACTCTCACTCAGTCGGCAGTGGGCTGTGCCAAAAGCTGCTTGAAGAGCAAAGTGAGGCCGAGAGACGCAGTGCGACCCTGGGGAGCCCCCCAAGGAAAACATAGCGTTGCGCTCTTGCCACTCACTGTAGCATTTCCAGAGAGGACATTGGGTTGAGTTTTTGCCACATTTTCTGTTTACACAGTCCAGACCTGGTGCTTGTAGGCAGCAGCGAGCCCCAGTGTCTGGAGCTGCATGTAGCAAATTATTTCAGTTTAATGCACTTTTATTTTCTCTCTCCCTTACACCCACCCTAAAGATGGCATAATTCAGTCTTTACTCCATGCAGCTGGTGAGCAGCGCCCCCCTGAGGTTTAGTGTAGACTTGCTTCAGTGTGAGGACAGCAGTGGATTGGTCATCTCACTTGATCTCCAGGATCCTGCACATTGTGAATTTTGATAGTTAAGATAATCATTATCTTTCCTGGAGATTGACTGGATCAGGACAAGAGCTCGCTCGTGCTGCCATGCTTTAACTTCAGGTCACCGGCGTCTTGTCCAGTTTTTAACTTTTTAATATACAAGGTACGATCCAAGTTTACGACTTTTATAGACTGTGACAATTGTTGCTCTTTGTGTGACGTCTATACACAGTCGTTACCTGTGCTGAGATTTGATTAATCCTGCAAGCTCCTTTCTGGTAAAGGTTTGTCTCTGACAAGGATATATTATCTGCATAGTACTTCATATGTTTGGCGTGTTTGTGTCCAGAGCCTTTACCGGAGAGTGGGATATTCGTGTTTCGCCTCTTTCATGTTTACAGCACTGGTGCATGTAGATGATTTCAGACACTAAACTACTCAGGCTATAATAAGGCAATAAGGTCGTTCATCTGCTGATACATTGACTACTGGTGTATCATCGTCACCTGCTGGTGCGGCGGCTACTGGTGCATTGTTTGCTGGTGCAGCGGCTACTTGTGCATCATCACCATCGATAACTGGTGCATTGTGGTCATCTGCTGATACATTGGCTACTGGTGTATCATCGTGACCTGCTGGTGCAGCCGGCTACTGGTGTATCATCACCATCGATTACTGGTGCATTGTTTGCTGGTGCAGCGGCTACTGGTGCATCATCACCATCGATAACTGGTGCATTGTGGTCATCTGCTGATACATTGGCTACTGGTGTATCATCGTGACCTGCTGGTGCAGCGGGCTACTGGTGCATCATCACCATCGATTACTGGTGCATTGTTTGTTGGTGCAGCGGCTACTGGTGCATCATCACCATCGATTACTGGTGCATTGTTGTCATCTGCTGGTTCATAGTCATCTGCTGGTACATTGGCAGCGCCGGCTACTGGTGTATCGTGATCACCTGCTGGTGCGGCGGTTACTTGTGCATCGTCGTCTGCTGGTGTATCTGTGCTGGCTGCTGGTACGTCATCGCCCGATGGTGCGGCAACTACTGTCATCATCGCTTGCTGTTGCATCCTTTATCCATATTTACTTAATCTTTAAATGGCCAAATGTATAGCAGCGCAATGCACAAACCTTGTCCTCTGTGTGAGGGTCCGATCTTATCCCGATATCCACATTGATTGCATTATACAGCTCGCCGGTTTCCCCCCACACCAGGTGCAGCTCCTGTAGCAATATTCACAGGGGAACGGTGAATCCTATGAGAGAGTCCATGACAATGTTAGTTCTATGGTGTTCGCCTACTTTTGCAGCAGCCAATAAAACTGATTTTTGCCTCTGTCGCTGTTGTCTGCCATTATTCTGTCTATTACACTTTCAGGTTGCAGTTCGTCTCTGAGGACGGCACATGCAGCCGCTGGCTGTGATTTGTACATTGGTGTTACTGTCACTTCTTATATATATTTTTTTTTTTTTAAATCAGATATATTTTATTAAATCATCGAGTGAATTACAAATAGTACATTCATAACATGGTTTCAATGAAAAGATGATTATTTTTTGTAATATACAACACCCTACCCTATAACAGGAACATAGGAACATACCATCCCTCCCCCCCACTCCTTGAACAGTTTTCGTATACCGTCAATATTTATATCAAATAAGAGGAAAATAGAAAGCGTCTTCCGATAGGCATGTGCACAACAATTAAAATTGTCAAACCTGTTATCAGGTCTAGCTTCTCCATTGTCTGGCTAGTGAAAGAGAGGAAATCAAAAAGAACAGCATTACTATTCTACTATATCACTCTATCTCCTCCATGGCTCCCATATTTTTTCAAACATCAAGGCTGCACTCCTTCTATTATATATGTCTTCCTCCATACGCACCACGTAATCCACCTGTTTAATATACTCGGCTCCTCCCGGGGCTCAGCCCTGATCCAATACCTCGCTATTAATTTTCTGGCCAGATATAATAATCTTGCAATTGCAATTTATTGGCAGCTTGTCACTTTTATCTCTTCAATGTACCCCAATACGCACACCAAAGGCACCCTGGAACCTCACACATATAACGTCTTTCAATCTCTGTGATGACATTCGTCCAAAACGTTTGCAGCATAGGGCAGTCCCACATCATGTGTAGAATCCCCGCCTGTCCCTGTCTACATCTTGAACATTTAGAGGTGTCTCTAACCCCTATTTTATATAAAAATTCAGGAGTCCTGTAGGCTCTGTGAACAAGATACAGCTGCGACAATCTTCCCGGTTCACTCAATGAAAGCTTTGGACCATACTCCAAGATACTGTCCCAAACCTCATTTTCCATTTCTCCAACTTCCAACTCCCATTTGGTTCTCGCCGTGATCGGGTGTCGCAGCAGCATCGTGTGCAGCAGATCTCCATACAGTGTTGATATTACTCCTTTAGTTCCACCCTCCATGCAAACATAATCCAGAACAATATCTTTCTGTATAGTGAGACTACCCATTTTCATTTGTTTCCTGTTTGCATGTAGTACCCTATGGTATAAAAACCCATCTCTTGCCGGTATCTGAAACTCATCCTTCAAAGCAGCAAATGATTTCAGCTTTCCATTTACCGTGAGCTACGACAAATATGTTATACCCCTATTCTCGCATCTTTTTTGGTCACCCAATTTATATATTTCACCCAATTTTGCATTTTTCCACACCGGCGTGTATATCGTATTTCCCGTGATCCCTCTCAGCTTTTTAATCCTAGACCATATTTTTTGTATAAGACACAGGGTGGGGAACCGCCCGCCCACTTCTACCAACATCACCTGCCTCCAAACTGATTACTAATGGACCTCTTCCATTTAATGTACTCCAATAGCTTTTGACTGGAATTCCACCCACCTTCTGACGCCCATCCCCTCATGTGTTGTCCTTGAACGGCCAAGAAATATAACCACGGATTCGGCAGTGCCAAGCCACCCTCATCCTTTGGTCTCTGCAGAGTTTCCAATTTTAATCTGGGTTCCCCCCCCCCCCCCATACCAGATCTCGGAATAATGAGTTCAGTCTTTGAAATAACCCCCACTGAATCCATACTGGTGAGTTGTGAAGCACATAGAGGAGTTTCGGCATCATGATCATTTTGGCAAGGTTTGTTCTACCCACCACCGAGAGAGAAAATTTACGCCAGGCCTGTGCCTTATCCTTTTGTTTAGCTAACAACGGCATCATATTCCACTCAAGATAATCCGTAATTGAACGAGATATCTGAATTCCCAGGTACTTAAAGTGTGTAACTATTTTCAGTTTGGCACAACCAATTTCCTCCCGTTCCTCCCATTCCTCCGTATCCACTTCATGAGATTCGATTTGTCCCAATTTATCTTTAATCCAGACATCTGTCCAAACCTTTCCACAACCTTACCGCACGCCTTAAAGATTCAGTAGGATCTTGTAAAAACAATAAGATGTCGTCAGCGTATAGGGCTATCTTCTCCTCCACAGGCCCGTACACAAATCCTTTCACCCCAGCCTCATCTCGCATATAAGCTGCAAGTGGCTCTACTGCCAATGCGAACAGTAATGGAGAAAGGGGCATCCCTGTCTGGTCCCCCTAGTAAGCTGAGAACCTGTCAGAGCGTCCACCATTCACTCGTATACGTGCCACAGAGAAGAATACAGCAATTTAACCCATGAAATAAAGCCCTGTCCACAACCCAACTTGTCCAGTACCAGCCACAAATAGTCCCACTCCATGCTGTCGAACACCTTATGAGCGTCCAGGGATACCACCACTCTGTCACCTGCATTTTCCGCCGGGAGCTGAAGATTCAAGAATAGTCGCCTTAGGTTAAGAGCTGTAGATTTTTGGGGCATAAACCCTGACTGGTCAGGATGTATTACATCGGATATAACTCCAGTCAGTCTGCGCGCCAACACCTTAGCCAACAACTTAGCATCCACTGACAGCAGTGAAATGGGCCTATAGGACTCTGCCCTCCTGGTATCTTTGTCTGCCTTAGGCAAAACCACAATCGTAGCCTCCCTCATGGATTCCGGTAAGCATCCACCCACCAACGCTTCCTGAAAAACCACACATAATTTTGGTAGCAAAACATCTTTAAGCTGCTTATATACTTCCGTGGGTAACCCATCTGCCCCGGGCGCCCTATCATTCGCCATTGAAGTGAGTGCCTCCTCTAATTCTTCACTGATATTGGTAAGTCCTAGTCTCTCTCCCTCATCCTCCTTGAGGCGCTGAGTATTCACACCATTAAGGTACCTCCGTATCTCTTCCCGTGAGACAGATAGCTGCGAGGAATATAACTTCCCATAAAACTCACGAAATACTTGAAGGATGCCCTCATTGTCATCTACCACCATCCCTTCAGTATTATACAACCCGTATACATGTGCTGATTCTCTCTGAGCTGCCGCCACTACTGATAATAAATGCCCCACCTTTTCTCCTTCAAAAAACCTAACCTTTTGAAATTCCTGCCTTCTCTTTACTGTTTTAGCATATGCCCTATCCACCATCTCCTGGCTCTCTGTTAAACATTGTTGCGTCTCTGGCGAGGGTTGTTCCACTGCAGCTGCCTCTGCTCTCCCCAGTGCTTCAATCAACTCTTGTTCATCCCTTTTCGTCTCTGACTTACACCTGGAAATATCCCTAATGAAGATTCCCCTGAGAAAAGCCTTCATGGTATCCCAAATCACCCAGACTCTGCACTGCCCTCATTGTCTTGAAAGAATTGTTCCACCTCCTTCCCAATTTTTATCATATCTAACGATTTCAGCCAGGACGGGTGAATCTTCCACTCCCCCCTGTGCCCCATGCTGCCCATTCCCATATTAAGCACAACTTCCAGAGGTTTATGATCAGATGTCACCTTTGGCAAATATTTTACCGTATTTACAATAGCATCCAATTGCGCATTGCCCAGTGCCATATCAATTCTAGACATAGCCCTATGAGAAGCCGAGAATCATGAAAAGCATTTCACCCCCTTATTCCGTACTCTCCAGACGTCTGAGACCCAGTTCTATAATTTGGTTCGCAAATGGGGTTTCATCTCCCTTCCTCATCATAGGCCTCTGGCTCCTCCCTTCCCTATCAATATCCAGATTTAGTATGTTATTAGCGTCCCAATGATTAGGACAGGAATCCCCACTCTGCGTCCAACATGCTCCAGAATTTCAAGCAATATACGATCCGTATATGGCGGCGGGAAATATATAGCTACTATGCATAACAATTGTCCAAACACCCGGCATACCACCATTACATATTGGCCTTCTTTATCAACCCTCACCTCTATTTCCTCATAAGGGACAGACATATGGACCAGGACTAAGACCCCCCCGGGCATACCCAGAGTACGTGGCGTGGTACGCATGTCTAATCCACGCCCGTCCTAACACCCCTTCCTTGTCAGTTGTGTCTCCAGTAAACAAATAACAGAAGGTTTGAATGATAGAAGATATCTCAACACCACTGCCCTTTTGCTTCTATCACCCAGACCCCTAACATTCCAACTCAGGATCTTAAGTTGATTAGACATACCACCGGTATCTATGAAATGTTACCTCCCAAAAAACTTCCACAAGGCAATAGAAACTATCCCCCCCCCCTCCTTCCCCTCCCTTCCCGTAAAACCCACCCCCCCCCCCCCCATTATCTACTCCCTTGCGAGAGTGGGTAAATACGTCCAACCTAGACCCACCAAACGCACCGTCTCTTCTGCTGTAACTCGTACAGAGAGAGAGAGCAAACCTCCTATAGAAATACTCCCACCCTATAACCCACCAGCATCTTCCCGCCTTAAGTAAAAGATTAACTTCATCATAATGATGTAATAGGCTTCCGCAACCAACCGCCACACCGTGGCCGCACCCCTCCACCTCCGCCCATCAGAAAAAAAGAAAAAAAAAACCTGTTAAAAAAGGAAATAGACAAATTTCACCTAAACAAATAGCACTGTATCAATAGGCCAGTTTGTCACCCCTTCAAGAAACCTACATGGGAATGAAAAAGAGAAAAACAAGTAACAGGGGAACTCCGAGCCATCATACGATAGTCAACAGACTGAAAACTTCTGCAGTCCATCATATGTCCTAACAACACACTCAAAATACCATTCCTGGATCTGGTATTTCAGCCCTTTCCCTGGTCACGTACTTGTCTATTGTTCCGCTCCAACCAATCCGTGGCCTCTTCTGGCTCCTGAAAAAAATGAACTCTATCCAGAGCAACAACTCTTAGTTTAGCTGGATATATCATAGAATACACAAGTCCGAGATCTCTCAACTTCCTCTTCACCTCTCCGAATCTCATCCTCATCCTCTGGACTGTGGGTGAATAATCCGCATAGATGGATGTTCTGACCGTCTATCATCAAGTCCTTAGCAGTCCTGGCTTTACGCTAAATGGTGTCTCTATCCGGTAGTTCATGATCTTAGCCAAAATGGCTCTAGGGGGAGGTACAGGTTTCATAGGTATTCTGTGTGCCCTCTCCACCACAAATACTTTAGACAGCGTGTCTATTCCAATTTTGTCTAACAGACATTTCTCAATATATTCGCTCGGCGAGGAACCCTCTATTTTTCGGGTATCCCCACAATTTTGATATTGTCGCGTCTCGAGCGATTTTCCAAGTCGTCATTCTTGGCTAAGGTCTCCTTTAACGAACCAGAGCTAGGCCACCAATAAACACTAGGCAAACTCAATGTATGAAAAACACCTATAAATAAGAGTTTATAGCCCAATTATGGTATAAAAGCAAATATTTTATTGGTACAATTCATCAAATACAATCTGTAATACAATATAACATTAAATAGAGATAAAACCACCACAAATGTAATGCATCCTGTTATTACCAATCACCAATTGAACAGAGAATAATCAATATTATGGAAGTCATATATACCTTACATCCACAGAATAACAATCAATACTCAATTTCATAAGAGGTTTCATGTATATGAAGGGATTCCACCTATGATATATCTAGCTTAGGGAATAACAACAGCTAGGTCTATTGCCCCAACCACAAGTGGGTATTAGAGCGAATACATAAAATTGCCCACTGGATACAAGAATCCTAAATATAAGGACTATTACTAAAATAAAATATCCCTACTACAACATTTTTTAGTGACAAACACTCAAAAATCAAATAAGTGCCATGATAAAGCCAACTCAAGCCACAGAGAGAGCTGATAGCCCATTTAGAGTCCTCAAAGGTGTGAAAATGACCTCAGCAAACTATATGGAGTGTCTCTGACCCTTTTATTTCCTGGTACAAAAATGAGAACCGAACCGTCCAAAGCAAAATCCTCTTCATTCTGACAGTGTCCCATCTCCTGCTGCAAAGAAAACCTCAGAGTCATTATTATTATAGCTCTATGTAATCCATGAAATTTTACATGTAAAAAGGGGAATATGTAGACAGTACAATAATCATTAACAGTACAAGGCAGGTACAGGAGGAGAGAGGGCCCTGCCCGCCTCTATAAGGCATGGGTGAAGAGAGATGACTCTGCCCGCCAGGGCTCACATTCTATAAGGCATGGGTGAGGATACAGTAGGTGAGGAGAGAGGACCCTGCCTGCGAGGGCTCACAGTCTACAAGGGATAGGTGAGGATACAGTAGGTGAGGAGAGAGGACCCTACCTGCGAGGGCTCACGGTCTACAAGATATGGGCGAGGATACAGTAGATGAGGAGAGAGGACCCTGCCTGCTGGGGCTCACAGTCTACAAGGGATGGGTGAGGATACAGTAGGTGAGGAGAGAGGACCCTGCCTGCTAGGGCTCACAGTCTACAAGGGATGGGTGAGGATATAGTAGGTGAGGAGAGAGGACCCTGCCTGCGAGGGCTCACAGTGTACAAGGGATGGGTGAGGGTACAGTAGGTGAGGAAAGAGGATCCTGCCTGCGAGGGCTCACAGTCTACAAGGCATAGGTGAGGATACAGTAGGAGAGGAGAGAGGACCCTGCCCATGAGGGCTCACAGTCTACAAGGCATGGGTGAGGATATAGTAGGTGAGGGTAGAAGACCCTGATCCTGAGGGCTCACAGTGTACAAGGCATAGGTGAGGATACAGTAGGAGAGGAGAGAGGACCCTGCCCACCAGGGCTCACAGTCTACAAGGCATGGGTGAGGATACAGCAGGTGAAGAGCAAGGAGTCTCAGTCTACAAGGGATGGGTGACGATACAATAGGTGAGGGGAGAGGACCCTGTCCATGAGGGCTCACAATCTACAAGGGATGGATGAGGATACATTAGGATGGGGTAGGGCTGGTTGTGCAGTGGTTTGGTTGACTGAGGGTCACTGCAGGTTGTTGGCTTGTCAGAAGAGATGGGTCTTCAGGTTCTTTTTGAAAGTTTCCACTGTAGGTGAGAGTCTGATGTGTTGGGGCAGAGAGTTGCAGAGCATGCGGGGGTGCACGGGAGAAATCATGTATGCGGTTGTGAGAAGAAGAGATAATAGGTGAATAGAGGAGATTTAGTGAGGATCATGAGAGAAGCTTGTGGTGCGGCCACCAGCCTCCCCCAACCTCAACCCTATTGAGAACCTTGGGAGTATCATCCAGCAAAAGCTCTATGAGGTGGGAGGACGTTCTCATTCAACAGCAGCTCTGGGAGGCGATTCTGACACCTGCAAAGAAATACAAGAAGAAACTAAAAACTCAAGTTCAATGAATGGAAGAATTGTGAAGGAGCCAAAGAAGAGTCTGTTGTTACATGTAACTTGTCCTGTGAAGATGGCTTTGATTGGAACATTTTCTGATTTCAGAAAATGACCTCAATGCTCAAAAAACAACCATTGTCATTTCTTTACTCATTGTAGATTGTAAGCTCTTATGAGCAGGGCTGTCATTATTTTGCATTAATTATTGTATTTATTTTGATAACTGTTATGACTGTATATGAACCTCTGAATTGTAAAGCGCTGCGGAATATGTTGGCGCTAAATAAAGATTATTATTATTATTTACAACCTATAAAATGTTTGGAAAAGCTGTTGTAAAGAATGTGTACTGTGCAAAAAATCTTGTTCTCATTGAGAGGATTGTCCAATAAAATGTGATTTATCCTCTGACAGCTCTGGAGTATAATACTGGAGGTAACTCAGGATCAGTAATGTAATGTATGTACACAGTGACTGCACCAGCAGAATAGTGAGTGCAGCTCTGGAGTATAATACAGGAGGTAACTCAGGATCAGTAATCTAATGTATGTACACAGTGACTGCACCAGCAGAATAGTGAGTGCAGCTCTGGAGTATAATACAGGAGGTAACTCAGGATCAGTAATCTAATGTATGTACACAGTGACTGCACCAGCAGAATAGTGAGTGCAGCTCTGGAGTATAATACAGGAGGTAACTCAGGATCAGTAATCTAATGTATGTACACAGTGACTGCACCAGCAGAATAGTGAGTGCAGCTCTGGAGTATAATACTGGAGGTAACTCAGGATCAGTAATGTAATGTATGTACACAGTGACTGCACCAGCAGAATAGTGAGTGCAGCTCTGGAGTATAATACAGGAGGTAACTCAGGATCAGTAATGTAATGTATGTACACAGTGACTGCACCAGCAGAATAGTGAGTGCAGCTCTGGAGTATAATACAGGAGGTAACTCAGGATCAGTAATCTAATGTATGTACACAGTGACTGCACCAGCAGAATAGTGAGTGCAGCTCTGGAGTATAATACAGGAGGTAACTCAGGATCAGTAATGTAATGTATGTACACAGTGACTGCACCAGCAGAATAGTGAGTGCAGCTCTGGAGTATAATACAGGAGGTAACTCGGTAGCAGTAGTATAATGTATGTATGTGGCGCCCCTGCGTACAGGTGGCCACAGAAGGGTACTGCAGCCAGGCAGTTAAGACATAGTAAACACTACACCCTCACAGCCCACATCCCCACGCATAGAAAGGGTTCACATCCAGCTCTGAGGTTAGACACTATATGAGACCAGAGGAGTGGTGGATGAGGAGTGGGTTGGGCACACCAGAAAGTCAGGTGACTGACAGTATATAGAGAGGGGGAGGAGTGAAGGAAGTCAGTAGGCTGAAGTAGCTGAGATGCAAAGACCTAAGAGTAAGCCATGGTGCTGAGCAGCAAAGACCAAGAGTAGGCCCAGGGTGCCGAGCTGAAAAGACAGAAAGAGATCACACGTCCTGGAAGAGCCTAAGCTGAGGAGCGCAGACCCGTACTGAGCCAATGCGAGCCAGATGGGGGGGAAAGCCCGTCCAAGATGCTGAAACCACCAGGAGTGTGAGAGAACAGAGAGGGACGGTGTACCCGTGCCCTAGGCAGCAGCTGAAGCTACTAACAGCAGGTGGAGAAGCCCTCCTAGATACCGAAGGAAACAGAGGAAGGAGCCTGGCAGAGCCTCATGCTAGAGGACTGTTGCAGGCTGGGCTAGAGCAGAGTGTCAGCTCTGAAGGGGACCGACAATTCACCCGGTATCCCAGATTCACTGACGGGGAGCTTTAGTTTCAAGCTGGAGTTCCTAACCCAAAGGACAGGCAGCTCAGTGACACACTAGGACTCACAGAAGCCCGAGTCACCGCTATACTGTCCAGCGTCCGCATACACCCGTGTAAGACGGAGAGAGAGAGTAAAAGCCCGGAAAGGTACACTTAAAGACTGTGTGAGGGGTCACGAGGAGAGAGGAGCCTGGCTGCAGGAGAGAAGGGAACCCGGAAAGGGAGAATGCAACCGAATGTTAAGAGCTGTGTAAAGAACTGCAGATAACGTGTAAGCTGACTGAAAGAACTGAGTAAAGCTTTGGAAACCCTGCATTGCCTCCTCTTGCCTACTTCCATCTGCAGACCCTTTCTCCCATACAGGCTTGCACCAAGAAGACCTCAACCTGCAGAGCCACAGCCTGTCAGCACCAACGCTGAAGAGAGATCCCTGCAGTGTCTGCAAGTAAGTGTGCTCCAACAACACACACACACCATTGACTTTAACTCCTTACTGCCCCGGGGGATACAGTTCAGCCCACTGGAACTATACCATCCCCGCTGCCATTCCATCACCCCCGGAGGTTCTGCAGCAGCGGCGGCCCCATTACTGGCCGCACCAAGTGGGTGGCGTCACCCGTGACATAATCCCTTGTAAATATTCCCCTTTTATTGTGCTGAGCCAGGGACACGGTCCGGACCAGGCCACCAGTGACATCCCCAGCAGCAGATCGGTCCGGTACCGAGTACCCCACGTCCCTTGGGGCTCCACAACCTGGCGTCACGAACAGGATCTACCCGGTCCAAAAGAATTGGACCTTGTGTGCCCAAATCCTGTTTCTAGACTTTTCCCGCCAAAATCTGACCCTAATGGCGGCCATAAGGGACTAGCGCCATGTGCAGGGGAGGCGTGCCTAAGACTCCCATCGTGGGCCGGTCCGGTCCAAGGCGCGAAAAGAAGGTCCCGCCCTGGCTCTCCTTAACTCCGGGAGAGCCAGCTGTCACTCAAGGAAGAGCCGCCGCCCCTAGACCCTCCTACCAAAAAGCTGGCGCGAACTGAGAAGGAAATCGTCATCAGGAGGGGGCGGAGCAGGCAACCGGAAAAGAAGCAGTCGCCATTCAGAGACACGAGGACGGAAGCGGAGGACGCCTGGAAGAACGCTGCACCCGGAAGACCAACCGTGATCCCGGAGGGCCCACAGATTGCTTCAGTGGAGGAATCCGGCCGAGGAGAGACCCCGTGTGACCGTGGAGAGATGGCTGAAGGCGGAGAAGAGCGTCCCTACGTCCTAGACACCCGGAGGGGTGTACTGCGGCGGCTGCCCCCAAGGATGACACGGGCCCAGGAGGAGAACAGGACCCGGATACAGATAGACATCGACCACTGCCAGGGCTATGAAGCCCAAGTCCAGCGACGACTCGGCTGGGTCAGAGAATCACGGGAGCCCGCGGAGAGCGAGACCGAAGGCCGTACAGCCAAAGAAAGAATAGAAACGCAGGATCTGCATCCAGAAGGGAAAGCATCCCAGATGATCCGGAAGATGGAGAAGAAGGATCAGGAGTAAGACCCGTATCCTGCATCAAGAAGAACAGATGAAGAAACTGTAAGTGTGAATGTACATTGTTCCTTATTGATCCCCCAACCTTACCTGAATGAATGCTAGCATTCACCTGTCTGTCTTATGTGTTTTACCTGAACATTTAATATCATGAACAATGACTTGATAAGAACTCCCTTGTAAATAGTTGAGCACACTTGTGTGCTCCCCTTTGGTTTTAAGACCAGATGCACCTGAGAATTAATGCACGAACTCTGCATTTTGAACTTTGAAGCTGCTTTTTGAGACTTTCGCACTTTTTGAGAATTTTTGAAAGTTTTAGCACTTTTTGAAAAGAAGAGAGATTTTATACTTTTATACGAAGTAATGTTTATAATGTCTTTTATAGAGAAAAGAGGGTAATGATGAGTATAGATACCCATGCACTTATGTTTATAGTTAATGCAACGTTCCAAGAATCGTGCCTCCCGGAAGGGAAGAAACCAAGAATCCATAATGTTTATTGTTATATAATATAAAAATGTTTTCAGGGTAACCAATGTCGAGTCGCGCGCGGACGCGCTGTTTAACTCCGGGAGAATGTGGCGCCCCTGCATACAGGTGGCCACAGAAGGGTACTGCAGCCAGGCAGTTAAGACATAGTAAACACTACACCCTCACAGCCCACATCCCCACGCATAGAAAGGGTTCACATCCAGCTCTGAGGTTAGACACTATATGAGACCAGAGGAGTGGTGGATGAGGAGTGGGTTGGGCACACCAGAAAGTCAGGTGACTGACAGTATATAGAGAGGGGGAGGAGTGAAGGAAGTCAGTAGGCTGAAGTAGCTGAGATGCAAAGACCTAAGAGTAAGCCATGGTGCTGAGCAGCAAAGACCAAGAGTAGGCCCAGGGTGCCGAGCTGAAAAGACAGAAAGAGATCACACGTCCTGGAAGAGCCTAAGCTGAGGAGCGCAGACCCGTACTGAGCCAATGCGAGCCAG
Source organism: Allobates femoralis (assembly GCA_033576535.1). NCBI lineage: Eukaryota > Metazoa > Chordata > Amphibia > Anura > Aromobatidae > Allobates > Allobates femoralis. The sequence continues at coordinate 165,556,148 of JARQOC010000007.1, read as the reverse complement.
ATGGGGGGAAAGCCCGTCCAAGATGCTGAAACCACCAGGAGTGTGAGAGAACAGAGAGGGACGGTGTACCCGTGCCCTAGGCAGCAGCTGAAGCTACTAACAGCAGGTGGAGAAGCCCTCCTAGATACCGAAGGAAACAGAGGAAGGAGCCTGGCAGAGCCTCATGCTAGAGGACTGTTGCAGGCTGGGCTAGAGCAGAGTGTCAGCTCTGAAGGGGACCGACAATTCACCCGGTATCCCCAGATTCACTGACGGGGAGCTTTAGTTTCAAGCTGGAGTTCCTAACCCAAAGGACAGGCAGCTCAGTGGCACACTAGGACTCACAGAAGCCCGAGTCACCGCTATACTGTCCAGCGTCCGCATACACCCGTGTAAGACGGAGAGAGAGAGTAAAAGCCCGGAAAGGTACACTTAAAGACTGTGTGAGGGGTCAGGAGGAGAGAGGAGCCTGGCTGCAGGAGAGAAGGGAACCCGGAAAGGGAGAATGCAACCGAATGTTAAGAGCTGTGTAAAGAACTGCAGATAACGTGTAAGCTGACTGAAAGAACTGAGTAAAGCCTTGGAAACCCTGCATTGCCTCCTCTTGCCTACTTCCATCTGCAGACCCTTTCTCCCATACAGGCTTGCACCAAGAAGACCTCAACCTGCAGAGCCACAGCCTGTCAGCACCAACGCTGAAGAGAGATCCCTGCAGTGTCTGCAAGTAAGTGTGCTCCAACAACACACACACACCATTGACTTTAACTCCTTACTGCCCCGGGGGATACAGTTCAGCCCACTGGAACTATACCATCCCCGCTGCCATTCCATCACCCCCGGAGGTTCTGCAGCAGCGGCGGCCCCATTACTGGCCGCACCAAGTGGGTGGCGTCACCCGTGACATAATCCCTTGTAAATATTCCCCTTTTATTGTGCTGAGCCAGGGACACGGTCCGGACCAGGCCACCAGTGACATCCCCAGCAGCAGATCGGTCCGGTACCGAGTACCCCACGTCCCTTGGGGCTCCACATGTACACAGTGACTGCACCAGCAGAATAGTGAGTGCAGCTCTGGAGTATAATATCAGAGGTAACTCAGGATCAGTAATGTATGTACACAGTGACTGCACCAGCAGAATAGTGAGTGCAGCTCTATAGTATAATACAGGAGGTAACTCAGTAGCAGTAGTATAATGTATGTACACAGTGACTGCACCAGCAGAATAGTGAGTGCAGCTCTGGAGTATAATACAGGATGTGACTCCAGCTCTTAATTTGGTCAAGCCAGGATCAGTAATTTTTCATTCAGGTTGTGATTGTTTGAGGAGTTGATCCTGAGTTGCTTTCTCTTTATGATGCAGCGTCCATAGCTGCCTGCCAGTATAGGAGAACAATCTCCGCCACACCCAATGCTCAGCATTTTGTCTCTGTCCAGCATTGTGCACATTTTCATATCTCCTAGCTGCAGCTCACTCTCTTGGGCTGTATTTGACTTAGATCTCTCCTTCCCTATATCTGATCAGTCATGACCTCAGAATATGATCTTTTGTCATCCTTTAAACTGCAAAATAAAACCTCTTAAGGTACCTTTACACGCGGCAACTTTTCTAGGAATTTCATTGGCAACTTACTGGTTGCAGTGAAATCATGGAGACATTGTTCCTTTTGTACACAGCAACAAGATAGAACAATGTGTCCGTGATTTCACTGCAACCAGCAAATTGCCAGTGAAATTCCTAGAAAAGTTGCCGCGTGTAAAGGTACCCTTACTGTTGCTCTTATTCATTCTTCTCTGGACTACTGTAACTTTTCCTGATCAGTCTCCCTCTAAGGCTAGCTTCACACCATGGTTTTGTTCCTGTCCCTGGATCGTGTTTTTCACAGGACTCCACGGACAGGACAGGATGTGTAGAAGAGTGTGGCCAAATATGGTCCGAGATCCCATTTTTTGCAGGATTCGTTTTCTGCTGCTGTCAATGGTGCTGAAGTCTGCCTGTGCCTGCTCTGCCACTGTCCTTGGTGCTGAATTCACAGCCTGTGCATGAAATACATGGTACTGAAGTTAGAACGGCAGGATTTCTGAGCATGCTCTGCACAAAAAATCGGATCCGGGAAACGATCCGATTTTTTTCATGGATACGGTGTCCATAGACTCCCATTTTATAGGCGCCGGATCGCCCCGGATTTGTTTCTGTCCGGTTTGGTCTGATTTTTTTTCACCGGAGCCCACAATCGGAGCAGTCTCCGATTTTGGGGCTGGGAAAAAACAGGCCAGAAACTAATCCAGATAAAAAGGTCCCCCTAAAATTAGGTGCTTCACCTCAAATACATTTTACCTTGCAAAATATCGCAACAGATTAAACTGTGTCGATATTTTTATAGTGAATCAGCACAACCAATATTTTATGGCAAAAATTACTTTATTAATTAAAATTAAAATTGATTCATATAAAAATTATTTATCATATACAACATGTCCTAAGCGGGAACACAGTCCCTATCATGCACAAAGTACTTGGGTGGGCTAAAAAAACAGCACAAAAGTAGCAGCAAATTACTAACAGGGGAGCAGAAATAATATATTCACAGCACCAACACACTTATATTAAAACGGTCACTAAATGATCATATATTAAATACTAGGGTGTTCAAATTACCTGGTGCCAAAAATGGACTCCTTTGGACCCCTGACTGCCACAGTGCTCCTGCCTCAATCCCACAGCCGACGTACGTTTCAACGTAATGTTTTCCTCAGGGCGTGCATGCGTACGTCGTCACCAGGTAATTTGAACACCTAGTATTTAATATATGATCATTTAGTGACCGTTTTAATATAAGTGTGTTGGTGCTGTGAATATATTATTTCTGCTCCCCTGTTAGTAATTTGCTGCTACTTTTGTGCTGTTTTTGTAGCCCACCCAAGTACTTTGTGCATGATAGGGACTGTGTTCCCGCTTAGGACATGTTGTATATGATAAATAATTTTTATATGAATCAATTTTAATTTTAATTAATAAAGTAATTTTTGCCATAAAATATTGGTTGTGCTGATTCACTATAAAAATATCGACACAGTTTAATCTGTTGCGATATTTTGCAAGGTAAAACAGAAACTAATCCAGGACTGAATTCACAAAACCGGATGGCCATTTATGACCAATCCGGCACTATAGGGATACATAGGAGGCTAAATATGAACAGAACAGGATAGCAAAAACCGTGGTGTGAAGCCAGCCTACCCAAACTTTCCCTTCTCCAATCCGTCCTGAACGTGGCAGCTAGTCATATTTCTGTACAACCACTACGCCGATGCCTCAACCTTGTGCCAGTCATTGCACTAGTTACCCATCCACTACAGAGTCCACTATAAACTTACCTTTATCACCAACAAAGCTCTCCACATTTCTGTTCCTCCCAATATCTCCTCTCATCTCTATTACTTACCTGTCCTCTCCATAGTTCTGCCCCACCCTACATCTCATCTTTATCACCTACACATCCTCTCTGCAGTACTGCACTGCCCTACATTCTTCTTATCTGTCTATCCCCCTACCAATCCTCTCCGCAGTTCTGCACTTCTCTACATTTCCTCATCACTTATCTACCACCCACCCATCCTCTCCACAGTTCTGCACCACCCTATAGCTCTTTATCACCTCTATCACCCTACCTGCCCTCTCTACAGTGCTCCACCGTTCTACATCTCCTCATCTGTCTACCACCTACCTGTCTTTTCCACAGTTCTGCACCACTGTATATCTCCTCCTTTTGTCTATCACCTACCTGTCCTGTCCACAGTTCTGCACCATTCTATATCTCATCTCTATCACCTTTCTGTCCTCTCCACAGTTCTGCACCAGCTTACATCACCTCCTCATCTCTGTTTATCACCCAATCTGTCCTCTTCACAGTTCTGCACAGCACTACATCTCCTCATCTCTATCTAGCACCTACCCATCCACTCCACAGTTCTGCAACACTTCATCTCCATCCCTGTATTACACAGATCCTACAGATCCGGGCTGATGATGGCTCCTTTCCCTGTATTACAGAGCTCCCGGCTGATGATGGCTTCTGGCCCCAGTATACACAGATCCGGGCTGATGATGGCTCCAGGTCCCTGTATTACACAGATCCGGGCTGATGACGGCTCCTGGTCCCTGTATTACACAGATCTCAGCTGATGACGGCTCCTGGTCCCTGTATTACACAGATCTCAGCTGATGACGGCTCCTGGTCCCTGTATTACACAGATCCTGGCTGATGGCGGCTCCTGGTCCCTGTATTACACAGATCCCGGCTGATGATGGCTCCTGGTCCCTGTATTACACAGATCCAGGCTGATGACGGCTTCTGGTCCCTGTATTACACAGGTCCCAGCTGATGATGGCTCCTGGTCCCTGTATTACACAGATCCAGGCTGATGACGGCTCCTGGTCCCTGTATTACACAGGTCCCAGCTGATGATAGCTCCTGGTCCCTGTATTACACAGATCCCGGCTGATGACGGCTGCGGCAGCTTTATATGAATGCCACTATTTATTATATGATGTCCAGACCATCTATGTTAAGCACGTTTTACCTATTGTGTCCCCTTATTGCCTTACTGATTGCAGTCTGTGAGCTGGGCCGTCACTTTTCCCGTAATTGGACTATTTGTACATGTCAATGCTTATTGTAAAGTGCTGCACAAAATATCAGTGCCATAGAAATAGCATTATTATCCCGCTCTTCTTCACTCCAGTGTTATAATCTGCTATTTTTTGCTGTAACCTCCCATAAGAATAGGATGAACTAGTCACCTCTCACTCCGGCAGGATCATTATTTATAGTGAGTACGGGAAGTATTCAGACCCCTTACATTTTTCACTCTTTGTTTCATTGCAGCCATTTGGTGATTTAAAAAAAGTTCATTTTTTTTTTCCTCATTAATGTACACTCTGTACCCCATCTTGACGGAATAAAAACAGAAATGTAGAATTTTTTGCAAATTTAATAAAAAAAAGAAAAACTGAACTATGACATGGTCATAAGTATTCAGACCCTTTGCTCAGTATTGAGTATTTGCACCTTTAGTACAGCCATGAGTCTTCTTGGGAATGATGCAACAAGTTATTCACCCCTGGATTTGGGGATCCTCTGCCATTCTTCCTTGCAGATCCTATCCAGTACCGTCAGGTTGGATGATGAGTGTTGGTGGACAGCCATTTTCAGGTCTCTTCAGAGATGCTCAATTGGGTTCAGGTCAGGGCTCTGGCTGGACCGGTGAAGAATGGTCACAGAGTTGTTCTGAAGCCAGTCCTTTGTTATCTGAGCTGTGTGCTTAGGGTCATTGTCTTGTTGGAAGGTGAACCTTCAGCCAAGTCTGAGGTCAAGAGCACTCTGGAAGAGGTTTTCATACCTCTGTACTTGATCACATTCATGTTTCCTTTAATTGCAACCAGGGCCGCACCGTCCATTGGACAGTGTGAGCCCTGATTCTCAGGCGGCAAGCTGGCAGGGGGAGCGGCTGTGTAGAAGGGGGCGGCGACAGCACCATACAGCGGCTTCCTGTGTGATGGGCGCCACTGGCTGCAGCATGGTAAGGCACAGCCCCCCCTCACTTGCGGCTGGCGCTGAAACTCGCAGCCGGTTCTAACAGCACCCCCCCTCCTCACCCACAGCCGGTTCTAACAGCACTAGCACCCCCTCCCCCTGCCCTTTACTTACGGCCGCCGTTAATACACTCCCGGCCGGCGCAAACAGCACCCCCCCCCCTGCTCCTCACTCGCGGTCGGTTGTGACAGCACTAGCATCCCCTTCCCGACCCGCCACCATACCCCCACAACCGCTCTTTACTTACGGCCGCTGTTAATAAACCCACCCGCTCCTCTCCCGCGGCTCGGGCGGTGGGAAGGCTTTATGTACCCCTGATTGCAACAAAAGGGGGAAGGAAAAAAGTATTCAAGGAGTGATACCTTCATTGGCTAACCAGAGAAATGATATTTGTAAGCTTTTCAGGACTCACATGGCCCCTTCATCAGACAGTATATTATTGTCTAATGAAGGGGCCATGTGAGTCCTGAAAGCTTACAAATATCATTTCTCTGGTTAGTCAATAAAGGTATCACTCCTTGAATACTTTTTTCCTCCTCCCTTTTTTCAGAACATCAGTATTTACATTGATTTGTCTGGCTAAGGGTGCTTTCACATCTGCGTTTTTCGTAATTCGCGGCAGATGCGGTGAAAAAACCGCATCTGCCGCGTTTACCGCATAACCGTTCCACTTGCGGCGCGGTTGCGTTTTTTTCTATGCAATGTATAGGGGGACTTGCGGCAGATGCGGCAAGTGCGGTTTTGCACTTGCGGCAGGTGCGGCCGCGAAAAAAACCGCAGTAAGCCGCGGTTTTTTTCGCGGCCGCACCTGCCGCAAGTGCAAAACCGCACTTGCCGCACCTGCCGCAAGTATGCCTATACATTGCATAGAAAAAACCGCAACCGCGCCGCAAGTGCAGCCGGTATGCGGTAATCGCGGCAGATGCGGTTTTTTCACCGCATCTGCCGCGAATTACGAAAAACGCAGATGTGAAAGCACCCTAAACACGGTACCACAATATTATTTTGTATTGTAGATCGCTTCAATTGCAACCAAATTTAAGGGGGTGTGAATACTTTCCGTACCCACTTTATCAGAACTCTGATCAATAATGGATCAGATATCATAACGAAGGTCCTGCTGTTGGTCAGACCCTGATATGGGGCAGTAACATATTCCCTAAGGAGTGCTGGCAGGTAGTGGTGACGCTGTCTTGTGGAGCACCACACGGGGGCGCTCCTGCTCTTCTCAGGCCATGTCCAGCTCAAGTCTCAGGCAACCACTGACCAAAAGCAGCAAGCTGAGCCCTAGATCATCTGCCATGTGCGGGAGAGACAGGATTAGACATCTCCACATATCGAGACGAGGAAGGGAAGATATTGCGACACATTTTTGCTGCCTTTGTGGGGATGTTCCCACATCGGAGACTTGTTGTAGATCTACTTCATGTGATCACGCTTTCCTACAGTAAGGCTAGTGTCACACTTCCGTTCCATTGAAATGTAAACTGCTGGAAAAGGTGAAAAAAAGCACACAATAGTGTTTATTTGTGTGGTTTCAATGTTGCATGAATATCAATATAGACTCACCTGGGTCGGTTGTGATCTGTCACAATCACAGATATTGCATATGATATCACCGATATCTGAGCTCCAATGTATTCCGCAGACTCCCACGTGTTATAAATCCAAGAGTATACATAGAGGAGAAAGGAGACTCCTGTTCCATTCATTAAAGGAAATCTGTCGGGCCAGAAATCCATATGTAACTGGTATCATATTCTAATTCCTTTCCCAAAGCTCTCTCTATTCATGTATTTCCATGATTTATGCTTCCCTCCTATCCTCTGTAGAATTCAAAATAAAAGATGAATTCCATTTGTCAATCACAGTGAGTTTTCTGCTGCCCACTCCCCAAAAAATGAATACTCATACTTCATTACACTGTCCTGTGATCTTCTGTTGTGTGACTCATTCACTGCAGACAGAGAAGGGAGGGGGAAGGAGTGATGTTTGCTGCATCTTTGAGCCTTCATGTCATTGTGTGCAGTCTGAGATATTTCTATGTGATTATAAAAACATTTGATAATTTGCTCAGCAGATACACACACTGCATGTATGCAGGAAAACCAACCTCCATACAATAGAAATCTTACAGATAGCACAGTGCAGGACAAAACACCTTCCCCCTCCCAGATCAGAGCAGAGAGGGGAGGGAGTGAACACAGCTTGGGTGGGTGTGGATATTTAAATAACACTTATACAGCAGCCGGACTAATCAACTGGTAATATAATGGAGAGGACTAATCCAGCAGCTCCCTGCAGGGTGTGACAATGCTGATAACATGGAAACTACAAAGGGTAGAATAATGATTTTACATGTTTTTAAAAGGTCTGCCGAGGCCCTATTCAAGGGTAATATTAGTATCATACTGAAAATGACCTGACAGTGTCCCTTTAAGTACAATGAAGTTATAAAAAGAAAATCATTTAGTGGTTTAAAACCACTAAATGAGTTTTTAATAATTTCATTGTACTTATTCATTGGAATGGGAGCGCGGTATGAAGCCCCCTTCCTTTATATATACTCCTGGACTTCTGTTCTGTTTTGATATGGTGGAAAACGCATCCAACCATACTCTTTTTCTTTTTTTTAAACTGGTTGCAAGCAGATGCAACCGGAAGAGGTTTTCATCCAGGATATCTCTGTACTTGGCCGCATTCATGTTTCCTTCAATTTCAAAAAGCCGTCCTGTCCCTGCAGCTGAAAAACATCCCCATAGCATGATGCTGCCACCACCATGTTTCACTGTTGGGATTGTATTGGGCAGGTGATGAGCAGTGCCCGGCTTTCTCCACACATACTGCATAGAATTATCACCAAAAAGTTCTATCTTCATCTCATCAGACCAGAGAATCTTATTTCTCATAGTCTGGGATCCCTCATGCGTTTTCTTGCAAACTCTATGCAGGGTTTAATGTTTTGCACTGAGGAGAGGCTTCTGTCTGGCCCCTCTGCCATAAAGGCCCGACTGGTGGAGGGCTGCAGTGATAGTTGACTTTATGGAACTTTCTCCCATCTCCCTACTGCATCTCTGGAGCTCAGCCACAGTGATCTTGGGGTTCTTCTTTACTTCTCTCACCAAGGCTCTTCTCCCACATTGCTCAGTTTGGCTGGACAGCCAGGTCTAGGAAGACTTCTGGTGATCCCAAACTTTTACTATTTAAGGATTATGGAGGCCACTGTGCTGTTAGGAACCTTGAGTACTGCAGACATTCTTTTGTAACCTTGGGCAGATCTGTGCCTTGCCACAATTCTGTCTCTGAGCTCCTTGGGCAGTTTCTTTGACCTCATGATTCTCATTTGGTCTGACATGCACTGTGAGCTGTGAGGTCTTATATAGACAGATGTGTGCCTTTCCTAATCAAGTCCTATCAGTTTAATTAAAACAGCTGGACTCCATGAAGGAGTAGAACCATCTCAAGGAGGATCACAAGGAAATGGACAGCATGTGACTAAATATGAGTGTCTGAGCAAAGGGTTTGAATACTTATGACCATGTGATATTTCAGTTTTGTTTTTTTTAATACATCTTCACAAATATCTACATTTCTGTTTTTTTCAGTCAAGATGGGGTGCAGAGTGTACATTAATGAGAAAAAAATAACTTCAGAACAACTCTGCGATCATTCTTCACAGGCCCAGCCAGAGCCCTGACCTAAACCCAATTGAGCATCTCTGGAGAGACCTGAAAATGGCTGTCCACCAATGTTCACCATCCAACCTGATGGAACTGGAGAGAATCTGCAAGGAAGAATGGCAGAGGATCCCCAAATCCAGGGGTGAAAAAAATGTTGCATCATTCCCAAGAAGACTCATGGCTGTACTAGCTCCAAAAGGTGCAAATACTCCATACTGCACAAAGGGTCTGAATACTTATGACCATGTGATAGTTCAGTTTTTCTTTTTTATTAAATTTGCAAAAAATTCTACATTTCTGTTTTTATTCAGTCATGATGGGGTGCAGAGTGTACATTAATGAGGAAAAAATGAACTTTTTTGAATTTACCAAATGGCTGCAATGAAACAAAGAGTGAAAAATTTAAAGGGGTCTGAATACTTTCCATACCCAATGTTTCTATCGAGCGATCATGTATGCTCAGTAGTAAAAATGAGATCAGTTTTACCAGATCCAGCACCCATTTGTTTTCATTTTAATTTATGCTGGATCCTTCAAGATCCAGTTCGTGGTGGTTTTTTGTCAACCCCAAAAACGTCAACATTATGCGGTTTTGGAGGTTGACATAAAAACGGTTTCTGCGGCATCCAGTGGATAGCATTGTATGGTGGCTCAGTGGTTACCACTGTATTTGATGTCTCAGTGTTTAGGTGGCTCAGTGGTTAGCACTGTATATGGTGGCTCATTGTTTAGGTGGCTCAGTGGATAGCACTGTATATGGTGGCTCAGTGGTTAGCACTGTATATGGTGGCTCAGTGGTTAGCACTGTATATGGTGGTTCAGTGGTTAGCACTGTATATGATGGCTCAGTGTTTAGGTGGCTCAGTGGTTAGCGCTATATATATGGTGGTTCAGTGGTTAGCACTGTATATGATGTCTCAGTTTTTAGGTGGCTCTGTGGATAGCACTGTATAGTGGCTCAGTGGTTAGCACTGTATATGGTGGATCATTGTTTAGGTGGCTCAGTGGTTAGCATTGTATATGGTGGGTCAGTGGTTAGCACTGTATATGATATCTAATTGTTTAGGTGACTCAGTGGTTAGCACTGTATATGATGTCTCATTGTTTAGGTGGCTCAGTGGTTAGCACTGTATGGTGGCTCAGTGGTTAGCATTGTATGGTGGCTCAGTGGTTAGCATTGTATGGTGGCTCAGTGGTTAGCAGAGTATATGGGGGCTCAGAGGATAGCACTGTATATGGTGGCTCAGCGGATAGCACGGTATATGGTGGCTCATTGTTTAGGTGACTCAGTGGTTAGCACTGTATATGGTGGCTCAGTGGTTAGCCCTGTACGGTGGCTCAGTGGTTAGCACTGTATGGTGGCTCAGTGGTTAGCATTGTATATGGTGGGTTAGTGGTCAGCACTGTAAATGATGTCTCATTGTTTCTTTGATTTAAGTGAGTCCTCTTACTGAGAAATAGTAAAAATGGAGGCTTAGCTGAGCCCAAGGAAAGAGTGACAAGGTAGGATAGGGACCCATCAGATCTAAAATCACCTTGAAGCTGGTTGATGGGCAAACAGGTATTGGCCAATATGTGTACCAAGAACCTTAGTTTATAAAGATAAAATATCCAAAACATACATAGACGATAGACACATAGGTAGGTGATAGATACATATTGTGTACTCCTTGCATTACTGTTAAATCTTCATAAATAAACTACATACATATTCTAGATTACCTGTTGCGTTAGAATCTGGCCACCATTTAGTTTATCTTATAAACATTGCCACACTGACAACCACCCAGTAGCCACGTCGAGGCGTGTCTCGAATATTGGGTCCCTACACTCACAGCCTCTAGGTGGATAGAAAACCTCCTATTTTATGGGTGAGTAGGAACTTGCTAACAGAGAACAATAGCATCACAGGTCAATGGGGGGGGTCACAACAAAGGGTGTGATCCCATAATCCAAACAAAGATTTTTTTATTCTTCATCATTATCAGTCGTCATTGGTTTTGTCATTGGCTTCATCATCATCAGTTTTATTGTTACCAGTCATCATCATCCATGTTTTCATTGTTACTCGTTCTCATCGGCTTGGTTATCAGTTGTCATTGATATCATGATCAGCTTGGTTGTGGTGGATCTTATCATCATCAGCTTGGCTGACAGTTGTCATTGCTTTCATCATCGTCGGCTTGCTTGTCATTGTCAGTTGGTTGTCAATTGTCATTGGTTTCAGCAGCAGCAGCTTGGCTGTCATTGGTTTCAACATCGTCGGCTTGGTTGTCAGTTGTCATTGGTCTCATCATCGTCAGCTTAGTTGTCGTTGGTTTTGTCGTTGTCGGCTTGCTTGTTGGCTTGCTTGTTAGGTTGTGTATCACTTTCCAGAATTAGTGTTTTGTCGTTGAGTGGTAAGCAATGGATGGCGCACCCCGGTGCAGAGCGACATTCTATTTTCATCAATTGCTCAATCAGTTCAGCATCGTTGGCTACTCCCTTATTGCTGTATTTCGCTGTGTGGACGAGGCCGAGCCCCCTTCCCCCTCCATCCTTGCTCTCATACAAGTTCCAGATGTTCAAACTTTGAAAGTTGTTCTTGAATTTCTCTCTGAATCACTGCACCCGTTATACTTCCCCCTCCTTCTAGAAGCTGCTCCAAAGCAAACAGCCGCCGTCTGCCTGCACCGCGCCCTCTGCTCAGATCCACTATATGTTCCCTTTGAGGTGTTGGCTTGTTGGTCTCAACTTCACCCTTCTGATTTCCTACATCAGAGGCTGAGAAGGGTGTGCGGTCACAGCCGAGGCCAGAGGCAATACTGCGGCTTTCTCATCCCAGGCCAGCCTCTATGTATACAGGTGCAGCTTCCTCCTCGTATCCCCATCAATGGTCACATTGTGCCCCAGCCACTGCTGACCACCAGCTAAACAGCAGCTCTGTCCTTCAACCACATATAGTAGCCACAGTTAAGGAGTCCCATACTGATCATCATCCCCATCATCATCAATGTGACTAGAGTACTGAATATCGCCAACATTTTCTTCGTTTGCACAGAATGATGAAAGTGATAATGATGTGTTAGAATAGATTGTGAGCTCCTGGGGACAGAGATGATCAGAGTAGTGATACATTTTTGGAAAGCAGATGATGAGAGTAATATACTGTGTGGTAATAGCAGCTGAGATTGTGAACTCCTAGAGATCAGGATACCGGTAGTGATTAGGGATGAATGAACCGAACTTTAAAATTACACAGACTTTACTAAAATTGTCAGTGTTCAGGTTCGGAGTTCAGGTGCGTTATGTGTGCAAATCACAGAAGAAAGCATTGCTGTGTTCGGGTACACTCAGTGCATGGGTACACTTGGTGATCGCTGCATTCGGCTACGCTCGATGCTCGCTGTACTCGGGTACACTCAGTGCGAGCCACATGCAGTGTTTGAATGGCTCACATGGGGGGTAAAATCAGGATTATCGGATGTTAGGCTGTGGTCACAGTTGCCATGCGTTTTTTTAAGTGATTTAACAAAACTCATGCTTTTTTTCATGTCAGCATGACTTTTGTAAGGTGTGTGATGGCTCCCTGCGTTTTTGGGTGCGTTTTTGAATCTGCACCTAAAAATAGTGCTTGTAGTATTTTTTTGAGCGTTTTGAAAAACGCATGCGTTTTTGTAGAAAACGCATGCGTTTTTATAACATGGGTTCCTATGGAAAACGCATGCAAAAACGCATGTACAGTTAGTACCTTTTAGTGCCATTCAAAAACGCATGCGTTTCCCATAGGAGTCCATGTTAAAAAAAACGCATGCGTTTCCGGAAAACGCATGCGTTTTTTTTAACATGGGCTTCTATGGGAAACGCATGCGTTTTTGAATGACACTAAAAGGTACTAACTGTACATGCGTTTTTGCATGCGTTTTCCATAGGAACCCATGTTATAAAAACACATGCGTTTTCTACAAAAACGCATGCGTTGTCTGCAAAAACGCATGCGTTTTTGTATATGCTCCAAAAACGCATGGGACAGTCACACATGCTTTTTGGCTATTAGGGCATGCGTTTTTTAACATGGGGGCCTATGGGTGCGTTTTTTACATGCGTTTTTGAAAACGCAGGTCTCCAAAAATGCATGTGAAAAATGGTACTGTGACCCCAGCCTTAGTGTGCATTAAAAAAAATTATAAAAAAACAACAATCAACAGCCGCTCTCCCTGCCCTGGAAGTGTTTTGCTTATAGCTGGCTGTATATGGGAAGAGAGCCGAACTGCCCAATCAGTGACTTCCAATAAGGTTCGGGTCAAGTTTGGATCCAGAACAGAACTTTATATAAAGTCTGAAACCCCAGAACCCAAACTTCCACAAGTCCGCTCATCTTTAGTAGTGATACATTCTGTGTAACATATAGATTAATTTTCAGCTCCTTGGTCAGCAAAGATGGACAGTCAAGATATAATGGATATGATAACCGACATGCCCAAAATTGACTTACAGCTTTCTGCCAACCTGCGTAACCCAGGAATAAAGCATACAATTACAGTGCGCCTAACAGTCGGAGACAGGACAACTAACAGCCAGAGAGAGTGCGCCTAACAGCCAGAGACAGGACGACTAACAGCCAGAGAGAGTGCACTTAACAGCCAGAGACAGGACAACTAACAGCCAGAGAGAGTGCGCTTAACAGCCAGGACGACTAATAGCCAGAGAGAGTGCGCTTAACAGCCAGAGACAGGACGGCTAACAGCCAGAGAGAGTGCGCTTAACAGCCAGGACGACTAATAGCCAGAGAGAGCGCACTTAACAGCCAGAGACAGGACGACTAACAGCCAGAGAGAGTGCGCTTAACAGCCAGGACGACTAATAGCCAGAGAGAGTGCGCTTAACAGCCAGAGACAGGACGGCTAACAGCCAGAGAGAGTGCGCTTAACAGCCAGGACGACTAATAGCCAGAGAGAGTGCGCTTAACAGCCAGAGACAGGACGACTAACAGCCAGAGAGAGTGCGCTTAACAGCCAGAGACAGGACGGCTAACAGCCAGAGAGAGTGCGCTTAACAGCCAGGACGACTAATAGCCAGAGAGAGTGCGCTTAACAGCCAGAGACAGGACGGCTAACAGCCAGAGAGAGTGCGCTTAACAGCCAGGACGACTAATAGCCAGAGAGAGTGCGCTTAACAGCCAGAGACAGGACGACTAACAGCCAGAGAGAGTGCGCTTAACAGCCAGAGACAGGACGACTAACAGCCAGAGAGAGTGCGCTTAACAGCCAGAGACAGGACGACTAACAGCCAGAGAGAGTGCGCTTAACAGCCAGAGACAGGACGACTAACAGCCAGAGAGAGTGCGCCTAACAGCCAGAGACAGGACGACTAACAGCCAGAGAGAGTGCGCTTAACAGCCAGAGACAGGACGACTAACAGCCAGAGAGAGTGCGCTTAACAGCCAGGGACAGGACGACTAACAGCCAGAGAGAGTGCGCCTAACAGCCAGAGACAGGACGACTAACAGCCAGAGAGAGTGCGCTCAACAGCCAGACACAGGACGACTAACAGCCAGAGACAGGACGACTAACAGCCAGAGACAGGGCACCTAACAATCGGAGACAGGACGACTAACAGCCAGGCCAGAGACAGTGCGCCTAACAACCGGAGACAGGTCAACTAAGAGCCAGAGATAGGGCACCTAACAATTGGAGACAGGACAACTACCAGCCAGGCCAGAGACAGTGCGCCTAACAACCGGAGACCCCTGACGAAGCCAGTGTTCTGGCGATACGCGTGGGGCACTCCTGGTCACCCACATTCACCTTATCCCTGGGTCTTGGTGCTTATACTAGACAGGTAGCTACGGTTTGATCTTTACCCAGCTATAAGGTAAACCTTTGCACTTCATCTTTCAGATCTTAAGTTTTGCTATTCAGGTGTAATTTTGTCAATGATAACTCGAGCAGGACTGCTTGCAGAACTAAATCCTTGGTTACGCCCTTTTACATCGTGGGCATTAGCCAGTGAACAAATTCTTGCATATATCACTTGTTTATTATGACATTTACGTCCATAACAGGGTCCTTCATCATCATTTTGGGCCTAGTTGATAATATTGGCAAATTCACAGGGTTTATATGGGCTGTGACCAATCTGGTGTTGGTATATAACACACCAGCTGTGATTTAAAAGCTGAGGCTTTTTTAATTGTTTTTAACTATGATTGTGTACTTTTTGTATAGTGTCTATAATGAATTTGTTGATAAAATTTGTATTATTTATCTGAGATCCCAATGTGTTGCACATCCTCTTTTCTTGTTACTATATTACATGTGTTTCGGATGTGTTTACTGGTTGATCCCTTAAATTTGTATTGGTAAATTATTGAAGTCTATGGTGCCCTCCCTTTTGAGTTATATAACAACCGGAGACAGGACGACTAACAGCCAGAGACAGGGCACTTAACAATCGGAGACAGGATGACTAACAGCCAGAGACAGGGCACCTAACAATCGGAGACAGTGCGCCTAACAGCCAGAAACAGTGCGCCTAACAGCTGGAGACAGGACGATTAAAGCTAGAGACAGGACGACTAACAGCCAGAGACAGGATGACTAACAGCCAGAGACAGGGCACCTAACAATCGGAGACAGGACGACTAACAGCCAGAGACAGGATGACTAACAGCCAGAGACAGGATGACTAACAGCCAGAGACAGGATAACTAACAGCCAGAGAAGGGCGCCTACCATTGAAGGCAGGACGACTAACAGCCAGAGAAAGGACGACTAACAACCAGAGACAGGACGACTAACAGCCGGAGACAGGACGACTAACAGCCAGAGACAGGATGACTAACAGCCAGAGACAGGATGACTAACAGCCAGAGACAGGGCACCTAACAATCGGAGACAGTGCGCCTAACAGCCAGAAACAGTGCGCCTAACAGCTGGAGACAGGACGATTAAAGCTAGAGACAGGACGACTAACAGCCAGAGACAGGATGACTAACAGCCAGAGACAGGGCACCTAACAATCGGAGACAGGACGACTAACAGCCAGAGACAGGATGACTAACAGCCAGAGACAGGACGACTAACAGCCAGAGACAGGATAACTAACAGCCAGAGAAGGGCGCCTACCATTGAAGGCAGGACGACTAACAGCCAGAGAAAGGACGACTAACAACCAGAGACAGGACGACTAACAGCCGGAGACAGGATGACTAACAGCCAGAGACAGGGCACCTAACAATCGGAGACAGGACGACTAACAGCCAGAGACAGGATGACTAACAGCCAGAGACAGGATGACTAACAGCCAGAGACAGGGCACCTAACAATCGGAGACAGGACGACTAACAGCCAGAGACAGGATGACTAACAGCCAGAGACAGGATGACTAACAGCCAGAGACAGGATGACTAACAGCCAGAGAAGGGCGCCTACCATTGAAGGCAGGACGACTAACAGCCAGAGAAAGGACGACTAACAGCTGGAGACAGGGTGACTAACAGCCAGGGGCAACTAACAACCAGAGACAGGACGACTAACAGCCGGAGACAAGGTGACTATCACTTTCAGACAGGGCAATTAACAGCCGGAGACAGAGCTGCTAACATCCAGAAACAGGGCGCCAAACAACCGGAGACAGGGAGACTATCAGCTGCAGACAGGGTGACTATCAGCTGCAGACAGGACAACTACCAGCAGCAGACAGGACAACTATCAGCTGGAGACAGGGCTGCTTACAACCGGAGACAGGGTGACTATCAGTTGGAGAAAGGGCTGCTATCAGCTGGAGACAGGGCTGCTAACAACTGCAGACAGGGCGACAATCAGCTGGAGACAGGACTGCTACCAGCTGCAAACAGGACTGCTAACATCCAGAAACAGGGAGCCTAACAACTGGAAACAGGTGACTATAAGCTGGAGACAGGGCGACAATCAGCCAGATACAGGGCAACTATAGCCAGAGACAGGGTGACTGACAGCCGGAAACATAGCTGCTAACAGCCGGAGACAGGACGGCTGACAGCTGGAGACAGGGCGACTATCAGCTGGAGACAGGGCAACTATAGCCAGAGACAGGGTGACTGACAGCCGGAAACATAGCTGCTAACAGCCGGAAACAGGACGGCTGACAGCAGGAGACAGGGCGACTATCAGCTGGAGACAGGGCAACTATAACCAAAGACAGGGTGACTGACAGCCGGAAACATAGCTGCTAACAGCCGGAGACAGGACGACTGACAGCAGGAGACAGGACGACTATTAGAGACGTGTCACCTAACAACCGAAGACAAGGTGAATAACAGCCAGAGACAGGGTGACAATCAGCCAGAGACAGGGTTTTATAGTGTTGGGTAAAGTGGTCAGGGAAATATGGGGGCATCACTAAGATTGACCATGGACACCAACTTCTGGGGGAAAGGATGTCATGGACCTTGAGCGCGCCATTGTAATTTGCACTGAGCCCAATCGTTTTCTGTGCACCTCTCCAGTGTGACTTAGCTGACATTGAGTGCAGATCCAGAGGTGAACGCATGGAAACTGTGACACAAATGTTGGGCAGCCGTAGAGTTAGACGTCTGCCCTGACGAGGCTGTGGTGGGATTCATGGGGAGGCCGTGCTGTGGAGCTCGGGCTCGCGGTTCTGACCACACCTGCTTCCTCCAGGATGTGAGGAAATCATACGATGAAAATAAACAGTTTTCCAAATTTGCCAGGGATAAAATAAAGCTGCCATTACAGAGGATATGAGGCGGCTGCTGGAATGAATGGACTCCTGTGTGCTCAACCCAGGCTCTGGCCAAGAGGCACCAATGTTCTGGGAGATGAATGGAAATCTTACCAGATGGGGAAAGTTACAAAAATGATAGATCTATATATCTTCGCTCCTGATATTACAACACTAAGAAGACGTGGAGAACGATGGAGATCACTGGACGAATATGCATCAATAAGGAATGTGGGGCCCATTATGCTGTATGGAGGGCATTGTGTGGCCCATTATACTGTTACTGTATGGAGGGCATTGTGGGGCCCATTATGCTGTATGGAGGGCAATGTGGGGCCCATTATTCTGTATGGAGGGCAATGTGGGGCCCATTATGCTGTATGGAGGGCAATGTGGGACCCATTATTCTGTATGGAGGGCAATGTGGGGCCCATTATGCTGTATGGAGGGCATTGTGGGACCCATTATTCTGTATGGAGGGCATTGTGGGGCCCATTATGTTGTATGGAGGGCATTGTGGGACCCATTATTCTGTATGGAGGGCAATGTGGGGCCCATTATACTGTATGAAAGGCAATGTGGGGCCCATTATACCGTATGAAAGGCAATGTGGGGCCCATTATGCTGTATGGAGGGCAATGTGGGGCCCATTATACTGTATGGAGGGCATTGTGTGGCCCATTATACTGTTACTGTATGGAGGGCATTGTGGGGCCCATTATGCTGTATGGAGGGCATTGTGGGGCCCATTATGCTGTATGGAGGGCATTGTGGGGCCCATTATACTGTATGGAGGGCATTGTGGGGCCCATTATGCTGTATGGAGGGCATTGTGGGGCAATTATAGTATATAGAAGTAAATGTGGGGCCCATTGTACTATATGCAAGGCATTGTGGCATTTATACTGTATGTAGGACTATGTGGGTCCCATACTACATGGAAGGAAATGTGAGGCCAGTTATACTATATGGAGGACATTATGGGGTAATTATACTGTATGGAGACAATGTGGGGCCCATTATACTGTATGAAAGGCAATGTGGGACCCATTTTCTGTATGGAAGGTAATGTGGGGCCCATTATACTGAATGAAAGGCAATGTGGGGCCCATTTTTCTGTATGGAAGGTAATGTGGGGCCCATTACACTGTATGGAGGACATTGTGGAGCCTATTTTTCTGTATGGAGGGCAATGTGGCTCCCATTATACTATATTAAAGTCAAGGTGGGGTCCATTATATTGTTTGGAGCACTATGAATGACCCAATATACTATATGGAAGGTAATGTGGGGCTCATTATTCTGTATAGATGGCAATGTGGGGCCCATGATATTGTATGGAAGGCAATGTGGGTCCCATAATATTATATGGAAGGAAATGTGGAGCTAATTATGCTATATGGAGGGCATTATAGGGCAATTATACTGGATGAAGTACTATATGGGGCCCATTATACTATATTGAAGGCAATGTGGGGCCATTTATACTATATAACCTCATAACGACAGACGTCGGAAAAAAAGGGTATTTATGCCTAGCCGACGTCTGTAGACGTAAGACAGGAAAAAGCCCTGTAGCGCCGCCCCTGTAGCTAAAATCTCTAGGGTGTCAGTGTACCGATTGTAGCTGAGACCCTAGAGATTAGTAATTGGCTGGTGTTTTACCGGCACCAGTAATGTGATGACCGGTAAGCACCGTTTACCGATCATCACTTTACAAAAAGTGAAAGTGCCGGTAAAAAGTACTTTCACTTTGATCCGACATGAAAACATATGTCGGATCAAAGTGAAAGTATTAACCCCTACCTTCCCCAAGACCCCCAGTACTGGGGATCATCCCACCCCCCTAACCATCTAAAAATGGCGGCGGCAAAACCCACCGCCTCCGCTTCATCTCTATGCGGTCTGACAGGTCAGATCGCATAGAGATGCCGCCATTCCTGGGGGGCCACTGGTCCCCTCGGTGGCCCTACAATGGCATCCTCCTCACCCCTGATCTCCCATCCTCCGCTCCCCCTGCTCATCTCCCCCTCCTCCCTGCTGCGCTCCCCCTCCTCCCTGCTGCGCTCCCCCTCCGGTCATCAGCCCGCCCCCCCCCCCCTTCCCCAGGTCTTCCCCTGTCTGGCCTCGACCCCCCCGCCCCCCTTCCTTCGATCCGCACCCCTCCCGCCTCCCCCTGACCCCCCCTTCCCTGCTCTCTCATACTTACCCGTCCTGCAGCGTCGCCGGCCATCTTCTCTATGCCTCTGTCCCGGCGCCGCTGCTCTGCGTGTGCTGGAACAGAGGCAGAGTTAACCCCTGAACGACCACACAGGGGTCTTCTGCAGTTAACCCCCTGTGTGGTCACAAGGGGTTAACTGCAGATCATCATCCCTGTGTGGTCACAAGGGGTTACTGGATCTGCAGTTAACCCCTTGTGACCACACAGGGATGATGACCTGCAGTTAACCCCTTGTGTGATCACAAGGGGATAAAGGCAATATGGGGTCCATTATACTGTATGAAGGGCCATGGGAGCCTATTATTCTGTATGGAGGGCATTGTGGGGCCCATTATGTTGTATGGAGGGCATTGTGGGGTCCATTAGTCTGTATGGAGGGCAATGTGGGGCCCATTATGCTGTATGGAGGGCATTGTGGGGCCCATTATGCTGTATGGAGGGCATTGTGGGGCCCACTATGCTGTATGGAGGGCATTGTGGGGTCCATTATGCTGTATGGAGGGCATTGTGGGGCCCACTATGCTGTATGGAGGGCATTGTGGGGCCCATTATATTATATGGATGGCATTGTGGGTCCCCTTATGCTGTATGGAGGGCATTGTGGGGCCCATTATGCTGTATGGAGGGCATTGTGGGGCCCATTATACTGTATGGAGGGCATTGTGGGCGCCCATTATGCTGTATGGAGGCATTGTGGGGCCCATTATACTGTATGGAGGGCATTGTGGGGCCCATTATACTGTATGAAGGGCATTGTGGGCCCATTATGCTGTATGGAGGGCATTGTGGGGCTCATTATACTGTATGGAGGGCATTGTGGGGCCCATTATGCTGTATGGAAGGCATTGTGGGGCCCATTATAGTATATGGAAGTAAATGTGGGGCACATTGTACTATATGCAAGGCATTGTGGGGCAGATATACTGTATGTAGGACTATGTGGGTCCCATACTACATGGAAAGAAATGTGGGGCCAGTTATACTATATGGAGGACATTATGGGTTAATTATACTGTATGAAAGGCAATGTGGGGCCTATTTTTCTGTATGGAAGGTAATGTGGGGCCCATTATACTGTATGGCGGGCAATGTGGGGCCCATTTTTCTGTATGGAAGGCAATGTGGGGCCCATTATACTATATTAAAGGCAATGTGGGATCCATTATACTGTTTGGAGCACTATGAATGACCCAATATACTATATGGAAGGCAATGTGGGGCTCATTACTCTATATGGAGGGCAATATGGGGCCCATTATACTGTATGAAGGGCAATGTGGTCCCATAATATTGGTATATGGAAGGAAATATGGAGTTAATTATACTATATGGAGGACATTATAGGGCAATTATACTGGATGAAGTACTATGTGGGTCCCATTATATTATATGGAAGGCAATGTGGGACCCATTATACTATATGGAAGGCATTATGGGGCCTATTATACTGTATGAAGGGCAATGTGGGGCCTATTATTCTGTATGGAAGGCAATGTGGGGTCTATTATACTATATTAAAGGCAATGTGGGATCTGTTGAATTGTATGGAGCACTATGTAGGGCCCAATATACTATATGGAAGACAATGTGGGGCCATTATACTGTATGGAAGGCAAGGTACGGCACATTATACTGTATGGAAAGCAATGTGGGGCCAATTATACTATGTGGAAAGTAATATGGGCCCATTATACTATATGGAAGTCAAGTGGGGAACATTATATTATATGGAGACCTATATGAAGACCAATGTGGGCCCCATTATACTGTACGGAAGGCAATGTTGCAGTCATTATACTATTTGCAAGGCAATGTGGGACCCATTATACCATATGGAAGGCAATGTGGGAGCACTATACTATATGGGGAACGGATTTTCCACTTGACATCCCAAGGGCTGCAGTGTCTCTGGACTTGTCTCCATCGAGCACATCTGAACATCATTGGTTGTGATTACACAGGAGCTGCCGACAGCGGATCCTCATGATATGTACATTCAGCGGCAGAACTGTCCTCAGATGACCATTATTAACTCAGTGATGGCGGCCGAGGCTGGAAGTGCTGGAATTTCTGTACTCGGCTTAGACTCTAATCTGGAGACATTCAGAGGTTGTGATAATGTAGTTTTCATTTCTCATCACTTGCAGATCAGTTGAGTGTCCTTCAGGTGATTCCAAGAATATTGCGACAATTCCCTCTTGGCACTGTAGTTTCAATAATGTATTATATATATATTACACCTATACATTCAGCGGAGTATTACATTTACCCCGGCAGCAGCCGGCAGGAGGATGCTGCAGCTCCACTCTAACTGCCGCTGTAAAAGGGATATGGTGGCTGATTAACTCAGCCATCATCTGCTGGGAAAGATGCAGGCTTGGATTACCCTTTGTGTGTTCTCACCCTTACCCAAGATCACGTCTGCTACCTCATTCCTGTCCACGTGTTCCTACTTTCCTGCCTATTAAGTTATCAATTTGTTCTCCATCTCCAACGTTTCCTGTTCAGCCCTTTCCAGTTTCTCTGCAATCTGATGTCCAGGTGATGTTCACCTGCTTCTAGTTTGCCTCCCAGCAACAAGCTACAGTGCTGTGCAAATTAATTGGGATAAAGCATTTTTTAAAATTGTAAGTTGGGGTTACCAGTCAGTGATTCAAACCAATTTTAACTGCTTTGAACAGGTGTGAGTGTACAACCTTGAGTAACAAAATGTGGTTTGACTGGTTTTAGTCAGAAAATAACAGCTAGCTGCCCCCTCAGCTTCAGCTGAGAGCTTGTTTCTGTGAGGAGTGGTTTAGTGGACTTTTCTATCAGTGTGATTCGTGCCTGTAAAAATGGATGTTACTCCACGGAAGAGGTCTAGAATTATTACTCTTAATGAACATACAAGTCTGACTGTAAGAGAAATCGCTTCCCCTGTTGGTATTGGAATATCTACCGTTTCAAGAATAATTCGCACATACAATGAAACTGGATCGTTTTCTCCAAAACGAAAAGGGAAATGTGGAAGAAAAAGGAAAACGACACCAAGAACTGATAAAACACTTATCAGAAATAGTAAAACTAATGCAAGAAAAACAAGTAAAGACTTGCTTTGTCCCAATTCATTTGCACAGCGCTGTACTCTATCTAGAAAGTGTTTCTTCTCCAGTGTCTGCCATCCTGCCCCACTTTACGTAAGCTCTGTTTGCGCGGAAAAGCTCTGCTGCGGACATTCAGTTTAGTCTATTTAATTGCAGTTGTTGAGCTCAGGAATGTTCAATACTTTGCACTTAATTGCTATGCACTGTATTAGGTTCTGGACTGTGTTTTCAGAGACTATTCTGTCATTGGCCATTTCCAGTGTAAACTGTTACCTAAAGGCTTCCGTTACTTGGCACTTACTTCCAGTGTGAATTATTATTTAGAGATTTTCCTGCCTGGCTTCACTGTGTTTGAATTTTCATTTGAACTCTGCTTTGTTTGCTGCACATACACTTTGAATTTGTTGCACATGTAATACAGACTTACTTCTATATACAATGTAAAGTGGAAACCACCGGTGCTTGTCTTCATAAAATTTTGTTCTTTATTGTTAATTTTATGAAGACAAGCACCGGTGGTTTCCACTTTACATTGTTTCCTGGGCAGTTGCCAAAGCTGCCACACCAGGTGCAGGAATCCAGGAGGATATGGGTGGTGGAGCGGCCTTTTCCCTTTCCCTTTCCCAGTGAATGCATTACTTCTATATACCTTGTCTAGATTGTGTCTTTGCCCCATGCCATTAGATTCCTGAGATATCCACACTAGTTTTTACATGAAGTTTTTCCGGTATGAGGTAGGTCTTGAGGGGTGTTCCCTGTATATGGAGGGTCCTGCAGGGTATTCCCAGTAGGCGTCAGTTCTTGTGGCGTGTTCCAGGAATATAGAGGGTCCTGCGGGGTGTTCTCAGTATTTGGAAGATCCTATGGTGTTTCCGGTGTGTAGCGGGTCTTGTGGGGTGTTCTCAGTATGCAGCAGGTCTTGTGGGGTAATCCCAGTATACGGAGGGTACTGTAGGGGGTTTCCAGTATGCGGCGGGTCTTGAGAGGTGGGGTGTTCCCAGCATGCGGTGGATCTTGTGGAATGTTCTCAGTATGCAGTGGGTGTTGTGGGGTGTTCACATAGCACCATGTAGATGTGACATGTGCTCTTCAGGGCAGCGGGATCTAATTATAAAGCGTGTAGGGAGTTATCGGGAGAGGGTTGGGCTGATTGGTTGATGCTAACAAAGCCTGATTTGCATCCGTCCATAATTCCAGGTGAAGTCTCTGCAATGTCTGCAGTGACCTACACAGTGACCTCTGCTATAACCTCCAGAGACCTCCGCGGTGACCTTTGCTGTTACCTCCTCCGTTGTGACCTCCATTATGACCTCTGCAGTGAACTTCACAGTGACCTTTGCTGTGACCTCCACATCTTTGCCGATGAAATTTCAACAGAAATGGAAACCCCCAAAGTAGAAGTCCTGAACTTGAGGTGTCAATCATGGGAAATCAAAAGCTTCCTGGTGAGAGGTGTAGCGAGTCACCGACCCCTCGCCTCCATGCTAATGGGCTCCAGCGAGCCCCATTGTAGACACTTTGATCAGACCTCAGTCCTCGGCCCGAGTGTGTCCATGGATGTGAATTTCCATGGTATGGAGGAGGTTCACGTGTGCTAGTCCAGAGACTTTGAGCTGCCATCAGGCTGAGGGTTGTGTGGGCGACATCTTGTAGAATTCTTTAAGCGGCAGGCATTAACCCCTGCAAAGTGAGAGACGCTGGAGGCTGGCACATATCTCACTAAGGAGGAGCTCTAAGAAAGAAAGAGTTAAACTGCTTCCAAACGACTAGGGAAGCGAATGTGAGGACGACCAGGGCCGACGCTGACTCACACTGCTATTCCTGCTGTATTGCGCCATTTGTTCCGGCGAACGAACACATCGGCCACGCTTCAGCAAAGCCGCCGAATCCCCAACACACAGCTGTGCGCCTACTAAGAGCAACAAGGAGACCACCAAAAGGATTCATCAACAAGAACAGGAGGAGAATCTTCGACCACTCTGCAGCAGCCAACAAAGAAAACAAACACACTCCACCTAGAATCCGCTCCTGTGAACCATTATGATGATGTATACATACAATTCTGTACTAACCACTGCAAGAAAATGAGACCCTCCCCCATATGACACCCAATAACAGTGCAGTCACTGTGTATGTACATTACATTACTGATTCTGTTACTTCCTGTATACTCCAGAGCTGCACTCACTATTCTGCTGGTGCAGTCACTGTGTACATACATTATATTACTGATCCTGAGTTACCTCCTGTATTATACTCCAGAGCTGCACTCACTATTCTGCTGGTGGAGTCACTATGTACATGCATTACATTGATGATCCCGAGTTACCTCCTGTATTATACTCTAGAGCTACACTCACTATTCAGCTAGTGCAGTCACCGTGTATTTACATTATATTACTGATCCTGTACTGTTCCTGAGTTACCTCCTGCATTATACTCCAGTGCTGCGCTCACTTTTCTGCCGGTGGGAGTCACTGTGTACATACCTTATACTACTGATCCTGAGTTACCTCCTGTATTATACTCCAGAGCTGCACTCACTATTCTGCTGGTGCAGTCACTGTGTACATAAATTACATTACTGATGTGTACTGCTCCTGAGTTACCTCTGTATTATCTCCGAGCTGCACTCACTATTTGTGTGCAGTCACTGTGTACATACTTATGATCCTGAGTTACTCCTGTATTAACTCTAGAGCTGCATCACTATTCTGCTGGTGCAGTCACTGTGTACATAAATTACATTACTGATCCTGAGTTACCTCCTGTATTATACTCTAGAGCTGCACTCACTATTCAGCTAGTGCAATGATGGTACAAGCGACAGAACCTCACTCTTCCTCTGGCTCACCAGGGATTAGAATCTTTGTGCTTTCAGGGCTTCCAGGAGCAACTACCCACTTTTGGCAGGAACCCACTAAGAAGAGATAGTAGGAAGCTTAGGAATCTGACTGAGTACACCAAAGTATGTAGCCAGGTGACTGATTTGTCCCA
Source organism: Allobates femoralis (assembly GCA_033576535.1). Taxonomy (NCBI): domain Eukaryota; kingdom Metazoa; phylum Chordata; class Amphibia; order Anura; family Aromobatidae; genus Allobates; species Allobates femoralis. Next base: position 165,529,890 of record JARQOC010000007.1, on the reverse strand, counting down.
ACTGGGGTTCTTCAAACAAATTTGTGGGCTCAATGTTTAGCAGCTCTATGATCCTCCATCTGGAACCATGGTCTCTAGGCTGAAGTTGCACAGGAAGGTAAGTAGCCATTTGACTGAATTGTCCCAACCTGGGTTCAAGCAAATTTTGGACTTAGTGTTGGGCCTAAAGCAGTTCTGATCCTCCAGCTGGATCCTTGTATCCTAGGCCAAAGTAGCACGGCAAGGTATGTAGCCAGGAAAATAAATTGTCCCTACCTGGGCTCTTCGAGCAAATTTGTGGGCTCAGTGTTTGAACATGCTGACAGGAGCAAAGGCTCATTTTTATACCCATCAGTTTTCATTTCAGGGTATTGTGTCTTGCAGGATTGGTTGGAGATAGCTGCTCCCTTATTTGTTGCCAGTTCAATCTGACTGCATAATTTTCTTCTGAATTATGTAGTTGGAGGGCCTGAGGCAATCCACATTTAGCAAGAAATCCCCAAATTAACAATATAGGGCTCCGGTTACTCTGGTAAATCAGACGTTAGCTATTGTTCTATGTCAAACAAAGGAACAACATGCCTGGCCTACCTAAGAACAGTTCAACCCCCACACAAGCGGCCAGATGCCGAGTTGTCACATGGTCTGTAACTGTGTATTGGGTGTCCGTCATACATCAAACAGGATACCCCTGAATCTTATATACAGAGGGGAGATGTGTGCCTGTGTATTGGGCGTCTATCATACAGTTCACCCCTGTAATTCTTCAGTCTGACAGTGTGAATGTGTATGCTGTTCAGCTGAAGTCATTAACTCCTAAGCTTCAGTCTATTAGAAAGTACCACATCCTACATACACCTTTAGCCTTTTGCTGCTAACTGCCAAGTTTTTGGTTTCCCTGACTGACTCCTGTCTTGCATTTAGTGTTTTCCAGTTTTACCTCCGCCTTTTTGGATGCTTCTCCTGCCTCACGATTTTGTATCTTGCTGCAATTTCGGTTTTTCAACCAGCTCCCAGCCTATGCTATCAGATCCTGATTTTGCCCATTTCCTGACCTCCCACCTTTGACCCTGTTTGTTGACCATTCCTATCTCTGGACTGCAGCCCATTCATAAGCAGCAATCTCTTGGACCCTGTTGTAAATCCAGATCCCTGTATAAGGGTTAAAAGGTGTCAGGGTTTCTCAGTTCTGCCAAAAGGAGTGGCTTGTGCCAAGTCTGTCCAAGATAACCTTTTTGTGCTTGTAGTCTCGGACAGACGTCACACATATTAGTGTCTCTGCATACAGGGAGCTCCCCCAAGTGGAGGCTGCAAACAGAATCTTATCTATTGCTTTATACAGGAAGCTTCCCCTAGTGGTGGCCACAGATAGAATCTTATAATATAGCTCTCTATACAGGGAGCTCCCCCTAGTGGTGGCCGCAGATAGAATCTTATAATATAGCTCTCTATACAGGGAGCTCCCCCTAGTGGTGGCCGCAGATAGAATCTTATCACGTAGCTCTGTATACAGGTAGCTCCCCCTAGTATTATCACAATTAATATAGATGTGTAAATTAAGACGCTGGAGGCAGCTCATCATGAAAATACTTTGTTTAATTCTGCAAGACAGGTAAGTATTATGGAATCATGGAAATGCTGTACACAGATCTGCCCCCCGAGAGGGGTAAAACACGACCGATACAGAGTACTGAACAATTAGAAACAAGTTCACTGGTAACAAGAGCGCACCATGGCACCAAACCAAAAGCAAATACTGAGAAGTAAACACAAGCACCAGATGGCACGTTGCAGGAATCGGCGACACCTCGCATGGGCCCAGATGGCACAGTGCAGCAGACGACGACCCCTCGCAGGTGCCCAAATGGCACAGTGCAGGAGACGACGACCCTCGCAGGTGCCCAGATGGCACGGTGCAGGAGACGACGACCCCTCGCAGGGGTCAGTGTTCAATCTGCCAAGATTGGTTCTGATCAGGGGATGTGTAGGCTGGTCAGAGAAACAGGCAAGTGTCTCCATTAGGGGTTGACACCGTCTACTACACGTAGCCGCCAGCGCCATCTGGTGAGCAGTGTTGGTAGTGAAAATCCTGCCTAACATCTACAGCATGATCTGTTGGAGAAACACGAAACGTACACGTTGCTTCTTGTGAAACCCATTTAGTCTAGCTACATGATTCCTCATGACACCATAGAGACAGAACGTTTGACACTAACAGTCAGTAACATCGTACCAAAGTTACATGCTGAAATTCAGTAAAACAGGAAGAAAAGTCCGCGCAGAACCCGGTGACAGGCAGCAGCGTCCAGTCCAACCGGAAAAGTGGACTAAAATCACAGAAGAGTTTGTTCCTTTGAAATCCCAGCGCCATCTAGTGCGCACGTTACCCCAGGACCCCCGCCCTGGTTCAGGCATTACGACGAGCCCGGAACCACATGTGCAAACGTGTGCTGCAGAAAAATAGCTTATTGGCTCCTGGACATCTGTTTGCATATTCCTCCTCCGTAGCTTTAATTTTAAACTGAAAACTTTTCTGTCCTGCAGATTACAAAACCATGGCAATAAGATATGTCGACTTCTGCTCAGATCACAGTCTGTCTGAGCGTGACCGAAATGTAATGGATTCATCTCAACAATGGGAGCACGGACACGAATAAAAAAAAAGTAATTAATGTAATGCAATGAGCCGCGGGGCCAGGATCGGGTCATGTCTGCTCTGGGTCCGGTGTGAAGACACAGCAGCAGCTCAGAGCGATATCAGCTGTTGTGTCAGGAGACTTTATGGCTCCTCACAAGCTGTAAACTCTCAGCCGTCATAGACAGTGGGGCTCACAGCAGACGGCACTGCGTCCCGGACACATCCTTCTGCTGTTACTAGATGGGAAGATACATCAGTAAAATGTTTCACCTCTTAGATCCCTTGTCTTTCCTCCCATCGCCTATGCTTACGACACCGGGTTCCCGTGCAGCAATACATCACTGCATCATAATGCTCCATCCCTGATAGATCAGTCTATTCTCACTGATCACATTGTTAAATAATGCCTTAAACGCTCATCACTGTAGACAAGGGGGAAAGTATCACTGCTGCGGCCAAATAATTATTTTTTCTGGTTTAGGACACAATTTGCTTTGGAAAAAAAAAACTAAAGTGCAAGCTCTGTGGCCCAATTAATCTGCTGACAGGTGACAGTCATATTCAATGCCTTTCTCCCTTTATCTGTTGGCAAAATGTGAGACCTAATTGCGGAGGCACGAGATGAACTCAGCCCTGACGGGGCAGATGTGATCCAGCACCAGCGCAGAACCACATCCATTTAGTGTTATTTCTTCACAGTTGTGTCCACTGCAGGCACCACCTGTCCGGGAGCAAATGCCAGAACATACATCGGTGCAGAGGACTCGGGAGCTCGGCTCCGGCAGATCCCTGCACCGCCATCACCCTCCCAGGACATATAAGTGCATGTCAATAAATTAGAATATCATCAAAAAGTTAATTTATTACAATAATTCAATACATAAAGTGAAACACACATATTATATTGAGTCATTACAGAGTGATCCATTTCAAGTGTTTATTTCTGTAAATGATGATGATTATGGCTTGCAGTCAATGAAAACCCAAAGGTCATTATCTCAGAAAATTAGAATATTATAGAAGACCAACTGGAAAAATGATTTCGAACTTATAAATGTTGGCCTAATGAAAAGTCTGAACAGTAAATGCACTCAATGCTTGGTCAGGGCTCCTTTCTACATTAATTATTTCATCAATGTGGTGTGGCAAGGAGGCGATTAGTCTGTGGTTGTTGAGGTGTTATGGAAGCCCAGGTTGCTTTGATAGCAGCCTTCAACTCATTTGCATTGTTGGGTCTGGTGTCTCACATCCTCCTCTTGACAATACCCCATAGATTCAATATGGCGTTTAGGTCAGGCGAGTGTGCTGGCCAATCAAGCACAGTGATACTGTGGATTCTTATTCCATGAATAAGACCTTTTGCGCCGAAACACGTGATTTTTTCCTGCTTCCTATAGGGGTACTCCACTGCCTGCTTGAAGATGTTTTAATCGGTGAAATAATGTCTACCTGGTTTTAATTAATCTACCCTGCCTGTAGTCACTGGAGATCTTCACTCACTCTAGATTGCTACCCGCCAGGACCGCGGCGGCTCCATGAGAGCAGTTTTGAACCATGTTTGCCTGGAACGCAGAGGGGTGAGCTGAACTCTTTTTACTACACTCCTTGTGAATCTCCTCCATATTTTTGAATGTCCTTTTCTTAAGAATCCTTTCAAGGCTGTGGTTATCCCAGTTGCTTGTGCACCTTTTTCTACCACACTTTTTCCTTCCACTCAACTTGCCATTAATATGCTTGGATACAGCACTCTGAACAGCCGGCTTCTTTAGCAATGACCTCTTGTGGCTTACCCTCCTTGTGGAGTGTGACTGCCTTCTGGATATCTATCAAATCAGCAGTCTTCCCCATGATTGTATAGCCTACTGAACCAGACTAAAGGCCCATTTTCAATGCTTAGTAAGCCTTTGCAGGTGTTTAGTGATAATTATTCATATATTCTGAGATAATGAATTTTGGGTTTTCATTGGCTTGTAAGCCATTATCATCAACATTTACATAAATAAATTCTTGAAATAGATCACTCTGTTTGTAATGACTCTACAATCCCTGACAAAAGTTATGTCGCTTATGCATGTTATGTAAACAAAAGCTTATAACCTGATGTTAAATTCATCCATTGCTTGTATAAATTACTCTTCTGAAATGTGGTTTAGGTTAAGAAAATAAATTGGCATCAATGCTGAAATATTGATCATTTAATGAACACAGAATGTTCAGATTTTAGCAAGACAAAAGTTTTGTCGCCCACAGAAAGTAATATGATATTCAAACAAATAATTAACTTAAAATACAAATATATGTTGCATAACATTGGTGAATGAAGTTGTAGTGCTATTAAGAGTCATATTTAATATTTTGTGTGACTTCCATGAGCTTGAAGGACTGCATCCATGCGATTCAACAATGATTCATACAATTTATTAATGAAGTCATCAGGAATAGCAAAGAATGCAGTCTTACATGCCTCCCAGAGTTCATCTAGATTCTTTGGTTTTGTCTTCCAAGCTTCCTCTTTCATCCTACCCCAAACATGCTCAATGATGTTCATGTCTGGTGACTGGGCTGGCCAGTCCTTGAGCACGTTGATCTTTTTTGCTTGGAGGAACTTTGTTGTAGAGATGGATGTATGAGATGGAGCACCATCCTGCTGCAGAATTTGACCTCTTTTATGATTTGGAATATAAGAGGTACCTAATACTTCTTGATATTTTAGGCTATTGATATTGCCTTTCACCTTGCAAATGTCTCGCACACCCCCATACTGAATGTAACTCCAGACCATGATCTTTCCACCAGCAAATTTGGATCCATACGGGCTCCAGTAGGTCTCCAGCAGTACTTGCGGCTGCTGTGGTATAATTTTACTGAAGATTCATCGGAGAAATCCACTTTCTGCGCCTTTTCCAGCGTCCATCTGTTTAGCAGGCTGTGGGACTTTGCAAATGCCACATTTTTTATTTGCCTTTTGTTTACTGCTGGCTTCTGGGCACTGATTCAACCATGGAGGCCATTTCGAGACAGAATGCTACAAACTGTTCTAGTTGACACAGGGACTTGAGGTGACCAGGCCTGTTGGAGCTCTGCTCCAGTGGAAGAGGGGCTTGCTTTGGATTTTCTAACCAACAAACGTTCATCCTGAGAAGTTGTCTTGTGGGGTCTGCCGGACCTGGGCTTGTCAAAGACATTTCCAGTCTCTTCAAATCTTTTTTTAATTCTTTGTACTTGACACTGAGACACATTAAAGGTGCCAGCCACCTCTGCAGTGGATCTGGTCTTCAGCCTCTTGATAATCAAGGCTTTGGTCGCAGGGTGGATTTTTGGCATGTTGTCAGAGCTCAAGTTGCAGTTCAAGTGAAGGTATGTCGTGCTGGGTTTATTTTTATACACACCCACTAATTAACCGATCATTTACAGAGCACAGGTCAGGATGTAAACTACCATAGGATTGGGTGCATTATATGACCAGGCGACAAAACTTTTGTCTTGCCAAAATCGGACCATTCTGTGTTCATTAAATTATCAATATTTCAGCATTGATGCCAATTTATTTTCTTAACCTAACCCACATTTGAGAGGGTTTCAGCTTTCAAAAGAGTAATTTATAAAACCAATGGATGAATTTAACGTCAGGTTATAAGCTTTTATATACATAATAACATGGATAAGCGACATAACTTTTGGCAGGGACTGTATATAATGTATGTGTTCACTTTAGGTATTGAATTACTGAAATAAATGAACTTTTTAATATTCTAATTTATTGAGATGCACTTGTACATTGTGTCACAACCGGGGTAGAGGACTCGGGAGCTCGGATCCGGTGGATCGACCCGCAGCCATCACCCGTCTGGGAGAAAACACCAGGACAGTAAACCGTGTCACAACCGGCCCCAGGGAGTGAGGAGTCGGGAGCTTGGCTCCTGCAGATCCCCCCCCAAAGCCACCACCCTCCAGGAGCAAATACCATAACATAAACTGTGTCACAACCGGCCCCAGGGTGCAAGGACTCGCCAGCTCAGCTCCGACAGATCCACCCACAGCCATGCACACGTCGGCCCCTCCATGCTTTATAACTCACCAGACTACATTGAAAGCTCAATGGCATGAAATTGCTTTACTACCTCAAAATGAGCTGGGAGTTGTTGAGCCGCTGACCGCCTGTGACCATGTCTACTCGTCAGTGACCACACAGGCACTCGTGTCCGGACACAAGAAATAAGAAAACACAAAGCAAGAAATAAAAAGTTAGTCCAACTGTTCAATAAAAAGCTACAACTCGTAGACTGAGAACTCCCCTGAAGCTGCAATAATACAGCAAAACGTAGAAAACTCCCAACATCCTATAAAAACATTGTTACAGATTGTTCAAGTAGCAGGACTCATCGTATTCTCTCTAAGAGAAAATATAAGGGAATTTCATCTTGTGGCGACGGTCGCCAGATACCTTGTCCCCTTACCGTCTGCAGCCCGCCAAACACACAGAACTACGTCATCTGTGCCAGAGTCTGGAGGGGAGAAGCCAAAACCCACTGGTGGACGACCACGAGGACCCTCGCAAAGCACCCCTCTCTGGATGGCCGAGGCCCTACAAATGCATCACGGCCCCTCGTCGTGTTCTGCAAATGTTAAGCGACTGAAAACAAATGTAAAATCTAATCTGACTTGCAAATCAGTCTTGTCCCATCCTCACTGGAAGAAGCGGACTAATGGCAGCTAAGAGCGGCCGCAACGTAAACCTTATGGACGAGGCTACACCAGCAAGTCAGCGAGACACAAAAGTCACACATTACATATTGCACTTATTCTCACAAACGGTTTAAGAAGACAGAAGTTCAATCTGGAATGAGAGACCTCTAGTCAGGAGGAGCCGTCCCCGCGACCGTCACACAAGCACACAGAGCATCTCTGAATAAATGTGTGGTTCTATAGGATTAGCGGGGTGCGCAGTGACCCCCCCATTGTGCAGGACGGCTCCTCTGGTCTGGTGAAGTTATGCCGAGAGACTTTTACCTTCTGCCTTTTTACCCATTTTGTACCAAGTTCCCAGTAAGTGCAAAAAATCCCATAGGACCCCCCTATCCCGCCCCTGTGCATAGGCGGCCAGCGGGAACACAGCGCAGGCGAAGACTACGCACAACAATCAACGCCGGATTGCAGCGCAGGCGAAGATCACGCACAACAATCTACGCCAGGAGAGGCCAGCGCTTCTAGATGGCTCCATCCGCTCCACACCACAGTGCTTTCATCGTGTCACAGAACTTCACACCCAATAACAGAATAAATAGAAAAACATCTATAGATTAAGACAGAAAGCATCACGTAGCTGCCATGATAGGATATCAAATCCAAAGAGTTCCCCAATTATCAGTGACGACATCCGCACTGCTGTCACTACAAGGGACTGGTACTACCCCCTTCAAACTGCATGCTTCCTGCACAATCTATGGCATCCTCAGATGGTACTCCCCCCATTGAACTTCAAGCTGCCTGCTCCACCCAATCTACAGCATCCACAGCTGCTACTCCCCCCTAATCAGCATCCGCAGCTGGTACTCCCCTCGAACTGCACACAGCCCACTCCCACCCAATCTATGGCATCCACAGCTTGTACTCCCCTCAAACTGCACACAGCCCGCTCCCACCCAATCTATGGCATCCACAGCTTGTACTCCCCTCAAACTGCACACAGCCCACTCCCACCCAATCTTCGTCATCCTTAGCTTGTACTCCACCCAAAGTGCACGCTCCCACACAACCTATGGCATCTGCAGCTGGTACTTCCCCAGAACTGCACCCTGCCCGCTCCCACTCAATCTATGGCATTCACAGCCACAAAAGGTGGTCTCCAGCTGGAAATGCAGGACTCGCCCACTCCTACCCAATCTACAGCATTCGCAGCCACAGGAGGTCTACAGGGTTGGCTATTTATAGGTGAGCCATTTATATGGATACACCGAAATAAAACTGGATCCAAAATGGCCACCACCCATCTGGAAAAGTTTTCCCCCTCCCATATACTAATGTGCCACAAACTGCAAACAGGAAGTTGATAACACCAACCGTTCCCATTTTATTTAGGTGTATCCATATAAACAGCCCACCCTGTATGGTGGAGGAATATCAAGAGCCATCTAGAAGCACTGACCTGACCGTACAAGACGACATGAAGACCACAGAGCACTGGCTTTGATCACGTCCATGCCTAGAAGTGCCCATTGTAACAGACAAATGGAAAGTGCACCCGCGGGCGGCGCTGCGACCGCCCCCTATAAAAAGGATAAACCACAGCTGCAGCTTTGTGTTCTTCGTTCACCGCTGTACGCGCTTTCTTCAAGTTTTGGAGTAGAAATCTGTGCAGGCGCCGCGCGGTTTCTATCTTAGTGCTCGATCCAGCAAAGAACAAAGTTTTGGTGGTTGAATTTGGTTAAACGATGGACGTTTCCACACGTGCAGGGATCGTGCGGTGGAAGCCAAAACCTTGTCAACTGTTGGAAAAATAAAGCAATTTGAGTTTATGTTTCCGTACAGGAATAAAAGTGAATCTGGAGGATCCTTTGGTCTTCCCCAACCTCGCGCTCCTTCCAATAGTGAGCTGGAGCGGATGTTCAATGGGTGATGGCGACTTGAGTGCAGCCCTGGTGGCGCTGACTTTCCTCTGGTCACACAGCGGCAGCCCTGGTGATCGGGAGCAGTCGGTTCCCCTCTGGTCACAAAGCGGCAGCTCTGGTGTGCAGAAGGTGCCGGGGTCCCCTCTGGTCTCACAGCGGCAGCCGTTGGATCTGCCTCACTCACTTGCGCTGCGTGTCATTCGTTATTTCACATTCACAAATTCACTTCTTGTGCAAAACAAGCAGTCTAAGTAGAAAGAATGCCCTCGTAGTTCTAGTAAAAACTGTAGAAAAGGTCCGGAGCAGACAGCGTGCACCTCCCTGCAGGGCCCATGGCCATAGGCCTATCTGCACAGGGGGGACGTGGGTGCGTAGACAGGGTGGGCCAGCCGCACGTTCAGGGAGTCGTTGTGTTGGATGAGGGATGTGTGCTGGTAATGAAGCACCAGCTCCTGCAGTGTGCTGTACAGATTGTAGGGCTCCGCAAAGCCGAAGCCCCTAGCCGTGCCGTAGATCACACAGTGCTTCACCGCACCGTCCGCCCTAGACCAGGAGGAGAACAAGGATCAGAAGGGTCACAGGTGCACGCAGGCCACAGGAAGGTGGCCATGACACATGACGACACAGCATTCACACCACAAAGTGGGCACAGCAGCTCTCACACCACCGTGAGGGCGCAGCGGCACTCACACCACGGATCAGCAGCACTCATACCAAGGAGCAGGCGTAGGGTCACTCACACCACCGAGAGGGTGCAGCGGCACTCACACCAAGGAGCGAGCATAGCGGCACTCACACCACGGAGCAGACGTAGGCGTCACTCACACCATGGAGCAGGCGCAGCGGCACTCATACCACGGAGCAGGCGCAGCAGCACTCACACCACGGAGCAGGCGCACAGAGCAGGTGCAGCGGCACTCACACCACGGAGCAGGCATAGCAGCCCTTCTTGCTGCTCTCCCGGATGAGGAAGGCGCCATCTTGCTTTCCTTGCAGTAATTCTTCCGCTTGGATCCGGTTTATATCTCCAACAAACCAGGTCTTCTGGTCATAGTGGGGGAGACAGTCATCCTCCTCGTACTGGAAGTATGGGCTGTGGATGGAGGAGAACGTTAGGGGCATGAAGACATATACACTGACCACTGTACAGCCTCTGACTACTCACACATCACAAGACGAGCTCCGAATTCCCAGCCATTCATTAATGCGCTTCTGCCGCACACCTCTGTGAGTGAGCCACCTGCCAGGAAAAGAGAGCGTCACCGGGTACAGCGTATCACATGGGAAAGGGGATACAGTGAATTATATGGGGGAGGTGATGATACAGTGTATCAGATGGGAGGAGGTAAAGCTTATCACAAAGGGGAGGGGACACAGTGTATCACACGGGGGAGGGGATACAGCACATCACATTGGGAAGGGACACAGCACAACACACAGGGGAAGGGATGCAGCGTATCACACAGAAAGGGGATACAATGCACCACACGGGGGAGAGGATACAGTGTATCGCAAAGGGGATGGGATACAGCGCATCATATGGGGGGAGGCATGCAGTGTATAACACAGGGGAGGGGATAAAGCACTGTGAAGAATTGTAGAAGATATTAAAGGGGAACTCCGGGAAGAGAAAACATTTTAGTACAGTCCCTGCCCTCCTACGTGATGAAACAGCTGTACACTGCAGTTCTAGGATCTATTGATCACTTATAATGCAATAAAATCATGCCTGCTCTTTTGCTCTCCCCCCTCCCTCGTGGGACGTAAAATTTCAGCCTGACAGTCTCATGCAGCAGCAGAGAACAGGAGGTGTGTCAAGGGGTGTGGACCCTGGGAGCTGCAGGATCATCCTACATTCCAGCCTCCTCACAATTCTGTATGGGGAGGGGCGTGGCATGGGCTTAGAAGTACACAAATCTCTCTGAAATCGTGGCAGCCAGTTATAAACACGCATAATTTCCAATTCACTCTGGTGCCTTGGGTTGAGGAAATACAGAGAACAGCTAGAAAAAGCTTAGAAGCCGTATTTTGTATCTGAACGTAGATCGGATACAGCTGGGTCTGATGATACCAGAACCATTTTCCTCAGTCATCCCAATGGAAAGTTATGACCCATGGTAGCCCGTAGAAGCACAAGACAGGTGTGAAACGGTGCTGTATTCCTGTGCCTCCTGCACCACCTCCTCTCCCCCTGCATCGCTGATACTATAGCTCCCTTATGTATTTTTAATATGTGTTGAAATAAAGAAGTTGAATGACCTGGTGAGTGCCCCTCTACTACTTCTTCATACTGCCTGGATTTCCTCTGTGCTGCCAAGGGTGGGTGCACTGCCAGTCCCCGATCCTGACAAGATCAGTGTTGCCCATCTGCAGGCAGAGGTGGTTCACCTATGTAGTGCCCGGAACCTTTCTCAAAGTGATTATGTATTATATATATATATACACATACACATACATACGCTACACACACACACGTGATCAAAATTAGAGAACAATGTATGGTCACCTGATTTTTTCAGACAGAATGTAATCTACATTAATAAACATTTGGCAGTTTCTGTGTATGGGGTGCACCAGCCACTAGAACAGGGTTTTCCAAACCACCAAGGTTTATCAACTTGAAACCTTTATTTTACACAAAATGTGAAGATCATAATTAGAGAACAGCTATGACTGTAGACAGAGAAAGATTAAAACTAAATGTTGTGAAGGTTACAACAGTCCCCAATCGGTAGGAAGTGTACAGGCCTTTGCTGTGTACAGGCCTTTGCTGTGAATGACTTCAGCACCTCTGCATCCACAGGACATCACTAGTCTCTCACACTGCTCTGCTATGATTTTGGTCCTTTCTTCTTCCAGTGTCTTTCAGTTCTGTGACTGTTGTGGGTTTCTTGGCCATAACTTTGTCACCAAGGACTTTCCAGAGGTTTTCTATTGGGTTTAGATCAGGACTCTGGGTGGACGTTTTTATAGTTTCAATGATCTCTGTTTCACAGAACTCCTTTAACTTGTTTTGCTGTGTGACAGTGACCATTGTCCTGCATGAAAAGTGCTCACTGATTGAGTGCTGAACCCAAGTAAGGAATCACGTGTTGCTGAAAAAGGTTCTGATACAGCTACATGACAGAGTGAATGCAAGTGTGTATGAGAAGTCTAACCCATGCAGAAACCATTCCTTAAGCGGACACTTCCTCCACCACCTTTCATTTACTTCTTTACACACTTTGGGTTCAGTTTTTCCAGAGTTTGTTGACGAACATGTTTCCCATCAGGCCCAAATAATTTTTAAACTTGCTTTTCTCTCTAAAATTAACTGTAGACCTCTTCTCCTCTGTACACATCATGCTCCTTACCAAATTTGAGTCTAGCCTTTTGATTCTCCTGCTCATGAGAGGTTTGGTCACTGCAGAGTGGGCTTTCAGTCCAAATGCTCTTAAAGGTTGTGACACTGCATGATGAGACAGATCCTTACTCTGTTCAGTGCTGAACTGGCGAGCTATTCCAGCTGCAGTGTGGAAATGATTACCCATGGAGAGTCTCCGCATTATCCTGTCCTATCTTGTATTTGTATTTTGGGGCAACCAGCCTTCTTGGGGCACTAGAAAGATTTTGTGATGTTGTAAAGATGCAATATTCAAAAGAAAAAAAAAAATCACAGGCTTGGAACGACCAACTTCTGTTGCTATGGCTGATAAGGTGACCCCTTCGGCTTCATCTGGACATCCTGCTACCGGAGAGTTTCAGTCACTTTGGGTCGGCACACCATTTTTGCTAAATGAGTGCAAACTGGAAAGTTAGGCTGACAGTTAAATAGGGTTTGTCAAATAATGAAGGAAATTAGCACTAGATGCCAGGTTAACACCAATGACTCACAGGTATCTGAAAGTGTTCTCAAATTTTGATCAATGTTCTTATCATTTATTTCATGTACATTTTTATTCTGTACTTCAGAATATATAAGCTTAAAAATCTGCTATTTTACTCATATTAGGATATTTCCACATAGGTCAAAATGACTTTAACATTAAGGAAATTGTGTGTTGTTCTCTAATTTTGATTGCCAGTGTATATACCACCCTCACCTTGCCAGTGTATATACCACCCTCACTTTCCTTATCAGTCAATTCACTGGTTGTCCTGACAATAAGGGGGCGCCAGAGAGCTGTTTTTTCTTCACAAGAGTAGCACACGGAGGAGGGGATGCAGTGTATGACACAGAGAAGGGGATACAGTGTACCACACAGGGGGAGGGATACAATGTATCACAAGCTGAAGGGGGAAGCAGCGTATCTCATGGGGACGATGATACAGTGTATAACATGGAGGGGGAAGAGGGGAGGGAATACAGCTCTGTGAAGAATATAGAAGTTATTAATCAATCATAAATCCCAGATATGTCCCTCAGTGAGGAGGGAGTATAAACTATAGGATGTACCTACATGCATTTAAAGTGAACCTGCCACCTAGATGAAGCCCCCTAGGCTATCACAACTTGTCCCTGCACCTTCCTACTACTCTAACTTCCCTTTCTATGCTAAATGTGTGTTATGTGTAATAAAATGAATTTATACCTTAGTGGGGCATATGTTAATGAACCTGGGGCTACTGTTGCTAGCCCCCCTGGGCGTCCTCTTTGGTCCCTCTCACTGACTCCAGGAGTCTTTATCACACACCGATGGGTGTGATATTGAATCAAATTTCGCGCCCCCAGCCTGGCTCGCTCCGCAGCCTTCCTGTGGTATGACACCGAACGCTTCATTTCCTGAACTGCAGTCCCGAAAGCAACCCAATTTTTACCTTAGCTACGCACATCACTGCTATGCAGGGCCCCATAGAAACCTGATGTTTACCTTAGCAGCACACATTGAACGAGGCACTGGTGGCAGCATTTGTTCTTGAGTTATTGAGGAACCGTGACAGTGATGGTGTGGAGGTTCTTATATGTACTCCCAGCCTAACCGGCCAATAACGGGCAGGTGCAGCCCCTTCCTTATCCTTGGTCAATTTCCTGATTGTCCTGATGATAAGGGGGTGCCAGAGAACTGGCACCCTTACATTGGTGGCACGGTGAGATCGAGAAAATAGTGTGTGAGACTCCTGATCCCAGACACTAACGACTACCAGCAGAAGATTTTGCCGCCGCAGATTTAAGATCAGCTCAGCACTAAAAAAATACTATAAAAGGTGTGTGAGTACATCAGGTCGCAGCCATGTGTCAGTGACCAAAGGTTGCAAGAATGGCCCCGGACACCAGAAGCAAGCAGAAGGGCCAGAACCCTGGTATGAATGATGCAGAAGACAATGTTGATCAATGCAAAAAGAGACCCAGCCAGAGGTCTCCAAACATTGATATTAACCCTGCAGTGAGCAGCTCGCCACCCCTCCTCAGCCCTGCAGTGGGCAGTTCAGCACCTGCCCTTCCCCCCCAGCTTCAAAAATATTTATATCATGGAGTAGTTCAAGGCTCACAAGAAAAGCAAGGTGCTGGGCCCCTCTCGAGGCTGGAGACCAGGCTACCTATGAGACTTTCCTGGCAGCTGCAGACTGTCAGACAAAGCATGACGATGCAGAGCGGGAGCGAAAGGAAGAGCGCAACGCTGCGGAGTTGGAGAGACAAGCAGAGTGTGAAGAGTGTGCGTAGTAGCTGAAGCTAACTTGCCTCAAGCACCTGTTGCCCACCCTAGCCAAACAGTAAGGCTGGTTTCACACTGCAGTTTTTTTCCTGATCAGGTTTGTGTGCCAAAACCAGGAGAGGAACTTGCAGAGAAAAACTATAATTGAAAGATTGACACCTGATCTGAGTTCTGGAGACACTCCTGGTTTTGGCACACAAACCGGATGGAACCTGATCAAGGAAAATCCTGCGGTGTGAAACCAGCCTAATGGTGCGTTCACACACTGCATATTTTTATGCGAATGCTCTTGCAGTTTTTGTAGCCAAAACCAGGAGTAGAACAATCAGAGGAAAAGTCTAACAGAAACAAGTGCTCCACTCCTGGGTTTTATCAGCCACTCCTGGTTTTTGCTACAATAACTGCAAGAGGACTCGCGTAAAAATACGCAGCAAATAAGCAGTGTGTGAACGCACCCTTAAATTTCAAATGTCCAATACAAGGACTTCCCCTTGTTGGAGAAGGATGGCGACTTGGACCCATTTCTGCTGGCCTTTGATCAGACCTGACATCAGACACCATCCTGGCCCTGATGTAATCCTGATAACAGACCAGGCTTATATTGCAGTGCCAGGCTGAGAGTATCTATAAGAACCTCCACACGGTCACTGCCAGAGTTCCACAAGAGCACAATGCTGCCATCGGTTCCTCATTCGAAATAAGCCTGGTCTGTATTCAGGATTATATTAGGGCCAGATGGTGCTGCCTTCTCCAAGTATGGGGGCGCCAAAGAGCCGCCGCTTTTCTCTCACAAGCACATCACATATGGGGGAGGGGGGATTTAGACTGCATCACTCGGGGAGGGGGGGGAGAATACAGCGTACGATGTGGGGGAGGGGATGTGGTGTATGACACAGGGGAGGACGATGCAGCGCATGACATGGTGGGGGGGGGGGCTGCTCGGGGGTGGTCACCTACACCAGATGCTGGTCCCGGACCCTCCGTAGCCAGATCAGCTGGGGTTTAATGCTGTTCATTGTCTTTTCCAGCTCCCGGGTGTCCAGTGCTTGTTTCTTCAGATCTTGCTCCAGTCGCTCTTTGCTCTCGTGAATTTCCCCCAATCGAGATTTCAGTTTTTCATAATTAATAATTATCCTGGAAAAGAAGCGAAACATCAGAAAAGGCAGCGAATCCCGACTATCCCCGACCACCGAGGCCGCATTCTCACCGCTCCATCTCTTTGTGGTTCCCATCATGGTAGCAGCGCTCTATGATCTCCTTACTGTACCGCTCCTGAGAATGGCACTGCTCTTCGAAGATCCGAATGGTCTCACTGAAGGCTTCAATGGCCGTCCGCTTCATCTGAATCTCCTGTAATATGCAGGCGTGGGAGGGGCTTAGCACAGAAAACAGCCTTCCACGCACCTCCTCCAACCAACCGCACCAACAATGATGAGCCACAGTGCCAACGAGCTGCACCGACAAGCCACACTGACACTAATAATGCTCCGTATCACGGGGTTGGAGGGAAGAAACCGGCCGTCATGGGGCAGGGGCCGCTCCACATCACAAGTGGGGACTGGATGACATTGGGGTGTCACAATAGGCAGTCAGAGGGGAGGGGGGCACTCCACATCACAAGGGGGAACCAGCTGTCATGGAGGAGGAGTTGCTCTGAACCAAAAGTAGAAACTGACCATCATGGGGGAAGGGGAAGTCACAATAAGCTATCAGAAGGGAGGGAGTCGCTCCACATCACAAGGGGGAACCGGGCCGTCATGGGGGAGGAGCCGCTCCACATCACAAGGAGGAATTGGCTGACATTGGGGAGGTCTAATAGGCCGTCAGAGGGGTCACTTCACATCACAAGTATATAAGCAGTGGCAACCATAATGTCAGAGGCACCGCTTCTATATACCAGCAGGGGTGGCCACTGACCTGAGATGTCTTGGAGTACTCCTCATACAGGCCATCGTACTCTCTACTCTTGTCCTGGAAGTGGCCATGATATTCCTGGAGCTTCTTGCCCACTGCCTCAATGTTATCCTCCTTCACAAGCTGCTCCTGTGCAAAACATAAAGCCGTGAAGCATCAGCCCGAGGGGGTCACAGCAGCCCGAGGGGTCACTGCAGTGGTCAATTCCTGGCACTCACCTGCTGGTAGTGTGAGACAGGATACAGCAGCTTCACGTCCAGCTTTGGGTTGTACTGGGCCAGGGACTCGTGCCTGTAATGGCCGATCAGCTCTACCACAGATGGAAATGTCAGCGGATCCGAGAAGCCATATTTCCCATCTCGGTGGTAAATTTTTATCAGTTTGTTGTTTCCTCCCTTCCTATAATCAGAAAAGGAAAAGTGAAAACGTGGATAGGGGATAATGAATTGTAAAGAGTGGCCACGTGACATGGCAATAACTTGCCCTGCAGTGACCATCTAACTACCTGGAAGACGGCAAACATAGCTCTCCCCCCCCAGAGGCCACCTCACTATCCAGGAGTCTGCGACCCAATCTTGCTCCACAGAGGCCACCTCATTACCTAGGAGACAGTGGCCATAACTCACCTCACAGACGGAGGACCTTACTACCCAGGATACAGCGGCCATAACTCACCTTGCAGAGGGGGCACCTCACTACCCAGGAGACTGTGGCCATAACTCGTCCCGCAGGCGCCACCCCAATACTCAGGAGAAGTGACGTAACTCGCTCTGCAAAGGCCACTTCACTACCCGGGAGACAGCGTCCATAACTCACCTCGTACAGGGGGCACCTCACTATCCGCGAGACTACAGCCATAACTCACCCAGCAAAGGCCACCTCACTACCCAGGAAATGGAGCCATAACCCGCCCCGCAGAGGCCACTCTAGTACCCAGGAGACGGCAGCCATTCATCACCACCTACCGGACGGTGAGTGTGTAATCCCCCTGCATCTTGGTGGAGGCATCGCGAACCAGAAACGTCCCGTCCGGCATGTCACGTAGCTTATCATTTACGTCTTCCCTGAAGACAGAGACCAGAAAGATGAAACCCCACAGTACAAACCAATGTAGGGGTACAGCAGACACCTTGAGATTTTTCACCTTGAGATGTCTCCCCAGTACCACTCTGCGTCTTCCAGGGGCGGCACGCTGGCACCATCCTTACTGCCACTATTACACACTGGACTCATCGACTTTGGGGGAAGTGCTGAAAAATCAGAGAGAATACATGATCACATAGATGTACAAGCCCCTGAAAAAGCAAACTGAGGCGGGAAGAATTAACATTACAGGAGGAGCGAAGTTCATTTCTGGGGATCATTCGCTCCAGTGTCGGGGGAACTGAGACCAGATGCCAATCATTCGACGAGGAGGAGAGATCGGCCGCAGTCACATCAATGCACAGAAAGTCTCAAGAGTATCTGACACTGGGGGTCCAATGGTGACGACACAGTCTACGTGGCCGCAGGTAGTAGACCAAGCGACACCAGGCAATGCTCGCACATTGATCTGCATGGCTCCCATACGAGAAGTCTCCACATCCTCCGCAGGACAGCATCACTGGGCTGAGCCCTCACCATGCCTGATCTCTAGTAACCCTGCACCTCCCCCACTCATACTAAATCACAATCCTCTTCTAAATCCCAAATCAGACACCGTTGGCAAAAAGTAATCTCTGAATGGAAACCGTCTGGCAGCCAATCCCAGGCCGCAAACAGATCGTATGTTACCGACGCTCAGCTGCAGAAAGTGCACGTGAGGGGGAAGCAGCAGGGGGTCCAAGTCACCGACAGGAAGAGCATCGCACATACAGAGAGGGGACAAGGAACCGAAATAAGTACACTGCACCCACAAAGAGGGGGCGAGGACCCAAGGAGCTGGAATAAGGAGTATCACACCTGCAGACAGGGCGCAAGGAGACGGAATAAGAGCATCACACCCGCAGAGAGGGAGCGAGGGCCCGAGGACCTGGAGTAAGAGTATCACACCCGCAGAGAGGGGGCGAGGGCCCGAAGACCTGGAATAAGAGCATCACACCCGCAGAGAGGGAGCGAGCCGAGATGGTGGATCACCTGAGAGAGGGCGGCCAACTGGAATAAGAGCATCACACCCCAGAGAGGGGCGAGGGCCAAGGACTGAGTAAGAAATCACACCCGCAGAGAGGGGGCGAGGGCCCAAGGACCTAGAGTAAGAGCATCACACCCGCAGAGAGGGGGCGAGGGCCCAAGGACCTGGAGTAAGAGTATCACACCCGCAGAGAGGGGGCGAGGGCCCAAGGACCTAGAGTAAGAGCATCACACCCGCAGAGAGGGGGCGAGGGCCTGAGGACCTGGAATAAGAGCATCACACCCAAAAAGAGGGGTCAGGGCCCGAAGAAATGGAATAAGAGCATCACGCTCACAGAGAGGAGGTGAGGAACCGGTATAAAAGTATCACACCCGCAGAGAGGGGGTGAGGAGTCGGAATAAGACCATACCTGCAGAGAGGGGGCGAGGAGTCAGAATAAGAGCATCACACTCACAATAAGGGGGCGAGGGCCCGAGAACCTGGAGTAAGACATCATACCCGCAGAGACTTGGTGATGAGCCAGAAAAAGAGCATCACACCCACAAAGAGGGGGTCAGGGCCCGTAGAGCTGGAATAAGAGCATCACGCCCACAGAGAGGAGGCGAGGAACCGGTATAAGAGTATCACACCCGCAGAGAGGGGGTGAGGAGCTGGAATAAGACCATCACATCCGCAGAGAGAGAAGAAGCCAGAATAAGAGCAAAACACCTGCAGAGAGAGTGCAAAAGCCGGAATAAGAGCATCACTCCAGCAGAGAGGGGGCTAGGGCCCGAGGTGCCAGAAAAAGAGCATCATACCCGCAGAGAGGACCCAAGGAACCAGAATAAGACTATCACACTCGCAGAGAGGGGGAGAAGAGCCGGAATAAGAGCATCACACCCACACAGAGAGGAGGCAAGGACCCGGAATAAGAGCATCCTACAAGTAGAGAGGGTGCGATAGGTCGGAAAAAGAGCATCACACCATCAGATAGGGGGTGAGGAGCCAGAATAAGCGCAACCCACCCATAGAGAGGGGGCGAGGATCCGGAATAAGAGCATCACAACTGCATAGAGGAGTTGAGGGCCCAAGGAGCCAGAATAGGATCAACACACTTGCAAAGAGGGGGCAAGAGCCCGGACATAATCCCATCCATACAACTCATGGCAAAACACCCTAGAAAAAGATAGTTGCAAAAGGCAGGCTCCGGTTGTGGCACATCGACACGAGAAGATGCACCACAACACCCAGGCCGGCTCTGCTCCCATGAAATGGCACACTGACCAGAAAGATGCACCACAATGCCCAGGCCGGCTCTGCTCCCATGAGATGGCACACTGTCCAGAAAGATGCACCACAAGCCCAGGCCGGCTCTGCTCCCATTAGATGGCACACTGTCCAGAAAGATGCACCACAACACCCAGGCCGGATCTACCCATGGGCAGAAGAATGAGATGGCACACTGACCAGGAGGATGCACCACAATGCCCAGGCTGGCTCTGCCCTCATGAAATGGCACACTTCACACAGTGGGCACAGTCTGTAGACGCCAGTTGGCGCAGGGTGAAGTTCCCCCAGTACAGCCTGAACATTTACTGACCGCTGTGGTTGGCACCGGGAAACACTGATTACACCCGTGGGTTGACAATCACTTTAATTATGCAGGGGACTACAACTCCCAGAGGACAATCAAGCAGAAGCTCCACCAGGGGGAGTTGCTAAGACCAGGAAACTGGAGGCGATGCCGCAACTTTTGTCAGTGGTAGATACGGAGTTAATCCAGTTACCATGACGTAGCCACAAAGAAACGGAACAAAAGCATCAGGCTCCGAGCAGCGGCGGAGAGGACAAAGCGAGGAGACCGCCACCGACAGCACAGTAATCCCCAGGAGGAGTCATTCATATACAGCCCCCCACCTCCGCGCACTGATGGCGACACAATCCTCCCCCCCCCTTCGCTCCAACTCCATTACGTAATGCAGCCAGTGACAGTACAACAGCGCAGGAGAAACGGGGGCACAGACTGCAAAAGGTTAACAAAGCTATGGGATCGAGAGCAGCTAGGGGAGAAAGGGGCGAGGGATTCAGATAAGGGCAGAAATTGGGGGCATTAGTGATTCCATGGAGGGCAGGGAATGGGATGCATTAGAGGCAAATCTAGAGGGGTGAAGTGATCGACAAAGTCAAGTCATATCCAGGCGTGGGGGTGCGCACTTGGGGGTGGGTGGGGTGGTGTGGAGGCCGCAACCCCAAGTTATATTGGGGAAGGTGGGTGCGGGGAAGGGGGGGGGTGGGGGAGGGGTAACGCACCACACTTTGGCCATATCAAGGGGGATACACTCGTGATACACCAGGGTGGGGGACGAGACATACTTGGGTCATATCCAGGGTAGGTGGGGAGACACGCTCAAGCCATATGAAGGGGGATGGGGGGGGGACAGGGCCACACAATTGGGCCATATCAAGGGGGATGGGGGAGACACCCTCGAACCACATAAATGGGGATGGGGGGGACACACTCGAGCCATATCAAGGGGGGATTGGGGGAAGACACACTCAAGCCATATCAAGGAGGGATGGGGGGGGGGAGATGCACTCGAGCCATATCAAGGGGGGATGGGGGGGGCGGGGGGGGGGGGGGGGGGGAAGACGCACTCGAGCCATATCAAGGGGGGGAAATGGGGGAAGATGCACTCGGGCCATATCAAGGGGGATGGGGACGACACTTGGGACATGTCAAGGGAGAAGGAGAGACACACTTGGGTAATATCCGGGGGCAACGATAGTTGACACACTCAGCCATATCCAGGTTGAGGGGTGATGTACTAGGGTTATATGGGGGGAGGGGCGGTAGGGCCAATTATTACATTTAGGCAACCGCACTCAGAAGACTTTGCTAATCCACATCCAGGGGGAGGGGAGGATGCACTTGGGCCATACTGAGGGGGGACACGCTCGGGTTATATCCAGGGGGAGGGGGAGACGCGCTCGGGTTATATCCAGGGGGAGGGGGAGACGCGCTCGGGTTATATCCAGGGGGAGGGGGAGACGCGCTCGGTTATATCCAGGGGGAGGGGGAGACGCGCTCGGGTTATATCCAGGGGGAGGGGGAGACGCCTCGGGTTATATCCAGGGGGGAGGGGGAGACGCACTCGGGCTATATCCAGGGGGAGACGCACTCGGGCTATATCCAGGGGGAGACGCACTCGGGCTATATCCAGGGGGAGACGCACTCGGGCTATATCCAGGGGAGAGACGCACTCGGGTTTATCCAGGGTAGGGGGAGACGCACTCGGTGTATCCAGGGTAGGGGAGACGCACTCGGTGTATCCAGGGGTAGGGGGAGACGCACTCGGGTTTATCCAGGGTAGGGGAGACGCACTCGGGTTGTATCCAGGGAGGGGAGACCACTCGGTTTATCCAGGGGGGGAGACGCACTCGGGTTGTATCCAGGGGTAGGGGGAGACGCACTCGGGTTGTATCCAGGGGTAGGGGGAGACGCACTCGGGTTATATCCAGGGGTAGGGGGAGACGCACTCGGGTTATATCCAGGGTAGGGGGAGACGCACTCGGGTTGTATCCAGGGGTAGGGGAGACGCACTCGGGTTGTATCCAGGGGTAGGGGGAGACGCACTCGGGTTATATCCAGGGGTAGGGGGAGACGCACTCGGGTTATATCCAGGGGTAGGGGGGGAGACGCACTCGGGTTTATCCAGGGGTAGGGGGAGACGCACTCGGGTTATATCCAGGGGTAGCGGGGAGACGCACTCGGGTTATATCCAGGGGAGGCGGGGGACGCACTCGGGTTATATCCAGGGAGCGGGGACGCACTCGGGTTATATCCAGGGGAGCGGGGACCACTCGGGTTATATTCAGGGAGGGGGGGACGCACTCCATTTTTAACCTGGGGAAGGTGGGGAGGGTGGTTGCGTTGGTTACTTTTCAGGGACCCTCAGTTTATATCGAGGGGGGGATGGAACCCACAGGGGTTCTATCAAGGGAAAGGGGGGGGGGCACACGGGTTATATTGGGGATGAGGGGGGACTTGGGTTATATCCAAAAAGCAATGATTGTATTAGGGGCGCACTCTGGCTTAGTCCATCTTCCTCCTGGGGGGTCAGTACCTGGCGGGGGGGTGTCCATCTCGATGTAGAAGATGAGCTCTGCGGAGTAGGGCATACTGGGCGGCTCGGTGCTGTCCGGTATACAGGGCGGCTCGGTGCGGTCCGGTATACAGGGCGGCTCGGTGCTGTCCGGCATACAGGGCGGCTGGGGGCTGCCGGCGCGCTGCTCGCTCCCGTACATCCTGGCTCCCCGCTCCCATCTCCTCTCTCCGCTCCTCACATTTCATTATATGAGCAGCGTGCGCCAACCGGCAATCTGCCGGACTGTACCACCGCCCCAGCGGGGAGAGGGGGCGTGGACCGGCAGGACATAGCTTCTCTGAGCACGAATTTCACCGCATGATCTGGAGAAAGCGAAACAAACAGAAAAATGACGTTCGGAGGCTCCAGAGTCACCGCACAGCCACAGTAATTCACTACAGCTCCCGGTACCTCGGAACAACACCCCCCCGCAACAATGAAGGACAAGCGAGCACTTGGTACAGTCCAAAAACTGGCCGCAAGCCAAAGCCGTTACAGGCAGGAGGGGCGGAGCCACGGCGCAGAGCCGTTAGAGTCTGATGATGATTGGCTGGGGGAGAAGCGCGGAGGGGAGTGGAGGAGAGCGCTGATTGGGTGAGGAGCATCCATGGGCTGAACGGTATCTCGGCTCGGTCTCTTTGTCTGCCTGGAGAACGCGAGAGCTGTGGAGACGAGAAAAACTCTACACCCCGCCCCTTTTCCAGTCACCAATCAAAGAGCAGGGAGAATAAGCGAAGCAACTGATAGGCTGTTGCAGTTACTAAGAGGGACAAAGGGAAAAAAAGGGTTCAGAGTAGTCAGAAGAGACGAAAAGAAGAAGTAGGCGGGAGGTGACAGGCTGAGGATGGAAAAAGAGACAGATGACAGGGAAGAAGAGGGGAAGAGGAGGAAGAAGAGGTGGAAGAAGAGAAAGATGAGGGGGAAGAAGAGAAAGAGGGGGAAGAAGAGAGATGAGGGGGAAGAAGAGAAAGATGAGGGCGAAGAAGAGAAAGATGAGGGGGAAGAAAGAGAAAAAGGAGGGGAAGAAGAAGAGAAAGAGAGGAAGAGAAGATGAGGGGAAGAAGAGAAAGATGAGGGGAAGAAGAGAAAGATGAGGGGAAGAAGAAAAGATGAGGGAAAAGGAAGAGGAGGAAGAGAAAGATGAGGGGAAGAAGAGAAAGATGAGGGCGAAGAAGAGAAAGAGAGGGGGAAGAAGAGAAAGATGAGGGGGAAGAAGAGAAAGATGAGGGGGAAGAAGGAAAGATGAGGGAGAGAAGAAAGATGAGGGGAGAGGAAAAGAAGAGGAGAGAAGAAGAAGAAGGGGGAGAAGAGAGGAGGGGAGAGAAGGAGAGAGGAGAGAAAGAAGAGAGGGGAAAAGGGAGAGAGAGAGGAAAGAAGATGAGGGGAAGAAGAGAAGATGGAGGGAGAAGAGAGAGAAAAGATGAGGGGGAAAGAGGGAAGAGAGAAAGATGAGGGAGGAAAAAGATGAGGGAGAAGAAGAGGAGGAGGAAGTGAAGGGAGAAGGGAAGAAAGAGAGAAGTGAGGGAAGAAGAGAAGATGAGGAGGGAGAAGAGAGAGAGGGGAAGAAGAAGAGAGAGGAAAGAAGAGGGGAAGAGAAAGAGAGGAGAGGGAAGAGGAAGAAGAGAGGGGGGGAGAAGAGAAGAGAAGGAGGAAGAGAAAGAGGAGAGAAGAGGAAAGAGGGGAAGAAAGGAGAAAGAGAGGAGGAGAAGAAGAAAGATGAGGGGAGGAGAAAAGAAGGGAAGAAAGGAGAAAGAAGAAGGGGAGAAGAAGAGGAAAAAGAAAGAAGGAGAGGAGAAGAAGAGATGAGGGAAGAGAAAGAAGAAGGGGAGAAGAGAGGAAGAGAAAGAGAGGAAGAAGAGAAGATGAGAAAGAAGAGAAGAGAGGAAAAGGAGAGAGAAAGAGAGGAAGAAAAAGAAGAGGGAGAAAAAGAAGAAAGGAGGAAGAAAAAAGAGAGGGGGAAAGAAGATGAGGGAAGAAGAAAAGGGGAAGAAGGAAAGAGGGGAGAAAAAGAGAGGGGGAAGAAGAGAGGGAAGGAAAAGGGGGAGAAGAGAGAAAGATGAGGAAGAGGAGAAGAGGAAGAAGGAAAAAAAAGGAGGGGGAAGAAGAAAAAGGGGAAGAAAAGAGAGGGAAAAAAGAAGAGAGAGAAAGAGGGAGAAGGAAAGATAGGGAAGAGGAAAAGAGGAAGAAGGAAAGGAGGGGGGAAAGAGAAAGATGAGGGGGAGAAGGAAGAGAGGAAAAGGATGAGGGGGAAGAGAGAAGAAGGGGGAGAAGAGAAAAGGGGAGGAAAGAGAAAGAGAGGAGGGAAAAGAGAGGAGAGAGAAAAGAGGGGGAAAGAGAGGAGAAGAAAGAGGGGGGAAGAAGAGAAGATGAGGGGAAGAAGAGAAAAGAGAGGGGAGAGAAGAGAAAGAGGAGAAGAGAGAAAGATGAGGGAGAGAAAGAAGGGGAGAAGAGGATGAGGGGGAAAGAGAAGATGAGGGGGAGAGAGAAGATGAGGGGAAGAGAGAAAGAGAGGGGAGAGAGGAAAGAAGAGGGGGAAGAGAGAAAGATGAGGGGAAGAGAAAGAAGAGAAGAGAGGAGAAGAAGAGGAGAGAGGAGGGAAGAAGAGAATGAGGGAGAGGAAGAAGAAAAGATGAGGGGAAGAGAAAAGAGGGGGAGAGAAAAAGAGAGGGGAGAAGAAAGAGAGGGAGGAAAAGAGAAGGGGGAGAAGAGAAGATGAGGGGGGAAGAGAAAGAAGAGGGAGAGAGAAGAGAAAAAGGAGGGGGAAGAAGAGAAGAGAGGGGGAAGAAGGAGAGGAGGAAAAGGAGGGAGAGAAGAGAAAAGAGGGAGGAAAGAAGAGAGGAGAAGAGAAAGAGAGGGGGGAAGAAGAGATGAGGGGGAAGAAGAAGGGAGAGGGGAAAAAAGATGGAGGGGAGAAGAGAAGTGAGGGGGAGAAGAAGGAAAGGAGGGGAAGAAAAGATGAGGGGAAGAAGGAAAGAGAGGGGGAGAGAAAAGATGAGGGGGAAGAGAGAAGAGAGGGGGAAGAAGAGAAATGAGGAGGGAAGAAGAGAAAGATGAGGGAGAGGAGAGAAAGATGAGGGGGAAGAAGAGAAAAAGAGGGGAAGAGAGAAAAGAGGGGAGAAGAGAAAGATGAGGGGGAAGAAAAGAAAGAGGGAGAAGAAGATGAGGGGGAAGAAGAGAGAAAGGAGGAAGAGAAGAGAGGGGAAGAAAGAATGAGAGAGGAAGAAGAGAGAGAAAAAGGAGGGAAAGAGAAAGAGAGGGGAAGAAGAGAGAAAGAGAGGGGAAGAGAAAGAGAGGGGAGAAGAAGAGAAGAGAGGGGGAAGAGAAGATGAGGGAGAGAAGAGAGAAGAGAGGGGGAGAAGAGAAAAAGGAGGGAAGAGAAAGATGAGGGAGAGGAAAGAGAGAGGGGAGAAAAGGGGGAAGAAGAAGAGAAAGGGAAGAAAAAGATGAGGAGAGAAGAAAAGAGAGGGGAAGAGAAAGATGAAAAAAAAAAAAAAAAAAAAAAAAAAAAAAAAAAAAAAAAAAAAAAAAAAAAAAAAAAAAAAAAAAAAAAAAAAAAAAAAAAAAAAAAAAAAAAAAAAAAAAAAAAAAAAAAAAAAAAAAAAAAAAAAAAAAAAAAAAAAAAAAAAAAAAAAAAAAAAAAAAAAAAAAAAAAAAAAAAAAAAAAAAAAAAAAAAAAAAAAAAAAAAAAAAAAAAAAAAAAAAAAAAAAAAAAAAAAAAAAAAAAAAAAAAAAAAAAAAAAAAAAAAAAAAAAAAAAAAAAAAAAAAAAAAAAAAAAAAAAAAAAAAAAAAAAAAGGGGGAGAGAGAAGAGAGGGAAGAAAGATGAGGGGAAGAAGAGAAAGATGAGGGGAAAGAAGAAGAGAAAAGGAGGAGGAAGAGAAAGATTGAGGGGAGAAGAAGGAGAACGATGAGGGGGAAGAAGGAAAGATGAGGGGGAAGAAGAGAACGATGAGGGGAAGAAGAGAAGAGATGAGGGGAAGAGAGAAAGAGGGAGAAGAAGAGAGATGAGGGAGGGAAGAAGAGAAAGATGAGGGGGAAAGAGAGAGATGAGGGGAAGAAAGGAAAAGATGAGGGAGGAAGATGAGAAGAAGAAAAGAGAGAGAGAAGAGAGAGAGAGAGGGAAGAAGAGAAAGGAAGAGGAGAGAGAGGAAGAAGAGAACGATGAGGAGGAAGAAGAGAAAGATGAGGGGGAAGAAGAGAAAAAGGAGGGGGAAGAAGAAGAGAACGATGAGGGGGAAGAGAAAGATGAGGGGGAAGAAAAGAAAGGGGGAAGA
>JARQOC010000007.1:164837831-164870217 GCA_033576535.1 Allobates femoralis | reverse complement strand
TTCTTCCAATCACTAATAATCCAGAAGAAACTTTTATCCTCATCCATAGGTTTTGTACATGACTGGCTCGTTGTGTGCTGTTCACCTTTTCCTATCTAAATTTTACGTCTGTCTTAGTGAACACGTACAGTTTCCCTATCCTTCTAGGCAGGTGTCTTCTCTTAGGTCTTGGAGGGTTGTCATTGGAGACTTCTGATCCCCATATCTCATAATAGAGATGTGTGTGTACAAGAAGATTTCCTTTGGTGATGGCCTTGCCCTGGGATTATGCATGTGTTAATAGATATTGCCCTCTTCCATGTTTGAATGGGCGGCTGCCGCTCTAGTCAGGGCCGTTTGGCACAGTACGACATTATAATGTGTCCTGTCCAGGCTTCATCTATTTCATATTTCTGCAGAATCAGTTGTTTTTGCAGTGTCATCATGTTTTTTTCATAAAATGAAGTTATGATTTGTCTCCTTTCTGGTCCATTTATTACGACGGCGGCAATAGATGGAAAGAACTAATGGTATCCAGGATGGAAAGAGATGAGACAAAAGATCCACCTTCAAGCTTGGAGGATTAGTAGAATATGGTACAGTGAAATCATCACCAACAAATAACACAGAAAAGAGACTGACAAGGTGAGTACCAGTGATGGACAGTATTACAGGCAGCCTGAGGACCAGTAATGGACATACAGGTAGCAAGAGGACTAGCTATGGAGATTCAGACAGTGTAACCTGATTGTTAGTGATGGACAGTCAGACATTATGACCTGATTGCTAGTGATAGACAGTCAGATAGTGTGACCTGAAAGCTACTGATGGACAGTCAGATAGTGTGACTTGAGGACAGGCCCGGCGTCAGCACCCGGCGTACTCGGGCAAGTGCCGGGGCCCGACTGCTTGGTGGGGGCCCACTGGGCCCTGAGGTCTAGGGTCACACTTGCATTGTGACCCTAGCCTGACGCAAGTATTGTCTGCTGCAGCGCAGAGCGTTTAATGCTATGCGCTGCCAGCAAGGGAGCCCATAGAAACCCGATGTTTACATTGACAACCAGTGGTTGTCAAGGTAAACATCGGGTTTCTATGGGCTCCAGCACATAGCATTAAACGCTATGCTCTGCAGCCGAAAATACTTGCATCAGGCTAGGGTCACAATGCAAGTGTGACCCTAGCCTCAGGGGCCCCTGAGCACACTGCCCCTACAGCCAGGGCCATATCCAGGGGGCAGCTGGGGGGTCATTTTCGGCCTCCTGCAGCACCGGAGGTCTCCATCCTCCCCCCTCCATGGGAGCCGACAGAGCAGCACACTCTGGGCTGAGAGGACCTGTGATGATGTCACGTGGAGGGGAGGAGTCATGGGTCACATGATCAGCTCCTCAGTTGTCATGGTGCTGGATGAGGTGAAGTTTATGTGTGGGGTCAGGAGGGATTTACAGTGTGAATGTAGCAGAGGTGAGTGTGTCCTAGGTGTATGGAATGGAGCCGAGTGGGTACTAGGTGTATGGAGCGGAGCCGTGTGTACGAGGTGTACGGAGTGGAGCCGAGTGCGTACGAGGTGTATGGAGCAGAGCCGAGTGTGTACGAGGTGTACGGAGCAGAGCCGAGTGTGTACGAGGTGTGCGGAGTGGAGCCGTGTGTGTACGAGGTGTACGGAGCGGAGCCGAGTGTGTACGAGGTGTACGGAGTGGAGCCGAGTGTGTTCGAGGTGTATGGAGCGGAGCCGAGTGTACGAGGTGTATGGAGTGGAGCCGAGTGTGTACGAGGTGAATGGAGCAGAGCCGCGTTTGTACGAGGTGTATGGAGCAGAGCCGCATGCGTACGAGGTGTAGGGAGCAGAGCCGCGAGTGTACGAGGTGTAGGGAGCAGAGCCGCGTGTGTACGAGGTGTACGGAGCAGAGCCGCGAGTGTACGAGGTGTACGTAGCAGAGCCGCGAGTGTACGAGGTGTACGGAGCAGAGCCGCGTGTGTACGAGGTGTACGGAGCAGAGCCGCGAGTGTACGAGGTGTACGGAGCAGAGCCGCGTGTGTACGAGGTGTATGGAGCAGAGCCGCGTGTGTACGAGGTATGTGTACCAGTGGTAGCCCCCCACGGATTCCGCTCCTATAGTCCCAGCCACCTTTGCCAGCAGCATTCTTCTCCATAGTCTCTTCTGCCGCTGTCTGCATTCTGCAGCTCAGCATGGAGGGGCACGATGTTGTCATCACTGTGCTGATATGTGCAGAGCGACCGGAGGAGACCGAAGCGGCGAGAAGAAAGGTGAGGAGAAAGAGAGATCCAGACGGCCAGACACTCCGCTAAGCTGCGGTGCCACCCATATGGCAGTGTGGCTCCATTGAGCTGCTTGCATTATTTGTGCGCTTGAGGATGCTTGTGTATATACCAAGCATCCTCAAACGCACAAAAATGCAACATTTTGCATTTGAAGGGTATTTTCAAAAAGCGCAAGGGAACGCAAATGCATTTTAGCCCGCTCCTAGCAACGTGTAATATACTCACTGTCAGAAACAGCTCTTACTGATTTCGGCAGTCACTGTTCCTGTAAGGCTGCCTTCACATAGGCGTTTTTTTTTAAATGTGGCAGTTGCGGTAAAAAAAAACAGCATCTGCCGCATTTTACACCTAGCGGCTGCACTTGCTGCCCATTTGCGGGCATATATATGTATATATATATATATATATATATATATAGTCCGCGATATGTACTAAAGGGGGCCCACTGAGACCTTTTCGCCCGGGGCCCACAGAAACCTGGAGCCGGCCCTGCCTGAGGAACAGTGATGAACAGACAGGTAACCTGAGGACTATCTATGGACAGACAGTGTGACCTGATTGCTAGTGATGGACAGACAGTGTGACCTGAGGATTAATGATGGACAGTCAGAAAGTGTGACCTGAGGACCTGTGATGGACAGACAGGTAGTCTGAGGGGTAAGCAATAGATAGGCAGACAATGTAACCTTAGCACCAGTGATGGACAGGCAGACAGTGTGATATGAGGACCCAAGATGGACATGAGGACAGGCAGCCTCTGGACCAGATGGACAGTCAGATCATGTGACCTGAGGACCAGACAGTATGACATGAGGAACAGTAATGGGAAGTTGGACAGGCAGCCTGATCAACAGTGATGGACCATCAATCCGGTAAGGACAAGTGATGGACTGTTAGTCAGTGTTGTTGGTATATGCAACAGTTGTGGACTTTGTTTGTGTGAAGGAGGACTTTATGCTGATCTGACAATAGATGGCGATATTATGTAAAGTTTTCCTTGCTTACTGTATTGTAAAAGAAAAAGTCTCTCTTGTACTTTCAGTTTGTTTACTTCTTCCTGGTGCAGTACTGAGTGACTGTGCATTTTTCCTTTACCTCATGTTCTGAGAAGTAAAAACTTGTTATCCCATATAATTTGCTCTGTGAAGTTTTTACTGCAACGGTGTATATCCAGAAGCTGTGGAACAGGTTATGGGCCAAGACACCGAAGAGCCCAGGTACTGAAGATCCCAGGCACTGAGGATCTTAAGCACCGAGGATGCCAGGCACTGGCACCGAGAACCCCAGACACCCAGGACACCGGAACTCTCAGCAAGACCCTGGCAAATGCAGAATAATTCTTCAGTACAATTCTCTACAAACAAGTAAGACAAGTTAAAGATGACGAGTAGCACAGAGCTAAAACTCACAGTAGCTAAGCTGAATAATGAGAACTCTCAGATATGGAAGTTCAAAGTAGAGATAGTATTGTCTGAAGATGATTTATGGGAAGTAATCACTACAGGTAGACCTGATGAAGATAATCAGACATGGGATAAGAAAAATAGACAAGCAAGAGCTACCTTTAGCTTATTAGTGGATGAGCTCAATTAATCCACATAAGGAATGAGGATACAGCAAAGGGATTGTGGGAAGCACTGAGAAAGTTACATGAAAGACCCAGCATAAATCACAAGTTATTTCTGCTAAGAAAGCTTTACAGTATGAGACTAAGTGCAGACAATGACATGCAGAAGCACATATCCTCTATACTGGAACTGATATCACAGCTGAGATCAATTAGTGAAAATTTTAAGGAAAGCCATGTAGCAGCAATATTATTGTGCAGTTTACCAGATTCATATACTGCTTTGATAAATGCACTAGAGACAAGACCTGAAGCAGGCATTACATTAGAGTTTGTGAAGACCAGACTCATAGATGAATATCAAAGAAGAAAAGAACAAACACTGAACACTTTTTCTACTGAAAAAGATAATGGAAATGCTCTTAAAGCTACAGAATCAAAAATATCTTTTAATAAAGAGACAAGAGAATGTTTCAGATGTAAAAAAAAAGGACATTTAAAGAAAGACTGTACTATATGGAAAGCAGAACAACAGAAATGACACAATAAAAAGAATATACAGAAGGTGAAAAACAAATTTTATGATTCATGTGAAAATAATTGGAATGGCACATTTAAAGTAACTGATAAGAAATCATCATTGGGTTGGTTTGTTGACTCGGGAGCAACAAATCACATGACAAGTAATACAAATGTATTTACTGGACTTGATTAAAATAAGAAGGAAGCCATTTATCTTGCAGATGGCAGCAAAATAACTGCAGAAGGTGATGGACAAGGAATGCTAAACTGTTCTAACAAGTTTTAGGCATGATTCAAAAATACGTGTACAGGATGTGTTATATGTTCCAGGATTAGAAGACGAATTGTTATCTGTAAAATGTCTAACAGCTAAAGGACTTACTGTAAAATTCAAAGATGATGAATGTACAATCCTAGCAGGAAATAAGGTAATAACCAATGTCAAGGCAGATGAACAATTATATCATCTAGACAATTAAATGTACAGATAAAGTTGTGTACACATGATCACAAGAGTTGTATTCACATGTGGCGTCTAGACGTCTAGGACACAGACATCCTGAAACTATAATGGAACTACAAAGGAAGGAATTGACAAAGGATCTATTGACATCTGATTGCTCAATTACTGTAAGATGTGAACCTTGTATAAAATCTAAAGCCACAAGGATATCTATTCCTAAAGAAAGTGAAACGAAAAGCACAAGACCACTTGATTTGGTACATACCGGCGTATGTGGACCGATGAAAGTGCCTACATTAGGAGGCAATAGATATTTGGTGAGTTTTATAGATGACTATTCAAAATACACAGTCACATACTTGATCAAGAACAAAAGCAAGGTTTTCAATAAACTAGTAGACTACATGACAAGGTTGAATAACAAGTTTCAGAGGAAGCCAATTGTCATTAGAAGTGATAATGGAGGTGAATTTACCGGACACAAATAGAAAAACTACTTAAGACAAAATGGTATAGAGCATCGAAAGACTGTTCTATACACACCTGAATAAATGGAGTAGCAGAAAGAAAAAAAGAACTCTGACTGAAATGATAAAGGTGTATGCTGGCAGATTCCAATCTACCAGAGAAATATTTGGGTGAGGTAGCAATGACAGCTACATATCTGCAAAACCGACTTTTTTCCAGAAAACTGAAAAAAAAACCTGTATGAACTGGAGCAAGGTATGAAACCAAGTGTAAATCATTTAGGAGTTTTTGGTTGTAAAGTTTTATATTCATTCTAACAGAAAAACGTTCCAAACTTCAAAGTAGGTCCATAGAAGGAATGTTTGTTGGATATAGTGAAAATTGCAAAGGATATAGAATTCTAGATCCCAAAACAGAAGTTTTGGGAAAGGAAGGTGTGCCACAGTCGCGCTGCCAGAATTTTCCGCTTGCAAATAATGCAATTAGGCGATGTCCAAATCAAACCTTTCTTTTATTTCTCCAACGCGTTTCAACGCCCTCCTGGCGTCTTCATCAGGGATACCTGATGAAGACGCCAGGAGGGCGTTGAAACGCGTTGGAGAAATAAAAGAAAGGTTTGATTTGGACATCGCCTAATTGCATTATTTGCAAGCGGAAAATTCTGGCAGCGCGGACTGTGGCACACTTTCCTTTCCCAAAACTTCTGATTTCGTTTCCACGTGTGGAGACCGGTGGAAGTCCTGCAGCAGCCATCCGGATACATACTCGATCAGGTCTACTAACCAGTTGTGGGTTTCACAACCGGTATAGGTGAGTGACCCCTCTTTGCTCACCTCCTGAGATTTGGTGTCTAGTGATAAGGGCACTATTGCGCCTCTTGTCCCCCCCCTTTTCTCTTTTTTGTTAGATCCCAAAACAGACAGAGGAACTGTGAGTAACAGTGTGACATTCATTGAGGATCTAAATGAAAACACTATGATTTCACTGGAAACAAAAAAAACAAAAAATGAGAAAAACAGCAGTGATATAGCTGAAGGAATATCTAATGAAAAAGAAGTTTAAATTGACAAAGAACAGAATACTGAAAGTGAAGAAATACAACTACAAATGGACACAGAACCAAGACATTTAATAAGAGAAAACAAAGGAAAACCATCAATACACCTCTCATACAAGGTAAGTATAAGTAAAATTTATGAGCCTACCTCTTGGGAAGACATATCGACTTCCTGAAGAAGAAGCTAATAAATGGATAGAGGCAACAAAAATAGAAATAAAATCCATGCATGACTCAAAGACATGGACACTAATAGAAGTACCAGATTGAAGAAAAGCTATAGGATGCAAATGGGTTTTTAACGTAAAGTACCAAACAGATGGCACAGCTGAATGATATTGAGCAAGACTCGTAGCTAAAGGTCATTCTCAAAAATATGGAGAAGGGGGGGGCGTGTCCTGCTGCTGATGGCGCCGGGCGCAGATTAGAGGAGCTCCGGTGGACGATCCCGCAAACGGCACTGCACAGGCCCTCCTGCCGCGACTAAAGTCCCTCAGCTGACCGGTAAACATCCCGGGAGTGTGCTGGGATGCCGCGGACAGCTCCAAGGAGACGTCAGACCGAGAATCGCCTCACAAACTACTACGACTCAGAGCCGCGGCGCTCTGTCTCCCCACCTAAAATGGCGCCGGCAGCCACACAGCGAGCCCGCTCACAAGGGAGCCCACACAGCCCTGGGAGTCAGTCACACGCCGATGCACACAGACCGGAGGAGGATGCACCGGTCACGCACGGTATGTTGAAATCCTGCCTGAGCACCTTGAGAGACACACTAATGGCAGATATAACAACACTTCTCAGCACACTTAAAGAGGAAGTGGGGGCACTGACTGATAAAACCACCCACTTGGAAGGAAAACTGGGTGATTTTGCTCAAGCACACAACAGCCTGGCCGACAGCCATGATGTTTTAGACAGGGAAGTGGGGACACTGACTAACAAAATGTGCCATCTGGAAGATGCCCTGAGGCGTAACAACTTTAAAATAAGGGGTATGGCTGAATCAAATGACCCTGAAAATCCCTATGAGCTGGCTGCGAACTTCCTTGCCACGGCTCTTCCTGATTCTCCTCCCACAGACCTAGAAATTGAAAAAGTATACCGAATCCCAAAACCACGCAATATGAGGGAAGAGTGCCCAGGGACATTCTGGTACATATGGTCCGCTCAGGGGTAGCAGAACGTTTGCTGAGACGTATGCGCAAAGGCCCGGCATTACCCGACCCGTACAGTCATATCTCTATATACCAAGACCTATCCCCAGGCACGCTTGCCCGACGCAGGGAATTTGCCTCATCGTGCAAGATCCTGCGAGATCGTGGCATACCATACATCTGGGGTTCACCAACGGCGCTGCTATTTAGATACGAAGGGAAAAGACATTCCTTTGCTTCCCCCACTCTCCTAAGGAAGGCTCTACGCACGTGGCGTCTGGCCTCTCCCCCATCTTCGACTCCCCGCAACGACAGGCTGGACGACTCCAATGAGAACAACCCCTCAACATCTAAAGGCATTTGAGCAACACTCCGCACGGAACCGTCCTCATCACTGATGTCTATTGGACTTGGGTCTGCCCTATGTGACTCTTTTTTGCTTCTGCGGCATGACCGGGGGGCCGCCCACTGTGGGCCGCTCTTCACAGCCGGGGTCACTTGAAATGGAGTCCTAGACTTGTGAGTTAACCTTTGTTTAATCTTTGTACCAAGCTTGCCGGCATACTTTTCCCTCTCGCTGCGGATCGCACGAGTGGGATTCCAGGCCGGATTTTGAAATTACCCCCCCAAGTGACTTGATTCCTCTTAGATAATTTTGGAATCCTACATGTGTTTACATAATTGTTCGTTTATGTTTATCTCTGTGCGTTCCTAATCTCTCTTTACACTCCACTTTCAGATTCTTTTTTTTTTTTTTTTTTTTTTTTTTTTTTTTTTTTTTTTTCTTCCTCCTCCTTTCTCACTCCCTCTATTGACTCCTCTACCCTCTACTCCTTGCCTTGTTTTCTACCCTATCCCCCTTTCACCCCGGGGTTCAGGGATGTCACTGAAAGTCCTTTCCCTGAATGTTAATGGCCTCAATTCTCCAGCGAAAAGGTCTTTCCTGTGGAGAGAGGCCAAATCGTCAGGAGCTGACATCTTGTGCCTCCAAGAGACACACCTCCTACAGCCTGACAATATTCGTTTACATCATAAAGACTATCCTCACAGCTTCTTCGCCAATGCCCCACAAAAAAAGTCAGGAGTTTGCATTTTTGTCGGTCATAAGGTGCAATTTTCCCTCCTTCCTCTCTTTTGTGGATGGAGCGGGCAGGTATGTTGGTATTTGTTGCGAAATAAGTGGCATTCAGTACACGATCGTGAGTGTGTATAGCCCCAATGCAGGCCAACAGAGATTTCTCAGAGACCTGTTCGCTCGCTTACAGAAGGAGACTATGGGAAGGCTTTTAGTATGCGGCGATTTTAACTCAGTAATGGAGCCCCGCATCGACACCTCCACAGGTAATCGTAAAGGGGGTGGTGCAATGGGAGACCTCTGTAGGGAGTTCCACCTCCATGATGTCTGGAGATATCAGCACGCAGAGGAGAGGGACTACACCTTTTTTTCTCCAGTGCATAAGTCCTATTCCAGAATTGACCTCTTCCTTGTAAATGATAAGGCATTGGAAAGATGTCATTCATCTAGATTGGGAGTGATCACTTGGTCAGATCACTCCCCGGTCACGTTGGAATTGGGACTAGACACGGGAGGTGGAGCTCCCAGGAGATGGAGACTGCATGCGGGACTCTTGACTGACTTACAGATAAGTGAGGAAGTGGGAGAAGCGGTGACAGAATACTTTGCCCTCAATGACCAGGAAGACATAAAGGATGATACCCTATGGTATGCACACAAGGCGGTAGTCCGAGGTCTTCTCATACAAAAAGCGGCGATAGCAAAACGTCGCAGGGACCAATTGCTCCGTGACTGGACGACAGAAATACAACATTTAGAGGCATCAAACAAAAAATCACCCTCAGAGTCAATCTTAACCCAGATCCGTCTCACCCGTAACAAACTGCGCTCGCTCCTTCTTAGACAGCACGAAATCGGCATCAGGAAATTACGAACAAAATATTACGAAGCTGGAGATAGGGCGGGAAAACTCTTAGCCCGTAGACTAAAAAAGGTTACAGTACGACAAATGGTTACGGCCCTTAGAAATAAGGGGGGAGTTATGGTCAGACACCCTTCCGAAATAGTTGAGACTTTTGCGGCGTACTATGAAGACCTATATAATCTCAAAAACGACCAACATACTCCACAACCCACAAGTGAAGCCATTGTGAATTTCTTAGGAAAACTAGACATCCCCACTATACCGACGCATATCCTAGAGTCGCTTAATTCTCCCTTCACATGTTCAGAAATAGATGGAGCTCTGAAGGAGCTCAAAAGCAATAAAGCCCCGGGTCCAGATGGTCTCATTAATGAATACTATAAGCTCTTCGGGTCTATCCTAGCCCCGTACCTATTACGGTTATTTAACAGATGGCAAGAGACTGGTACTATTCCGGCAGAGTCTCTTGAAGCTACGATATCCACTATACCGAAACCAGGAAAGGTGCTGGATCATCCGGAGAGCTTTAGACCAATCTCACTGCTTAACACCGATGTTAAGCTATATGCAAAGCTATTGGCCACACGCCTTAATGATGTGATTCCTCTCCTGGTGCATCAGGATCAAGTGGGGTTCGTGCAGGGTAGGCAAGCAAATGATGGGACCAGACGGATGCTGGACCTGATAGAGGTGGCGGAGAGGAGAGGCATACCAAGCGTCTTCCTGTCGCTGGACGCAGAGAAGGCGTTTGACAGGGTCCATTGGGGCTACCTCCGGGAGGTCCTCTCCGCCTTCGGATTTTCCGGCCCTATCGTTTCAGCGATCCTTAGTCTTTACTCCCATCCGTGTGCCAGGGTTCTCTCCTCTGGCTACACGTCCAGGCTTTTCCGTGTCTCTAATGGCACCCGCCAAGGTTGCCCCTTATCGCCTCTGGTTTTTGCACTTGTTATGGAACCACTGGCGATCTCTCTGAGAGCAGATCCAAACATTACAGGGATCTTGGTTGGAAACACCAAACACGTGGTTGGTCTATATGCGGATGATGTCATTATTGTCACGGAAAACCCACAATCTTCCCTCCGGAGCATTATGGATCAGCTTGACTGCTTTGCACGGATCTCCTACTACAAACTCAATGTGAGTAAATCAAGGCTATTGCCCATTGGTGTCCCAACCGCCACTGCTACTGCTCTTGCCGGCTCTTTTCCCTTCGGATGGACCCCGGAGGGAATCCCCTATTTGGGAATCCTCCTTTGCCCAACTGCGAACGTAGCATTAAAAAATATGAACCGTCTCTTACATGATCTTGAGGGTTCGTTAGGGGGGCTCCCTTTGGGTTCCATGTCCTGGATGGCAAGGATACAATCGGTAAGAATGTTGTGGCTCCCCAAGATTCTGTATCTATTCCGGTGTGTCCCGCTATACTTCCCCACAAAACTTATACAGAAACTGCAGACTATGATTTCCAAATGCATTTGGGGTGGTGCACCAGCCAGAATAAAGGGATCCCTATTATACAGACACTTAACTAGGGGAGGCATGGGAGTCCCAAATGTAGAACACTATCGCAAGGCGACAATTCTGGAGGTGGCTGGGAAATGGTGGAGGGAGGGGGTTGGACAGGGATGGAGGCAGATAGAGGGGGATACTCTTTCGGGAAGTTCACTAAGATCTCTCCTTGCTGCCAACTCGGTGGGGAAGATCACCAACCCCGGCCTTTTGAACTCAGTGAACGAGCTCCTAAGGGTTTGGAGATCGGTCTCCAGTGAATGGACCAAACTTCCCACTGAGGCTATTCCTCTGGATGCCTTCTGCTGGCTGATCCCCAATATGTCATTGTCCCTCTGGAGACAACATGGACCAAAAACCTTAGCAGATATTACCCGTAATCAAACTGTGATCTCCCTGGGGGACTTTTTGACCAACTTCCCAGCTCTCAGACCAACCTTTCTCTATTTTCACCAGATTTCGAACTTCATGCGCTCTCCTGCCTTCTCTCACGACTTACGTCCCCCTCGTACCCCATCGGCTTTGAGACGTTCGTTGTTGGCTGAACCTCGACCAACAAAGTCACTTTCTCAACTTTACTCCGATATCTTAGACCAAGTTACACCCTCCCAATTGTCATACACCATTAAGTGGCAGGAGGAATTGGGCTTCCAGGCCTCGGAGAGTGACTGGGAAGATGCGGTCTACTGTGTGAAGGAAGCATCTAGATGTCTTAACCACATAGAAATGCTCAAAAAAATACATCTCCGATGGTATGCTACACCTACCAAACTGGCAAGGTTCAGTAAAGGAACCTCATCTCAGTGCTGGAGGCAATGCGGTCTTAGGGGTGACTTACCACACATGTGGTGGGGGTGCCCCAAAGTTGCACAGTTCTGGCAGCTGGTCTCAGGTCTCATTGACTCTGTAACTGGGTCCTCGCTGCCGCTGGAACCACAGATGGCGGTGCTCCATGTGGGAGTCATTGTCTTCCCACCAGGGTTACGACATCTATTAACATACATTTTGACGGCTGCAAGGATATGTGTAGCCGCGAAATGGAAACAAACAGCCCCTCCGACGATGAGTGACCTTACGGATAGAATTAATTCTATTTTCTGCCATGAGTACTACTTGGCTCAAGACCACGGTGCCAGACGATATGTAGCAGATGCCTGGAACCTTTGGAAGGTCCACCCGCTGGCTATGAACATTCCAATGTGAAGAAAGAGCTCATTTCCTGGTTCCCTGGTTCTCGTTATGGACGTCGGTGTCCTGTTTGACCCCTGGGGTGATCACCCCTGACCACCCCTACCCCCCCTCCCCTATGACTTCTTCTTTTCCCCCTGCATATCTCTCTTTTACTTCTTTTTCCTTTTCTCCCTCATTTCTACCTACTGACTCCCTATGTCTGTGCACAGTCATATCAATAATGCCGCTTATACGGTATAATATGCGATTATATCACAGGCTGTTGTTTTGGACATATCCTGTTGTCACCTGTGAATCGGTTGTGGACATGTTTGTGCACCCACCATACAAGGAAATATCATCCCCAGAAATGGAAATTTCAGCATATATACAAACAGTATATACTACCACAGAGACTGTTTACGACACAGACGACAGGAGTCGAATTACAAGTCGAATTACAAGCTTTAATACTTCTATCTGCTTGCATATGGAAGCTCTACAGTGTTATCGAATGTTTCTCTATGAGTTTTGCCTCTGTTATGTCATAATATGTCTTTGATTTTGTTTTGTTTGGTGATAACCAATAAAAATTAATTATGACAAAAAAAAAAAATATGGAGAAGGCTATGATGAAACATTTTCACCAGTTGTCAAACATACTATAATAAGAACTTTGTTTGCAGTTGCAGCAAGGAAACAAATGGAACTGAAACATCTGGATGTAAAGACAGCATTTTTGAATGGATGTTTAACAGAAGATATTTACATGCAACAACCTCCAGGATTTAAAGATGAAAGTAACCCAAACATGGTTTGCAAATTACAGTAAAGTATATCTGGTTTAAAACAAGCTGCTAAAGTGTGGAATGATAAAAACACGGAAGTGCTCACAAATGAAAAATTTCAAAGAAGCAAAGCTGATCCTTACCTGTACACAAAAAGACTAATGGACAGATGGATCTATGTACTCATATATGTTGATGACATTTTAGTTTATTTTGAAAAAGAAAGGGATAAAGTAAAGAGAACATACTAAATATCCTGAATAGTGATGGGCGAATACTAAATTACTCGGAATCGCTTGACTCTAGCGAGTCCGAGCACAGGACTCGCTACTCGTTGCGAGTCTAGCGAGTCCAATGTTAATGAATGGGGAAGCGAGTAATAGCAAGTAGTGTGAGATTTACAAATCGCAGATGTGTCTCGGAAGCTTCAGCTTGAAGCAAT
Source organism: Allobates femoralis (assembly GCA_033576535.1). Classification (NCBI taxonomy): domain Eukaryota; kingdom Metazoa; phylum Chordata; class Amphibia; order Anura; family Aromobatidae; genus Allobates; species Allobates femoralis. The sequence goes on along the minus strand of JARQOC010000007.1, from coordinate 164,856,877 downwards.
CCTAGTTTTGCCATTTATTTGCATTGGACTCGTTTACTTTGTAAGTAATCGCTGGGAAACTCGCACAGATAAGAGTCCTGTCTGCTCTGTGTGCTGGCTGCCAGCTCCAGGGTCCTAGAGCCCGCCTGCTGCCTGATGTAGCAGTGATGAGATTGTTCTCAGTCTGCTCATTCCCTGTGTACAGACATGAATGTCTGTGCACAGAGATGATGTAGCAGAGCTGAGATTGTTCTCAGTCTGCTCATTCCCTGTGCATAGACATCTATATCTATGCACAGGGGATGTAGCAGAGAGGACATCGCGTTTTGGACTGCGTCGGACGGAAGAGGATTTTTTTAATTAAAGATGGAGTCCCCAATGGCTTTTTTTTTTTATTTCTAATAAAAATTTTTCTTTGTGTTGTGTTTTTTTTTAAAACAATTTAATAGAAATTCATGGCGGTCATGTCTAATATTGGCGTGACCGCCATAAATTTCGGGCTTAGGGCCAGCTGATAATACAAAGCTGGCCCTAACCTCTTTATTACCCAGCGTGCCACCGCCACCAGGGCCGCTGGAAGAGCGGGGTTCAGCGCCATAGGATGGCGCTTCAATGAATGCGCCATCTTCTGGGGCGGCTGTGGGCTGCAATTTGCAGCAGGGGGTGCCCAGAAAGCTTGGGCATCCCTGCGCTGCGGATTCCAGCCCCCAGCTGCTTAGCTGTACCTGGCTAGACATAGAAATTGCGCGGAGCCTCACGCATTTTTTTTAAATTATTCATGAAATTCTGAGATTCTGACTCTGACTCTGAGACTCTGACTCTGAAATTCATGAAATAATAAAAAAAAAATGCGTGGGGATCCGCGCAATTTCTATGTCTAGCCAGGTACAGCTAAGCAGCTGGGGGCTGGAATCCGCAGCGCAGGAATGCCCAAGCTTTCTGGGCACCCCCCGCTGCAAATTGCAGCCTGCAGCCGCCCCAGAAGATGGCGCGTTCATTGAAGCGCCATCCTCTGGCGCTGAACCCCGCTCTTGCAGCGGCCCTGGTGGCGGTGGCACGCTGGGTAATAAAGGGGTTAATACCAGCTTTGTTATACAAGCTGGTATTAAGCCCGAGATTCTTAATGTCAGGCCACGTTTGATCCAGCCACTAAGAATCTCCAATAAAGGGTTAAAAAAACACAACACAGAGAAAATTTTTTATTTGAAATAAAAAAAAAAGCCATTAGGGACTCCATCTTTAATTAAAAAAATCCTCTTCCGTCCGACGTAGTCCAAAACGCGATGTACTCTCTGCTACATCCCCTGTGCATAGATATAGATGTCTATGCACAGGGAATGAGCAGACTGAGAACAATCTCAGCACTGCTACATCATGTCTGTGAGCAGGCGGGCTCTAGGACCCTGGAGCTGCACAGAGCAGACAGCTGGACTCGGCTCGCAAAGAAACAGCAGTTACTTTGCGAGTTTCCCTGCTATCACTGGCACAGTAGCCGAGTCTAATGCAAACAATGGCAATCCTAGTTTTGTCAGCGTTTCTGACAAAACTAGGATTGATATTCATTTGCATTGGACTCGTGCGAGTAATCACTGGGAAACTCGCAGAGTACCGAGTCCTGCGAGTCCCTTACTACTCGCCGAGTAACGAGTCCTAGCGAGTAGATTCGCCCATCCCTAATCCTGAATCAAAATTTCGAGATCAAAGACTTGGGAAATGTGAAACAGTACCTAGGAATACAGATAGAAAGAGAAGAAGATGGAAGATTCCTACTTAATCAAAATCACATGATTCAAGACATAACCGAAACATTTGGATTGAAGGATGCAAAACCAGCAAAATCTCCAATGGAAACTAATTATGTTAAAGAGATGAATAGTGAGAAAAACGTGTTACCAAATAATGAAGAGTACAGAATGGCAATAGGAAAATTACTGTATCTAGCAACTGTTACAAGGCCAGACATCAAAGCAGCAGTAGGAATTCTGAGTAGAAAAGTGTCCAAGCCAAATAAAGCGGATTGTAATGCCGTGAAGAGAGTAAGGCTGTGTTCACACACTGAGCTTTTTTTTGCAAAAATAGCACTGCGTGAGGACGGCAAAAGTGAAAGTCCATTCACTTTGCTGCCAAATGCAGATGCAGGTGCGCTTTGGGGGAGATATCGCGGGCAAAAAAGTGTGAAAAGCATGCGATGTGTGAACGAGGCCTAATACGTTATTTGAAAGGAACTAGCAATCTTAAACTGAAACTGCCTACAAGTGATAAATGCATTTTAACTGGATACGTTGATGCAGATTGGGCTGGAGATCCAACTGACAGGAAATCTACCAGTGGCTATCTTTTCTTTCTCCCAGGCGGACCAATTAGTTGGACTAGTAAAAAACAATCAATAGTAACGCTGTCATCAACTGAAGCAAAATATGTTGCAGCAGCACATGCGAGTCAAGAAGTTCTATGGTTAAGGCTGGCTTCACACTGCGGGGTGGTTCCGATCCGAGGCTGTCCATGTAAACCGGACAGCCTCGACCGGATTTTGGCCCCATAGCAGCCTATGGGGCCGGATAGAAGCCGGATGGCAGCTCTCTGCCATCCGGTTTCTATCTGTCCGGGACAATCCGGGAGAATGCAGTATTCTCCCACGGACACAAAAACGCTGCTTGCAGCGTATTTGTATCCGAGAGGAGAATATCTCCTCTAATTGGCAATTTCCGGATTGTCCCGGATTGCCCCGGACCCGGGGCAATCTGGCACTCCCTAACATGGGAGCCTATGGGGCCGGATTGCATCGGTCCAGGAGGATCCGGGAACCGGACCCCTGCAGCTGCACGCCGCTGTTGTTTCAGGACCGCAGCTAGCTCCCTGCCAGCCGCTGTCCTGATTCATCAGTGGCGGCAGGTGCGAGCAGGTGCACACCGGACCGGAGGGCATATTAGCCCTCCAGTTCTGTGTGCTGATCCGATCCGGGGCTGTCAGGTTCATTCTGACAGCCTCGGATCGGATCTGACCCACAGTATGAAGCCAGCCTTAGACAATTGCTAACAGACCTAGGACAACCACAGTTGGAATCAACAAAACTAAATGAGGACAATCAAGGATGTCTTGCTCAGATGGAAATTGTTAACCCAAGAACCAAGCACATTGATGTGAAGTATCATTTCTTGAGGGATCATCAGGAACAAAGAATCCTGAAATTAGAATACTGTCCAACTAAATATATGACAGCAGACATTTTCACAAAGGCATTGAATGCTGAAAAACATCAGAGACTAATGAAGAAATTGGGTTTGACAGAATAAGTCCTTACTGTTGAGGGGGGCAATGTGCCTAGGAATTCACTGTGTTTGAGCGCTTTAGCCAGCTGCCTGCAGTGTTTTCTTGGACTGGTCTCCCTGAGATCAGTGAATACTTTGCAATCTTGGTCTACTAGGCCTTGCTCCCACCTAGCCAGAATCCTACTCCACACTGATGAGGGGCAACACCCCGAAACAGCTGTATGTGGATGGATACTTGGCCTTGGTATTCCCTTGTCATATCTGTAAACTTGTAAAAGAGTTGGATATTGACTTAAAGGGCCACTTCATATGGTGGTTATGGTGTTCTCCGCAAGGAGCCACCCCTTGGCTGGGTCCTTCACTGGAGGGATATATGGCTAGTTCTGTGTTTGAGACTCCTAACAGAGGCTCCACAGACTCTATTTGCATATTCATATTTCCCAGGGGGCAATGTGCCTAGGAATTCACTGTGTTTGAGCGCTTTAGCCAGCTGCCTGCAGTGTTTTCTTGGACTGGTCTCCCTGAGATCAGTGAATACTTTGCAATCTTACTGTTGAGAATGGGTGTTGGTATATGGACTTCGTTTGTGTGAAGGAGGACTTTATGCTGATCTAACAATAGATGGCGATGTTATGTAAAGTTTTCCTTGCTCACTGTATTGCAAAAGAATAAGTCTCTCTTGTACTTTCAGTTTGTTTACTTCTTCCTGGTGCAGTACTGAGTGACTGTGCATTTTTCCTTTACCTCATGTTCTGAGAAGTAAAAGCTTCTTATTCCATATAATTTGGTCTGTGACGTTTCTACTGCTACTTCTAACCAGAAGCTGTGCAACAAGTGTGACCTTAGGATCACTAATGCACATGCGGATGATGCACCCCCAGTCTATGGGGTACTCGGGAACCGGGCCGGCGCTGTCCCTCTGGGGTATCACGGTAGTCGTGACCCGATCCCGTGGCCTGGGATCAGTCCAAAAAGGGGGGGTATTTACAAGGAATTTATCATGACGCCACCTGGGGTATGTGGTTAGTAGAACCACCGCTGCCATATTCCTGCTTGGGACGGTGACTTGGGGGCAACGTAGATGATAAGTCCTCCTTGGGTAGGGCTGAGGGTCCCCAGAGCAGGAGGAGAAGTGATGGATGGGCCTGGTGAGGGATTGTACTGGGTGTAGTGCACTTACTTCAAAGCTGCAGCTCTCCACGGAGCTGGTTGTCCTGGTTTGCAGCTCTAGAAAGGAACAGTCTTAGGCAGGGATGAGCTTACTGGGTACTTTACTTGGTCTTTCAACAGCAGTTTACACAGTTTACAGTTCTTTTTGGTCACACGTAAACACTTCAGCACTTCTCCGGGTTACTAGACTGTGCAACTCAGGTGGCTCCTCCGCGTTGCTCCCTCTAAGTCCGTTCAGGCCCTTTTAGTCTCTACTTTAGTACCTCACCCACGAGTTCAGTCTGGTCGTCATAGGCTTTTGGGGTGAATGTTTCTCTCTCAGTCAGGGTCACAGTCCTAGTATGACGACTGTGTTCTTAGACCGTGCTGAAAAGTTAGGCTGCAGGTCATAAAGCACCTGCCCCATGCTGGTGTGTCCTGTGATTAGGGTCTTAAAGTGCCCCTGGTCACTTCTACAGAGACGGCTCTCTGGCTGTAGCGGCCTAGCCTCCAGTGTCCCAGGTATGGCTGTGGGATCACCAGGCTCCCTCTGTCTGTCACTGTTTCAGCTCAGGGTTCCTCCGTCCAGCTAAGATGTGTGCGGCTGCCGGACACTTGTCCTCCCACCTTCCTTCAGCTGTGGGATGTCTCTGCTTGCGACTGTAGTCTCCCTCGCCTCTGGCTATGGAGCAAGCTTTCTCTCTTTGGGTCTGTGCCTCTCAGGATTCTGCATCCTCCAGGGAACCTCTTCTCCTGGGAAAAACTAACTGCCACGGTGTGTTCATCTTCTGTTCTCACTGTTCTGTTCTAACTGTTCTGAATTCTTCTCACTTCTCTCTCTCTGTGTTCCCGGGTTTTTCTAGTGTTGGTCTCTCCACCCACTTTGTCAATGCTAATCTATGCTCCACCCACTACTCTTAACACCTTCTGCCCCTTACCCAACCTAGACTCCTAGGCGTAGGGTCGGTATAACTCTGGGATAAAGGATAGCTAGGGCCACCCTAGCCTGAGGGTCAGTGTAGGAGACGCAGTCCCTCTGCCATTCCTTACAACCTCGTGACATATAGACAGTCAGATAGTGTGACCTGAGGACTAGTGATGGACTGTCTGTGTTAATCCCTAGGGAGATCTTGTAGGGCCTGCAGGGTCAGCCTCCAGGATGACTTTGTAGTCTGTCAAGGTAAAGAATAGCAAACCTTTGTGTATCCTCTACACACATTTTTATTCAGTTTCTTATGTATGTTTTTGGGTTGGGTTTTGTGTTTTTTCTGATATGTTTTTATACCTGCTTTAAATAAAAATGATACCACACATTGTGATTTTGTCATCAGATGTAGGGTTAGTAAGTATCCCCATGTCTCTTTTGGGAGAAGTAGACTAAGTAATGGCAAGCACGATTCTAAATAAGGAACGTCTCTCTGACTGTGGAGCCCACCCAGCTAAAGCTAAAGTAAAATACTGTTCTGTGCCCAATTTCCCCCTTCCACCACTCCCAGGGTGAAGCAGTAATTGGGATGCCCAACTGACTAATGGGATCAAAGAGGAAGGGGTGTCCAGCCACACCTACACGGATTAAATTCAGGTGCCCGTGGTCATTGACTTTATCTTCCCTACGAGCTCACCCCTGGAAGCTTTTGGGATGGGGGAAGGCACTGTTTGAGACACTCGGTTTGACCAATGAAGGATAGTCACATAGTGTGACCTGAGGACCAGTAACGGACAATCAGACAGTGTAAACTTAGTACCAATGATAGACAGACAGACAGTGTGACCTGAGGATTAATGAAGGATAGTCAGAGAGTGTGATCTTAAGACCAGTGATGGACCTCCCCTCCAGGAGATGGAGTATGAGCAGACCATGTCCCTGTAATGTGTATAGAGTATACTGCGTCTGTCATTGTCGTGGGCCGTAAGGACCGGGGTACTCGACCATCCGGGGCTTAAACAGTTCGGGAGTCAAAGTGGTGGTCCCCAGAGGTCGTGGCCTTGCCCGGACATGTTAAGAGGTTATTTACAGGGGGATAGTAGTAGTTTGTGACATCAGCTGGAGTTCTGACCATAGGTGGCCTGGGGCTGCTGAGGGGCTTCCAAGGGAAGATGGTGCGGCAGCCAAATTGTAAGCCCTCTCCAGTCAGGGCCGGGGTCCCATGGAAGGTGTAGAGGGATGGATGGGATGGTGCAGAGGAGGAGAAGGGTAGTGCTGCAAGAGGACGCAGGAAGGATCAGATGACACACAGTTTTTGTGGTTCTTACCCTTTACTTGAGGTTTAGGATTACAACCTAGCCGGGGTACAATGTTCACCAGGATTACAGCCTGGCCAGCCCAGAGATAATTGGAGTCCACTTTGCTGAGACAAAGGGTATATGGCCTTCCCACTGCCTTTTGCCATTTTGACACTTGCTACCCCATTCCTCCTCTAAGTGTCCGTGGTTGTCATTCCCTGCCGGGCAGGTAGCTGCGGGTCCTGTGAGAGACAGTCTGTTGTCCTCTGACTATATAAGCTCATTGAGCTCCAGGAAGGTTCACAATGTGAGTCACTGTACTTGAAGCCCAGTGACCTCCAGTTTTACGAACAGTCTTGAAGTATCACTGGCCGAGTTGGGGCTGGTACCCCTGCTGCAGCTATTTCCTCTGCCCAGCTTCAACAGCTGGCAGCAGATTCATTTCTCCAGGCCCTCGGCCTAGTGCTTCACGCCACACTCCATGCTGCTTCTCAAGCTGTCTAGACTCAACTAGAACTTTACTTCTTGCCACCCACTCCTAACCTAACTCCTCCCTTCAGCCAGGACGTGGGGATTGACCTATAGGTGTGTCTCTTCCACCTGGCTCTTCCCTTGCCTGAAGTTCAGATGTGTTGGGTGTATGTTGGGGGTCTCAGGAATGTATTCCCCTCTTACCTCCAGGCATGATATCACACATATAAATGCATGAAGTACCATTTGTAGGGGCCTGGATGAAGGGGCACTACATGTCCTCCCCTCCAGGAGATGTGCTATGATCAGACCATGTCTCTGTAATGTGGGTATAGTATATACTGCTCCCTTGATGTTAGTGAGAATCTTTTGATCATTTCTGATTCATTTTTAACCAGTAGCCCTCGGCCCAGGGGCAGTATGTAGATTTCATACCCAGGTGCCACACTGTCCTCACTATAATACTATGGAGTAACTGGCGGACTCACATCCAGGCCGGCTGGGCCACTTCACATAATATATCAGTCCAATAATGCCACAGTCATGGATTTGGGGATAGCGAAGGGTCCTGGAGACACGTTCTTGGACTTAATGACTCTTATTAGGTCTTTGCCTGAGTACTTAATTATTATTAAGTCTGAGTGCCGCCCTCCGGGTGTTCACGGGGTTACATGCTCCATTTTCTTTGTGACCAGTTTCGGATGCCTGTATTATTGCCTTGCAGCAAATACACCTGCCACGAGCAACATGATAAACTGATCCTATTTATCTGTGACTTCTGTGAATGCAGTGGTGGGCAACAGAGATAATCATAATGTCCCGTTTGTCCCCTGCTGCTAAAACTGCAAGCCGCAGGAAACGTCTCCTAGTGAAGGACAAGCGAGGCAGCGGCAGCTGTCCTCATCTCACATCTACGGAGTAAAGTTCCTGGGAAATCTCATCCCTGGAGTTGGGGGGTCTATTTAGCCTCTGTGCCCACCCGACAGATCATTACATTCTCATGAAGAACCTTCTCCAATGTCAATGTCTCATTTCACCTGGAAATACAGAATGTGCTGGAATCATCATTGTATTTCTAGAGCTTTCAAATGAACCGTATAATGGCAAGGCCAAGAAAATGATTGCAGCCATTAAAAGTTATCAGCCAAAGAATATGCAAAACAAATGTAATTCTGACCCCATCCAGGCGGGAGGTTTCATGATGTCAGACTATCAGTCTTGTCAATGTGAAGTGTGATTTATGTTAGACACACAAATATCATGAATGGTGGACACAGGAACATAGGCTCGTCCACGCTGATGTGTGATCATCACATAGTTACCATCTTAACTAGCAGTCGCGTAACTTGAATCTCAGGGGCCCCAATGTGAAAGCTCCAACGGGGCCCCCAAATATTGCAAATCTTTAATAGCAATAATCGTTTTCTATAGGCCAAAAGAACTTTTGGGGTTCCCTCAGCTCCAGGGCCCGAGAGCAATTACAACCCCTGCACCTGTTGTAGTTACGCCCCTGTTAACTAGGCTTCTGTCATTCTGTCTCACAAGTATCTCATCCAGTAGGAAGAGCTCCGCTCAGAAGAACGTGATAATGTGCAGCTTAGATGAGATCTTAATAGGTCCTGAGAAAACCATGACAATGACCAAAGATCCTGGTGGGAATAGGAAGAAAGAGGCTAGAAGTCTCCAGGCCTTCAACCATACCACTACAGACAAAAGAACAAACAACTTCTGATGAAATCTACAAAGAGATGAAGACAAAGCAGGAAAACTAAAACACAGCTGAACAAAACAGAAAGAAAGTGAAAAAATTAGATTATACAAAAAAGAAGCAACTGAAAACACGAGAAGAAAATCAACAAGAACACAGACGTGCAGACACGAAAAACAGAAAACGAAAAAGCTGAAAATATAAAGAAGAGAAATTAAAAATGTATGGAAGAGGACAAAAAAAGATGAATAGACAAACCAGAAAGTGGAGGACAGATGTACAAAAGTGAAGGTAGTGAGATATGAGTCACCCACCGGGGCCGTGGGGTACTCCATGGTCCCGGGCGAGAAAATAAAAGGGGAAAAACAGTTTTTGATTAATTAGATTGTGACGTCACCCGTGGTTTGCAGCTATAGGTAGCCACCGCTGCAGTCGGGACCTCTGGGGATGATGCGTGTTTGCAGCAGAGATGTTGCGCCCTCCACGGGTAGGGCTGGTCCCCAGGGCAACCGTGTAGAAAGTGTAGGTGGAGTGTAAAATCCTCAGTACCCTCAGACAACCTCTTGCTGCCAGCTCACCATATCAGTTGGCCACCTCTCAGGCGCACAATCAGAGTCTTACACAGTTCTGAGCTTTACCGGGTTTATTTTCTTGCTCGTCAGATTTTACAACACACACAGTTCAGTGCAACAGCGGCCCCGGTCTGGTTTTACAAGCTGGGACGGCTTGTCTGCGACACCCCTTTCATGTTCCTCGGGCCTCTACAGTCTATTTCGCACACTAGCTATGGTCCAGTGGTCACGGGCTTTCAGTGGGCATCCTTCCGTGTCTCCTAGCCCTGGTTCAATGACCTTCCTTTCGCTGTGCCAGAGGTTGGGTCTCGGGACATAAAGACCCCGCACCCGGGGGCGTGACCTGGCCATGGAAGTGTGAGGAAGCACCTCCATCAGCTCTGCAGACCCGGGACTTTATAGAGCTATTCAACTTCACAATCTCTGCTCCAATGTCACGGAGAAAGAAGCCTGAAGATGCTGTGACAGCCCTGACACCTCCTGAGAAACAAGGGAGAGAGGCAGGCATGGCAAAACTGTTTGGGACAGCAGGAAGAAAGGCAGCACGCTCCTCTGTAATGGCACAGGGAAGACCTCATGCTCAGAAGCTGCAGGCACAGTCACCTTCACAGCTGCCACAGAGAAACCCCCACAAACAAAGCACTGGAAGCCAGGTAACAGCTGTTATCAGCTCCTCAGATAAGGGGAAGGAGAGATCAAGGGAGTCTGCAGTTGTGGAAACATTAGAGGAGATTGCAGACACTGGAGAGGAGACCGAGGAGACATGGAGGGATACTCCCCCCTCCCCTACACAGGCTGCAATAATGGTGCCTGCTTCAGACCAGTCCAACAGCTCATACTCTGAACTGAGGGCTATTAGGAGCATGATTGCTGCTCTACCCACCAGACAAGACCTAGACTGTTTAATGGCCCGCATGGAGGCATCCCAAGCCAAAGCCCTGAGCCCCATTAAGGAGGATATAGAGACTCTAAAGTCACAATCCACTGCTGTGTCTGAGACCATAGCTGCCATTGAAGAGAGAGTCACTGCCTTGGAGAGACATGCTACACGCTCTAATGCATATATTGTTGCCCTGATTCTACAAGCAGATGACCAGGAGAATAGGGAAAGGCGCAACAACATACGCCTGAAAGGATTGCCTGAGACCATTACAGCTAATATGCTCCTTGACAGGACTCTAGACATCTTTAATACGGTAACACAAAGATCACCAGGCTCATCATATAAAATTGATAGGATACATAGAGTATCTCGCCCTGGCCCAATTGACCCAGACAACCCCAGAGATGTTCTGTGTAGATTTCATAATTTTACAGACAAGGATGCTCTGATACAAGCGGCTTGGTCTTTTGGCGACATTCTGATTGACAACGTAAATGTACGCCTCTTCCCAGATGTTTCTAGTCGCACCTTGTATATGCGACGGCAGCTGCGCCCCTTACTTGTGAAGATTAAAGAACGGGGAGCCACGTACCGCTGGGGTCATCCCTTCCATCTTATAGTGAGAAGAAACAACAAGACATATTATCTTTGGCATAGGGATGACCTTCCTGGACTATTTTCGTTCTTGGATATCCCATCCATCCCGATCCCGGATTGGCTCTCTTTGGAAGGATTTCAGAGGTTCGCAACAATGGGCCGCCAACGCAGTTCCCTTTCAGATGCTCTCCGCAAGAGGAAGACACGGAGTGGCAATGCTCCACGTACGCCCTCGTCACAGCCTGGCAGCCCGAGGGGCGGAAGAGACGAGGCGTTTGCAGAGGACTTACCAACATGAGACTCCTGATCCACCTTTGTTGGAACTGATTGAGCTATATGAGGTTGATGCCTCAGACCTCATCCAGAATTGCTCTGGACTGGTCTGCCTGGTAACAATTGTTATATAAAAAGATAGTGCATACGTTACGTATAACAAATTTATTAAGGGTTTTGTGTTGCTTTTTCCCTTTTATCGATTGCAACTTTTTCTTGTTGACTTTTAAAGAAGTTGATAATGTGGGGTAAAGAGATGATCTTGATGATATACAAGAGTCCTGGGTCTGTGGATCGTTGCCTTTTGGTCAGTTACGGTCCCTACGACTCTCTCTCTTTCTCTTTTCTGTTTTCTTAGAGAGAGTTGATTTGCTGGCTTGACCGGCTTAGACTAAAATAGTCTTATCTTCCCTTTAATCTTTTTTTCTCAATCTCTTTGTTTTACACTCCTCTACACCTCCCTCCCCTCTTACCTCCCCCTCTTTCCTGTACCTTGGTCCCCTTTTTTCTTGAAGTTCCTAGTTAGCAGAAGGGAACACTATGACACATAGCACCCTATCTGCTATACAAATTGGCACGCTGAATGTGCAAGGTCTACATGATGCAGGGAAAAGATCTATTTTGTTTAACTATTTGAAAACTAACAAAATTCATGTTGCTTTTCTTCAGGAGACTCATATGTGCGAGAACAAGCCTTATAAGCTCTCCAGTCATTGGTTTCCTTCATCATATCACAGCTTATCTAATAATTCACACTCTTCTGGTTCCAGTATCGTGATATCGAGGTCGATACCATGGGAATTTGTGGACTCCTGCAGTGGTGGCAACGGAAGACTCCTTATGGTAAAAGGTAAGATCGCCTCCAGAACATATACATTTGCCTCGCTATACCTCCCTAACTCTGGTCAGATCACAACGCTCCTGCAGTTTTTAGATAAAATTGAGGTCTTCGCAGAGGGAACGCTGGTTCTAGGGGAGATTTCAATGTTACACTTGACCCCGACCTTGACACGTCTCGAGGCAGGTCTAGTATGTCTAAAGCAGCTATTAGAAGGTTGAACAGAGCGCTCCATGATCACCAATTACTAGATGCTTGGCGCCTCTTGTTCCCTACTTCTAAAGACTATACCTTTTACTCCCCAATACATGACGTATATTCTAGACTTGACTTCTTTCTCCTGAGACACACTGATCTGACACAACTAATAGATGCTTCTATTGAGCCGATTTCCTTTTCAGACCATGCCTTGGTTAAGATTTCCCTTATGCTCCACTCCCCGATCCCAAGACAGTGGCAATGGAGGCTAAACGCTTCTTTATTAGAAGACACAGTAGTCCTAGCGGACGTCTCTAAATCATTGAAGGATTACTTTGATTTAAATGTTTCCACAGATGTGACACCTGGGGGAGTGTGGGAGGCTCACAAGTGTGTAGTTCGAGGCATTTTAATCAAACATGGTGCCCGACTTAAGAAAATTAGAGATACAGAAATCCAAGATCTAATGGTTAGACTGAGAGACCTCGAAACTAGGCATAAACGTCACTCTCTCCCTGATCTGAAGAGAGAACTATTAGATGTTAGGGAGAAGCTACGCACTACTTTACTATATAAGGCAAAAGGGGTACTTACCAGATGCCGTAGACATTTCTATGAATATGGGAATAAGTCCGGTAGAGCTTTGGCGAGGGCCTCTAGAATTTGCAGAGCTACTACGTATGTTTCTGAAATATCACACCCAGATACCTCAAAACGCTCAAAGTTTCCCCACGACATAGCTGAGGCATTCAAACATTACTATACCGCTTTGTATAATCTTGACACGAATAAAGCGCCGGTAGCATTGAATGCACTTACATCACGCATAAGAAAATATATTACATCTTCGGCTATGCCGAAATTGGCGGATTCAGTTTCGCAATCCTTAGAGATGCCTATCTCAGATCAGGAGATTGAAGATGCGTTGTCCTCATCTAAATCGGGGAAAGCACCTGGCCCAGATGGGTTTACGGTTGGTTATTATAAAAAATTAAAAGAAGCTCTATTGCCACACCTAAAAGCCTTTTTTAATGCCTTGGCGATATCTACACCACCCAAAGATGCATTAAGAGCTAATATAACAGTGATTCATAAACCAGGGAAAGATCCTCTGCTATGCTCCAGTTACCGCCCAATATCCCTGCTGAACGTAGATATTAAGCTTTTTGCAAAAATTTTGGCGGCAAGACTCTCCCCGTTCATACCGGACTTGATTCACCCAGATCAGACGGGATTTGTCACGGGTAGGGAGGCCAGAGACAACACCACCAAAGCTATAGACTTAATTTATACAGCCAAGACATCTAAAACCCCGCTGATGTTACTATCTACAGACGCAGAAAAAGCGTTCGATCGCGTACATTGGACTTTTATTAAAGAGACACTGTCTCACATCGGATTGGGAGCTAAGATGCTTGGTTGGGTGCTCTCTCTGTACTCCGTCCCGTCGGCAAGAGTGCGGGTCAACGGGATCCTTTCGGAGTCATTTGATATTAACAATGGCACGCGTCAGGGATGCCCGTTGTCCCCATTAATTTTTATTTTGACTCTCGAACCGTTATTGCGTCATGTCCGAATGAATGGAGATATTTCAGGCATGCAAGTAAAATCAGGTGTACATAAAATTGCGGCATATGCAGACGATCTCCTGTTCTTTCTAACAAATCCAGAGGTTTCTCTCCCCATTTTATTGAAAGAATTGGAGACATATTACACTCTCTCCAATTTTAAAATAAATAGATCAAAATCTGAGGCCCTAAATGTGTCGCTTCCCCTGAGTCGAATTACTAGAATACAGAACGCCTTTACATTTCATTGGTCTCCTAAATCTCTTCGCTATTTAGGGGTACAGATTACTCCAGATGTTAGAGATCTGTATGGTGCAAATTTTCCTTCACTGCTGCGGTCAATTACAGTAGACTGTGAGAGATGGCTATTGTCTACTTTCACATGGGCTGGTAGATGCCAACTTTTCAAAATGAATATCCTTCCGAGGATATTATATTACCTACAGACATTACCTATCACCATTCCATTATCCTTCTTTAAGACAATTGCACAACTGCAGACAAAATTCATCTGGAATAACTCGAAACCACGTCTAGCGAGATCAATCCTGTATAGACGCAAAAAAGATGGTGGTGTGAATCTCCCAAATATCAAACTGTATTACATAGCCACCCACCTCACGCGGGTAATAGATTGGTGCAGGCATGGTACAAATAAATTGTGGGTACAAATCGAACAGGATTTTACTCCTTTCAGACTTCAGACATTACCCTGGGTGTCACTTCGAAAAGAAGAGTTATTATATGACCATCCGACAATTGGGTCTACTCTCAAGATTTGTGATCACACGTTAGTTAGATCCTTAATGATACCATCTGCCTCTGTCTTGAGTCCGATCCTTAGTCACCCGGACTTTCGACCAAGTCTTGATGACCCCGTGTTCCAACGTTGGATAAAAGCAGGTCTGGATAGGATTGAAAAATGCAGTGAGGGAGAAGCGTGGCCAACCATTGAACAACTTAATTCAATTACCTACCCGACGGCTCTGGGTTTCTGGAGATGTGTACAACTTGTACATTATCTTCATAGACTCCCTCCTAAGAGGACGTTTTTAAATCCTAAGACACTGTTTGAATCTCTATGCTCTACCACAGTTGACTGTAGGCATGCTTTATCACAGACATACGCGTGTTTGATTTCTCCACCGGACCTCCCGACTCCCCATTTCATGCTGCGATGGGAGACAGATCTTGGTCTCAAACTGTCTACAGAACAGAGATCTGCAATTTATTCTTTAGCTCACTCTACCTCGATAAGCTCAAAGCTGCAGGAGGCAAATTATAAATTATTGACGAGATGGTATAGAGTCCCAGCTTATTTGCATAGACTCTTTCCTTCTATAGACCCGAAGTGCTGGAGGTGTGGTGGGGCGGATGGTACAATACTACACGTGTTCTGGGAGTGTGCGAAGCTCCAACCATTCTGGTCGGAGGTGAAAAAGATTACAAGGCAAGTTACGGGATACACGGATGAGTTAGATCCTGGCCTCTTCATGTTGCACCACTGTAGGATTCCACCAAACAAATATAAACATACACTGTTGAGGTTCTTAGTCATGGCTGCGAGATCCTGCATTCCGATACTTTGGAAAAAGGAGACATGTCCTTCTGTGGCTATGTGGATAGAGAAGGTGAACGACCTCATGCTTCTCGAGGACCTGACATCAGCTATACATGATTCATATGAGAAGTTCAGAAACACGTGGTTTAATTGGATGAGTTTCCAACAATCTGACCTGTATAAGTCTCACAGAAGCTCCTGAGGAACTTGCTCTTAAGAACTGGTTAGTAAATGGGTGCGATTGAGAGTTCCTTTTACTCCATTGAGGTTTGGTAACTTCACGAGACCCCTACCTTACCCTCCCTTCTACCCCTCTTCATACC
Source organism: Allobates femoralis (assembly GCA_033576535.1). NCBI lineage: Eukaryota > Metazoa > Chordata > Amphibia > Anura > Aromobatidae > Allobates > Allobates femoralis. The sequence goes on along the minus strand of JARQOC010000007.1, from coordinate 164,841,265 downwards.
CCCCCACCCATCCTATCCCCCGTTCTGGTCTATTCTACTCTTTTCTTTCTTTATGTGTTTCCTATCTTTTCCTTTCTTTTTTGTTTTTTTTTTTTTGTCTTTCATTGTCATTATTATTGGTAATAGACGGATACCTATGGAGTACGTTATGCTTGTTTTATAATTATGACTGGCAAACAACTCCGATGTGTTATACTAGACAGCTTGTTTTTCATGCCAGAGTTAGTTTTAATATTGCTATAGTAAATTGAATACTTTTATCAAGCTTATTGACTATTAGAAACTGATTCGTGATTCAATTAATGAGAATACATTTTATTAAGAACAGTTCTTTGTACTTGCAAGATGATTGAATCTGTAAGTTTTGGTTCTTTTTTCTATTGTTACTATAAAACGAAAAATAAAGAATTATAAAAAAAAAAAAAAAAAAAAAAGACCCCGCACCCCGCCAGAGTTCGTGGTTGGGGCATGCAGCTTCCCTGCCAATTCAGCAGAGTCAGCACTCTGGTTCCGGCCCGGTCACTCGGTGTCCCCCGCTGACTCTGACACATCTTGGACCCCCTCTGTCTTCCATCGGTTCTCAGCCTTAGACCCCGACTAGCCATACAGTGGCACAGACTGCCGGGTCCGGGTTCTCTCAGTCAGGTCTCTCTGACTACTTGGCTGATGTGTTTAACTTTAGCTCTTTTTCACTCCTTCTCCTTTCCACTCTTTGGAACTAACTACTCCTTTGGTGTTGTCTGTCTGTCCTTTTTGTTGTTGAGCCTCCACCTCTTACCGGGTTCTGTCCTAACGTTCCACCCTCCACCTGCTCCTCCCGCTATCCCATTGCTAGACCTAAAGTAACTTAGACTTGGGATCGGGGGATGTGTTGGGTGTGTGTGTGGGGTGACTGACTTACCAATCCCAGCTGCTGTGCCATCTCGTGGCGACCGGTCCGCAGGGGCGCCACAGATACTGTCAAAACAGAAATGAAAATGGAAAATATGAAAATGTAGAAAAAAGGAAGTAAAAGCACCAATCAGAAAAAAGGAAATGAAAAACTTAGAGGAAGAAAGGAAGGAAAAACACAAATGTGCAAACAAGAAAAGGAAACAGGAAAGAAAAAGGAAATAAGAAAGATAAAATTATTCAATAAAGAAGGAAACAAAAATAAATGTACATATGAGAAAGGAGGAAGCGAAAAACATGAAAATATGTGGAAAGGAGAGAAATGAAAACCACACAAATCACAAAGAAGGAAACAAAAAACACGGACAAACCAGAGACAGGAGAATGAAATCACAATGTACAAATCAAGAAAAGGGCAATCAAGAATCTCTATGTATAGAAAAAAGTTGATGAAAATGTATCATGGTGTGTGTACGCGACGTCCGCAGATACAGCAAGGTAAAAACGACAATGCTGAGCACATGTTTTGTCATTTCAGGGTTCAGAAATCCTAAACAGAAGCAACGTGATCGGTCTTTAGCTGCTTTTTAGCTCAGTATAATTCACTGTAATAGGCCTTGTTCACACATACCATCCGTTTTTGCCTTAAAACCGTTTTTGGGAACATTTTGGACTGTCCAAAAACGCATATGCGTTAACGCATGGTGCACTTAAGTGTCACTGCGTTTTTTAACAACACATGCGATTTTGTTCAGCATCCCAAAAAACACTGCATGCAGCATTTTCGGATGCTGTAAAAAAAAGCATGCGTTTTTTTTTAACATGGGGCCCTATGGGAAACGCATGTGTTTTTGCATGGCACACATAGGCACCATGCGTTTTTGCATGCGTTTTTGGTGAAAAAATTACTAAGTCCCAAAAGTTCCAAAAAACGTTCAGAACCTCAGGGGACACTATTGGCACCCTTAGAAAAACGGATCTGTTTTTCTTAGGGCTTAAAAAATGGATTGGTATGTGTGAACAAGGCCATAGGCTGGTTTCACACTACCATTTTTTTGGATTCCGGGGGAATGCAGGTAAAACCCCCAAGATTCTCCCGTAATTGTAAAACATGATGCAACTAGATGCATCCACATCGGTATTATTACTGATCCACCTCATGGCTCAGAGATAATACCAGTGCGTGAGCATCCCGTTACATCGGTTGATTACCTTTTTTAGCTAGATCTGGATGTAAATGAGATGCCCCCTAGTTAGTGTGTCATTTTAAAAAAGGGTTTGGGGCATTCTGAGTCCAGAATGGACCATAGAGCCACATTCTAATTGATCCCATAGTGAAACAGACACCAAAATCGCAACAAAATACAATTTTGGTCTTAGTGAAAAAAACGTGATCACCCGGATCAGGGGGAACTGTACAGAACTGGATGACTTTCAATGGGATCCAGGAACTTACGGGTGTATCTAGTTTCAGTTGCATTTACACGGATACCAAAAAAAGTGTAGTGTGAAAGCAGCCTAAAGTAAACTAAAGCCACTAGTGGTGGAAAATGACGACAAAGCCGCTTCAGGAAAACATCTGCCTGCATTTCTCTGAAGGAGCTTCACACTGTGGCTGCACCTGTGCCAAAAAATGCCACATTCACATTGCCTAAAAGAGAAGGATAAACCTGCACAAATACACAAACCAGAGGATAGAATACAAAAAACACAAATGTGTGTGTTAGACAGTGAGAAGCAGCCAAAATAGGCTCCGTGCAGGCATACTGTACATTAATAGATCTGGGATTTCCATATTCCAGAACCTTATGATGTTTGAGGCCCTCACGGACTGGCTCATCCTTCCTGATGGACTGGCTCGTCCTTCCTGATGGACCGGCTCTTCCTTCCTGATGGACCGTCTCTTCCTTCCTGATGAATCGGCTCATCCTTCCTGATGGACCGTGTCATCCTTCCTGATGGACCAGCTCTTCCTTCCTGATAGACCGTCTCATCCTTCCTGATGGACTGGCTCTTCCTTCCTGATGGACCGGCTCTTTCTTCCTGATGGACCGGCTCTTCCTTCCTGATAGACCGTCTCATCCTTCCTGATGGACCGGCTCTTCCTTCCTGATGGACCGGCTCTTCCTTCCTGATGGACCGGCTCTTCCTTCCTGATGGACCGGCTCATCCTTCCGGATGGACTGGCTCTTCCTTCCTGATGGACCGGCTCTTCCTTCCTGATGGACCGGCTCTTTCTTCCTGATGGACCGGCTCTTCCTTCCTGATGGACCGGCTCGTCCTTCCTGATGGACCGGCTCGTCCTTCCTGATGGACCGGCTCATCCTTCCTGATGGACCAGCATTCCTTCCTGATGGACCGGCTCGTCCTTCCTGATGGACCGGCTCTTCCTTCCTGATAGACCGTCTCATCCTTCCTGATGGACCGGCTCATCCTTCCTGATGGACCGGCTCTTCCTTCCTGATGGACCGGCTCTTCCTTCCTGATGGACCGGCTCTTCCTTCCTGATGGACCGGCTCATCCTTCCGGATGGACTGGCTCTT
>JARQOC010000007.1:164749328-164837731 GCA_033576535.1 Allobates femoralis | reverse complement strand
GTCACTTTTGTGGTGTCTGGCCCTAATCTTTTGAGATGTGGAGACTCTTCTTGTGTGTCCTAAATTTAACAGGGCTTTCTGAGCACAATGCTTACACCTGTCCCTCATCCTACTGTTCCTGATCAATGTTAAAACTTGAAATGCTAGGCTAGGCCCTGTCCCAGGGAGCCATAGTGCGCCATGATGAAAATTTTAACTCAGGGGAACAGGTGCCACTTTTACTGGTGTCAGTCTCTAATTTGACCTGTTTTTACAGCTTGTGGCACTCCCTGAAGGTGTTTTGTATGCCTTTGGTTTTGCCTCCCATTGAATGGGCTTCAGAGGTTCTATTTGTTGAACATATTGAGATTCGGCGAATTGAACCCAAACTTGAAAAGTTTCGCTCATCTCTAATTGTAAACGGCTGAGCAAGTCATCAAGTTAAAGATGACACATTTCTTTTGCATTTTAGGCCAAAATAATAATAATTTCATCTTTTACATTTTGAAAACTACAAATAGGAGAATAGGACAATTCAAAAGTTCTGAAGTAGAATAAAGTGTATGCGGTGTTAGGGAGCGCTAGAGGGATTGGAAAGGACTGGGATAACAAGGAATTTGATATACCAACCTAATTTATTATTATTCAAGTAACGAGAAGAGCTCTCTGTCATGCCACAACACTTTTCAACAGCCGTCGCTGTCTTCCTCAGGTCATCCCACCTGTGCTGGAAAGTTAAGCTGCAGCACGTAAAGTTTCTGCCCCCCACCGGTGGTCTGGAATCCCTGGTCACTTCTTCATAGCCGGTTCTCTGCTGTTGGCCTAGCCCTCCAGTGTCCCAGGTCCAGGTATTTGGGCACACCAGGCTCCTTCTGTGAGTCACTGTTCAGCCTAGGGTTCCTCCGGTGAGCTAAGATGTGTGCAGCTGCCGGGTCCTTGTCCTCCCACCTTCCTTCTGCTGTGGGGTGTCTCTCTCAGTCTCTTTCCCCTTCCTATCACCTCCAGGCTATGGAGCAGGCTTTCTCTCCTAGGGTCTGTGCCTCTCAGAATTCTGCACCTCCAGGGAACCCGAAACTGTCTGGGAAGTCTCTCTCTGTTCCGTTCTTTCCAACTGCTCCCACTGTTCTACTCTCCTCCCCTTGGTGCTCTCGTCTTTTATCTACGGTGCCACCCACTGGATCAATGCTACTCTACGCTCCACCCACTTTGCTACACCCGCCAACCCTTGCCCAACGTAGAGTCCTAGGCGTAGGGTCAGTGTTTGTGCGGTGTGGGTGTGTTTTCAACTACCTTGCTTACCTCTCTGCACTTCCCTCTTGTGGCCACCTGGTCACAGGGGCGCCACCCTTACCTGCTACAAGAAGCTTTTATAAGCTGTGATACTTTCCAAAGGGAGTGCTACTAGGTACTAAATTGCAGGGTGTCCAAACTTTTTCACTTGCTTATTTTCCTTTTATGTAATTTTAAAATGTAAAGGATTTTTTTCCCCTAAAATACAAAGGAAATGTGCCACCTTTGACTTTATGCCTTTAAGAGATCCTTTCATCTTCAACTTGCTCACAATAACAGTCAATCTTGACCACGGGTGCCTAAACATTTACATATCACTGTATATATATGTATATATATATATATGTTCTTTGGTCTTCTTGGTCATATTTGGTAGGCACTGTAGAGGGGATGTTGGCATTGCCACACTCAGGCACTCCTCTTGTACATATGGCAGGGTTCGGGGCCCGTCTGTGTGAGGTCTATGCTATTGTCAGAGGCATGTGTAAACCTCGCACCTTTCTTCTGCCCCAGGTGGCTGTGAAGCTGGTGGAATCTCACATTTCACATGTCTCATTCACTGAGCTTCTTCCTTTTGATTCTGCTCCAGGATAGGGATTTGCTGTGAGGTTTGGATGGATGTTGAGAAGTTGTGAAAATGAAAGCTGTGTTTGTTTGACTGTGTAGGGTGACAGGACGATGAGAGAAGTGTCTGTGCCGCTTTGCTCCTCTGTCTGTCTGTCCCTCACTGCCATTCCTCCTCTAATCTTTAATCTGCCTCCAGAATCTTCACACATCTCTAATGAAAGAGAATTCAGTGAAAGAAGAAATTCACCAACATGAGGAAACCATGGCTCAAAAAATCTCTATGACCTTAATAGTGTGTTCACCAACATAAGACCGTTTGGTGGAATTCATCCTCAGAACCGCTAAGCTCACTAATTGTCTGCTGCGTTTGTCAGCGAGACATCAGCACCGCAGCTTTGGCCCAACATTGGGAGCAGCTACAAGATGGCCGATGGGCCCAGGGAAGGTGAGTACAGCACAGCTTGTTTCTTTATAAAACCCTTGAGTCACTTAATAGGGTTTTCCAGTTCTTGGACGTCTTCTCATATCCAGTGTTTGTACCCATTAAAATAAAACAGCTTATACTCACCTCCTGGGGCGGTGCAGTTCCAGCGGTAACAGGGCTCTTATTCTTGGGGCTCATGTGAGGGGTGTAAAGTCACACAAGCCCTGAGGAGATAAAAGATAACAATGACTCTACACAGGGCTGGTGTGACATCACAACTTCCCATGAGCCTCAAAAAAACGTCACAGCTGGAACTGCGATGGCCTGGAAGGTGAGTATAAGCTTTTTTATTTTAATGGCCACACATAGAGAATCAGAAGGGATTGTCCAATTATTGGATAACCCCTTTAAACCACTTTAATTCTCTGTTCACTGCCATGGACCTAAACCTGTCCCTCCTAAAGTGCAATAAATCTGAGAGCCCCCGGCAGCAACTCACAAAACGCAATAAAATGTGACAATATCTCCAGCAGCCCCTCCCAAAATGTAATAAAATCTGAGATTATGCTCAGCGGCCCCTCATAAATAGCAATAAAATATGAGACTACCCCCAACAGCCCTTCACAAAATGAAATTAAATCTGAGACTACCCCAGCAGCCCCTCCCAAAGTGTAAGAAAATCTGAGACTGCCCCCAGAGGGTTGGACCAGATGGCCCAGGAGGTCCCTTCCAACTGCACCATTCTATGATTCTATGGCTCTCTGTAGTTAGAGGCCTCCCGTACCGCGGTCATCCTTCCCTATAGTTAGAGGCCTCCCATACCGCAGTCATGTCTTCTTATAGCTAGAGGCCTGCCATATTGCGATCATGTCTTCCTATAGTTAGAGGCCTCCTATAATATAATCATATGTCCCTATAGTTTGAGGCTTCCCATACCGTGATCATACTTCCCTATAGTTAGAGGCCTCCCATATCGTGGTCATGTCTTTGTATAATTAGAGGCCTCCAATAATGTGGCATACTTCTCAATAGTTAGAGGACTCCCATACAATGGACATGTCTACCTATAGTTAGAGGCCTTCAATATGCACTCATGTCTCCCTATAGTTAGAGGACTCCCATACTGTGGTCATGTCTCCCTATAGTTAGAGGTCTCCCATACTGCGGACGGTCATGTCTCCCTATAGTTAGATGTCTCCAATACTGTGGTCATACTTCCCTATAGTTGGCAGCCTCCCATACTGCGATCATGTCTCCCTGTATAGTTAGAGACCTCCCATATTTGTGGTTATGTCTCCCTATAGTTTAAGGCCTCCCATACCGTAGTCATGTCTCCCTATAGTTAGAAGCCTCCCATACCGCGGTCATGTTACCCTATAGCTAGAGGCCTCCTATACCACTGTCATGTCTCCCTATAATTAGAGGCCCTTCCCATACTACGGTCATACTTCCCTATAGTTAGCGGCCTTCTATTCTGCAGTCATGTCTCCATATCTTAATGGTCTCCTATACAGTACCTCGGCCATGTCTTCCTATAGTTAAAGTCTCCTATACTGAGATCATGTCTCCCTATAAATAGAGGCCTCCCATATCGCCATCATGTCTCCCTGTTGTTTGATGGAAAAGCCATACATACAATTATTGTGCACACCTTGGAGTAGAAAACTACATATTTTATTGATACAAAATTAAAGACAGTGAAGACAAACCAATTTAAAATCAATTAAAACCAAGAATAGATCCCGGAAACATGGTTTGCAGAGTATTTAGTCAATTAAAAAATATAATGCAGGCAATTGCAACAATTTTATGTGGACAAGGAGGGACTCATGGTAGCTGCTGATCTGTAGCCTATTCAATAAAAAGGAGAAAAAGTGGAGCCAAAATGCTTCATTTAAATGCATATTAAACTTTTTAGTTATTTAAAGAGGAATGAGGCAAAATTTAAAACACAATGTGTCAGGAACAATGGTGACAAGAGTCAATAGCACCTAAATTGCAAGGTATCTCATGATATCATATACAAAGACAACTTCACAATCATTACAATACATAATAAACAGTATATTGCCACCTTTGGTGATATTTCATCAATTCATATCACACTCCTTGTCTGTAAATGTACAATTAATGGATGACACTATAGGTCTTTCTACATTTTTATGCACCTTAGGCAACATATAAAATGTTGGAATTGTTGGTGCTAAGGGCCACATGAATTTCCTTTCTTTGAGTGAGATGATACCATGTTCAATGGCCGCCATCAATAGTCGTTGTAGCTTTTTAGTCAAGACCAAGGTGGGATGTGAGGGGAGTTGCTGACAGTATTTCATGTTCCTCAACTGCCTAGCAGCTTCCTCCAAATATATATTCACCAGCCACAGCACAATGTTCCCGCCCTTGTCGGCCTACTTAATCAAGAACTGTTGGTTTTTCTTAAGGCTGACAAGAGCTGTGCATTCCCTTTTGGTCAAATTAGATGGATGTCTCTGTTTAAGCGACATCTGAAGAAGTTCGCTTTTCCTCAATTTCAAAAAATAATTTGATGGATGGAAACAGGGATAGGGGTGGTAATCTTGTGGAAGGGGCTGTGTGAGGAAAGTAATGTGATGCTCCCCAGGGCCGTGGGGTACTCGGAACCAGGCTGCGGTGTTTCTGGGAGTCACAGGGGTCCAGACCCGCCTTCCATGACCCTGGGTTCAGTGTAAAAGGAGTTCTTAGCTAGTATACGGAAAGTTATTTGTGATGCTACCCATGGTTTGTGGCTATGAGTGGACACCGCTGCTCCAGAACCTCTGGGGATGATGGATGGGCAGCTGGGATGTAGTGGTTCCCCACAGGTGGCGCGGATTCTAGGGCAGTAGATGTTGAAAGGGTGTAGGGTGCAGGATGGTGGGTGCAAAATAACTGACAGACTCATGGTTTGTTGGTTCCTCAAGTACTTTACTGGTGATCCTGGCACAGATGGTATGGCTGGAGTCCGGCAACCTGGGAGCAACTTGGGTTCTCCTCACAAGGCAAGTTCTGAGGCTTCTCTGCTGCGCTTTCTTAGCGGGTCCCTGCGGCTGCTTAAGCTTAGGTGCGGCACTCTCTCTCCTGCAGTGTGCCATATGACAGACAGCTCGAGTCCTTCTCCACCCCCACTAAGGTGGCTGCTCCTGGGCTTTTCACGCTGCTTTGCCTCTGGGTACTTTGGTGTGGATGGGGGACTTTGAATCCCCCACCCTCCGGTATTGGCTCCCGGGACGTTAGGCCTTGCACAGCCTCGGAGTACGGTGTCTGTCTCTTGGTGCTTACTCCTCTGGGGTGAGCTGACACTGCTCTGCTCCCCAGGCTCTCCTTGACTTCCTCAGACTCTTGCCTACGGGCCACTCAAGCTAAGTCTAGCTCTCCTGGGACGAGCTTAGCACTGCTCCAATCCAAAGAATGTCTTCCTTAGTACTGCTCCGTACTGAACTGACTACTCCGCCCCAGACCAGAATTTATAGGGGAAGCTCACCCTCAACTTGGGTTTAGATCTCCCTCTTCAGGCCTGGAGGCAGAAAGTGTTGTGTGCTTTGGGTTTTGCCTGGTGTGAAGTCCCTCTGTTGCTCTCAGGTATGACACTACACCCCGGGGGAGATAATGACATAGTGGCATCAGGACTCTGGAGTGCCACAGATACCTACCTGTCATCTGTGGATCCTTCCTCCAGCAGTTTCAAAAGATCTCTAAATGTCTGTTGTTCAACAGGTCCCAACTCCTGAAGAATATCTGGTCTGCGATCACTGTCTGGAGAACCAATTTCCTTCAGAAAAGAAAAAGATCCTTAATCAAAACGAATTTATCTAACTCATGTGTGGGCGTAATAGCTCTTTCTCAATACATTTTCTTCATGTTCGTAAGCACATGATCAGAAAGATTAATAATCTGTAGGTGTTCTTCATGTGGACATACCTGTTCTGATGACTGTCCGGTACGATTCTGTTTCTTAGTTTTCTACCTTATTCGACCTCTTCGAGTCCGGCATCTGACTCGCTTTCTTGTGGATAAAAAATCCTCACTTGATGTGGGAGGTGATGATGGTGATTCTGGTCTAGGTTCGGGCTGTGGTTGTGCCGGGCCCTTGGATCGTGTGGAACGATTGGAACAGTTGGTTTCTACGGTGTTGCCATTTATAGGCCTTTTTTTCCTTAAAATCCGTTTGGTCTCTTTGAAATTTCTTTCTATTTCTTGAGATGATGTCATCCTCAAATTAATCAATAGTTTCTTTAGTTTGATCTTAACGTTAGTCGGTCATGTCTCCCTATAGTTAAAGTTTCTATACCGCAATCATGTCTCCCTATAATTAGAGGCCTCCTGTATCGCTGTCATGTCTCCCTATAGTTAGAGGTTTCCCATACCGCGGTCATACTTCCCTATAGTTAGTGGCCTCCCATACCACAGTCATGTCTCCTATAGTTAGAGGCCTCCCATACTGCGGTCATACTTTCCTATAGTTAGAGGTCTCCCATACCGCAGTCATGTCTTCCTATAGTTAGTCCTCCAATACCACGATCATGTCTCCTTATAGTTAGAGGCCTCCAATACCATGGTCACATCTCCATATAGATCCTCACCGGCCTCACCTCCCACACAGGCTGCTCAACCAGCTGGCCAACCAGGACTGGACCCCACCAGGAGGCTTCAGGGTTACCTTATAACCTCCATGTAAATGTGGTGCCCCTGTAGTCTGGTTGCCACATTAGTAACGCCTCTATAACCGGTGGTGGTGCCATGTCTGGAGGTAACTGGAGCTCCTTACACTAAGTATGACCCACCCCAAGGCCGTGGGGTTCCCGGTCTCGGGCATTTGGTTTCACAGGGGATGTCACGGGTGGCCTGTGCCCAGGCCCGTGGCCCTGGTGGTCACTGTAAAAGGTGGTTAAATAAAAATAAAAAGTGTCCGTGACGCCACCTACGGTTTCCGGAAATGATACCGGCGCTGCTTGGAAACCTCCGGGTTGATGATGGGGCAGCTAGTTGGTGACTCTCCTCGTAGGTGGAGCGGAATCCCAGGGGCAGTTGTGGATGATAGGGATTTATTCAGGGAGGCAGCTCTCCACACAGCCTTGTCTCTTGTGCTGCAGGGGAAAGTAGTACTGCAGTAAAGTCTATGAAGGGAGCAGAATCAGGGCGCGCAATAACAGACACATACTCACACTCTGAGGCTTTGTTTCCGTACCTCTTACTGATGATGTTGCAAGCTTACGTCCTGGGTAGAGTCCATGTGGTCGGGTGGTGTGGCGCCCCACCTTGTCAGGCATTACAAATGGGGTACTGCACCCATATAAGAGCGTGCAGTACTCCTGTCATCAGGGGGGTGTAATGTAATCTGAGGCTCTCATTCCAGCATTCACACAATTAGTGTAGGGGGACTGCAGGATTAACCTGATCCTGGGTGAGCCACAGCCCCAGTGGCAGGAGTGTAAGTGTAGTGAAGAGAGTGAGCGGGAAGGAACAGGAGCCGTGCAGGAAGGAGAGAGAGAGAAGTCTGGTAGCCAAGAGGGAGCACAGGACAGCGCATGGATAGTAGGAGGCGCAGAAATCAGAAGACGCAGAGGGAAAAGAAAGTAGAAGGAACATCATAGGTGGTCTCAGAGAGACATTACATCCTTCTATGACTACACGGCCAGCTACCTGCTGAAAAGATTGTTGTCCTGTAAACTGCTTTGCCATCACAACGGTTTACCAAGTAAAGTACCAGGGTAAAGTGAATGCGACTACGTGTGCTTTTCTTCCGTCACTGCCTTGCTGGCAACTTTCCTCAACAGCGTGCACCTTCCATCATTGATGTACTACTGCCCCGGAGGGCCAGCTCCACCTGCAGGAGCTATACCATCTCGGCTGCTGTACCATCACCCTCCGGAGGACTGAAGCAGCGCTGGTGTTCTTTCACCAGGATCTGCGGGTGGCGTCACAATAAACTCTATAAACTTTTTAGTCACATTCCAACACCAACGACCCCCTTTTTAAGTAAGACCCCAGGGCCATGGGTCCGGGCAGGCCACCAGTGACATCCCTACCGAAGCAGAAGGCCCAGATACCCGAGTCGCCATACCCTGGGCGAGTCAGTGGCAGTTCAAGATTTCCACACCTGATGAGTTGTGAGGCCGCCTTGCTATTGTATGTGTGTACTCTAGTCTTGGCCAGCCTGAAACCTGGCCCTGACCTCTCCTGTGTCCCTCACTTGTACAGGGCCAGCTCCAGGTTGTGGGCCCCGGGTAAAACAATCTCAGTGGGCCCCTTTAACACATACCACGATTTATAAATATAATATAGAAGCTGCGGGCTGTGTATATATAATATAGAGGCTCCTGGGTGGGCTCTATATATAATATTAAGGCTGTGCAGGGCTGCATATATAATTGAGGCTTCTCGGTTGTATATATAATATGGAGACTATGGAGCTGTATAAATAGAGGCTGCTGCTGGGCTGTATATATTATTTGGAGGCTCTGCTGTATATATTATTTGGAGGCTGTGTTGGGCTGTATATATTATTTTCATGCTGTGGCAGTCTAGTAGCAGCCTCCAATATATACAGTCCAATGCCCAGCACAGCATCCAAATAATAAATATAGCAAAGCACAGCCTCATATTATATATACAGCACAGCCTCCAAATACTAGATACAGTACAGCAGCAGTCTCCATATTATACATACAGCACAATACAGCCTCTAAATAATATATACAGGCAGCCTCAAAATAATATATTCAGCAAAGCACAGCCTCCATATGATATATACATCACAGCACAGTCTCCAAATAATATATACAGCACAGCCTCCATTTTATATGTACATTACAGCCTCCAAATAACATATACAACACAGCACACCCTCCATATTATATATACATCCCAGCACAGCCTGCAAATAATATATATACAGCCCAGCTCAGCCTCCAAATAATATATATAGCCCAGCACAGCCTCCATTTTCTATATACAGCACAACCTCCAAAAAATATATACAGCACAGCCTCCATATTATATATAGCCCAACAGCAGCCTCCATATAGCCCAGCAGCAGCCTCCATAGCCCTGCCTCCATAGCACAGCCTCTATAGCCCAGCAGCAACATCCATAGCCTAGCCTCCATACAATAGCATCCATAGCCCAGAAGCAGCCTCCATATAGTCCAGCAGCAGCCTCAATAGCCCAGCAGCAGCCTCAATAGCCTAGCCTCCATAGCCCAGCAGTCGCCTCCATAGCTTCCATAGCCAAGCAGCAGCCTCCATAGCACAGCCTCCATAGCCCAGCACAGCCTCCATATAGCCCAGCAGCAGCCCCCATAACCTAGCTGCCATAGCTCAGCAGCAGCCTCCATAGCCCAGCCTTCATAGCCCAGCAGCAGCCTCCATAGTCCAGCAGCAGCCTCCATAGCACAGCCTCCATAACCCAGCAGCAACCTCTATCGCCCAGCAGCAGCCTCCATAGCTCAGCCTCTATAGCCCAGCAGCAGCCTCTATGTCCCAGCAGTAGCCTCCATAGCACACCCTCCATATACTTCAGCAGCAGCCTCTATAGCTCAGCCTCCATAACCCAGCAGCAGCCTCCATAGCAGAACCTCCATAACCCAGCAGCAACCTCTATGTCCCATCAGTAGCCTTCATAGCACATCCTCCATATACCCCAGCAGCAGCCTTAATATGCCCCAGCAGCAGCCTCCATAGCACAGCCTCCATATACCTCAGCAGCAGCTCCATAGCACAGCCTCCATAACACAGCAGCAGCCTTCATAGCGCAGCCTTCATAACCCAGCAAGAGCCTCTATGTCCCAGCAGTAGCCTCCATTGCACAGCCTCCATAACCAGCAGCAGCCTCCATAACAGAGCCTCCATAACCCAGCAGCAGCCTCTATATCCCAGAAGCAGCCTCCATATACCCCAGCAGCAGCCTCCATAGCTTAGCCTCCATAGCACAGCCTCCATAACCCAGCAGCAGCCCCTATGTCCCAGCAGCAGCCCCCATAGCACAGCCTCCAAATACCTCAGCAGCAGCCTCCATACCACGGCCTCCATAACCCAGCAGCAGCCTCCATAGCACAGCCTCCAAATACCTCAGCAGCAGCCTCCATACCACAGCCTCCATAACCCATCAGCAGCCTCCATAACAGAGCCTCCATAACCCAGCAGCAGCCTCCACAGCCCAATACAACCTCCACCAAGCAGCCCAGTGACAGCCTCTATAATCCCCCATCATGCTGCACATAGTAAAAAAAAAAAAAGATTATTCTCACCTTCCCTCCGCTCCCCCGGAGTCCGTGTCCTCCCTCCTCAGTTGCTGTCCCTGCTCCTCATTGCAGCAGGCTCCTGTTCACGCTCCTCCTCACTGCCAGCATGGCTGCAGCAGAGTGATGAGGTCGCAGAGTGATGACTCATCATTCTGCTGCAGTCGGCTGAGTAGGGAGCTCAGATGGGAGCAACACATTGCTAATTTGAATAGTATTCAAATTAGCCATGTGCACTGGCAGCGCTGCAGGAGCACTCAGCTGCCTGAGTGTCCAGGCTGCTGGGCCCCTCCTTGTCAGGGCTGCCTTCCCTGACGTGCCCAGGCTGCTCAGGGCCCCGGCACTTGCCCGGGTACATCGGGTGCTGATGCCGGCCCTGCTTGTATAGCAGGCGATGAGAACCTTCTGCTGAGCGCCACTGACTCCTCTGCTGTCCCTAGCTCTGTTGGTGGCTGTGCTACAAGTGCTGCACCAGGAGACTGAAGTCTCCCTGGCCCTCCGGTCTTCTCTGCTGGGCTGACTGGACCTGTGCAGACTCAGACTCCGGTGTCCGGGTTGCTTATGCTGCTTCTCTAGGGTGAAACGGTATGGTTCCTCTGCCCCCTTTCCGTCTCGCCTTGCCTCTGACCCTCACTCTTGGGTCCCTTACACTGGCTAAGCTTCCTCACTGGCATGGGCCTAGCGCGGCTCCGTTCACCAGGATGTCTTCACAGTTCTCTCTGGAACTGCACTGCCTAACTCCTCCCCGGGCCTGAATTTATAGGGGAACTTGCCTGAAGTCGGCAAGCAGAGCTCCTCCTTCAGGTCTGGGTTGGAAGGTGTTGCATGTGTAAGTTTACCTGATGTGGAAATTCTTCCCCGCACTAAGTGTTCCTGTGGCAATCGAACTGTAGGGGTGCCACAAGTACCCAATGCATCCACACACAGCCTGATCCCTGAACAGTAGGGGTGCATGAGTACCTAGTTTATAGGGGTGACTTGCCCTTCTGACTGGGGGAGTAGTAGAGAGTGAGGAAGGAAAGGGAGAAGACGCAAGAGGAGACAAGAGGTGGGGCTTGGAGCTGCAGAAGCTCACCCCAGAGCCCAGCTGAAAGCAGGGAACAGCTCCCTAGGTTGCCCAGGGATTGCAGACCCCAGGGACAGAAGCTGGGCACTGGCAGACTGCAGATCTGCTGGTCATTTGTGCAGACCATGGAGCACAGCATTCCAGAGAGTCCAGAGCTGTGACGATTAGTGCATCTTGTAAGGGTTAGCATTGCGTGCTTAGGTGGAGAAACTACACAGAGCAGAGAGAACAAGGGAGAACAGGATAGCTCCCAGGCACCTGTAACGCCAAGCATACAGAACACAGCAGGTAGGCATTTTCTCCCACTTGGTGAGCAGTACCTCTGGACTTTCAACTGCTACTACCACAAGTAAAGGTAAAGACTGCATTCATCTGTCTCTTTGTTTCCTTCTGCTGCACCTCTACACTTCTCACTGCAACTCCTATCATCATATATCAGCTACTACACCTCAGGGGACCTGCTCTGACTGAGGAGAATATAACACTTAGCTGGGGGTATCTATATGCAGTGTGGCACCCCTGCGGACCGGTCGCCACTAGATGGCGCAGCAACTGGGATCGGTAAATCCAGCCACCAGAAAAACACACACCCAATACACACTCCCAATCCCAAGAGTAGGGACTCTATGCCCAGCAACGGGATGGCATGAGGAGACAAATGGAGGGTGGGGAAATAAGTACAGGACCTAATCAGGGGAGGCAACAAAAGGACACAACACCAAGTTCAGGGCGTGACCTGGACGAGCCATCTCGGCTGCTTTCAAACTGGCTGGAGCCGCCACTGCACTGTAAATTGAACATCTGCCGAGAAAGAGAAGTAAACCCGATTGAAACTCAATTTGTGTGAGACTGTGATTCCAGCGCCTGAGGAGAGGTACACTTGTTCGCCGAGGCAGCAGCCGTGGCCTGCCTGAGTGCGACTGTGAACTCTGTCAGCACTGCAGCCCCGCTGGCTCCCCTATTCCCAAATCTCCTACACAGACTCTACGGTTGCCCTGGGGAACCACTCTTCCCGTGGAGAGCTGAAACCATCCCTGCTGCTACTCCCATCATCCCCAGAGATCCCGACTCTAGCAGTGGCTATCCCAGCCGCCTTCACGGGTGGTGTCACAAAACCTTTTATTTTATTTTTATTTAATTTTTCTCCATTTTTCCAATACCCTCTTTTTATTGAGGGGATCATGGACCAGGTCACGCCACCGTGACATCCTGCAGCCCCAGACGATGACGAGAAGGCGCCGGTCCCGAGTAACCCACGATCCCCGCCAGGGCGGGAGTCAGAAGCACTGGCCATCCCTGACTGGACACCTCAGCTAGCATCACAAACTTTACAAACTATTTTTCCCTGTAAATACTTCCCCTTTTACAAGTGTTTGCCAGAGCCACAGCGTGGGGCGCTGCCCCCATGACATCAACCCGTCTGCCCCGCAGCCTAGTATCCCGGTCCTTAGTGCGATACATAGACTGCCCACTGGGCCTAACCCTGCAAGATTTTTGCAGCCCTCAGACTGATCTCCACCGTTCATCAAGAGTTAATGTGAGGCGCTCTGGTATCTGAGCGGTTTGTGCTGAGCCCCCTGTACACGACCCACTTCCCCTGTGAATGAAGAATCTTTGCGTTTTCTGTCTCTCATCTTTCAGCTCCTCTTCAGATTAGTGTAAATGTGACTGATTCTGACAACCATACTGCGCCTTAAAGAGAGAGGATTTACCTCAAAATATACAAGTGAAATAAGTCCTCCTAACTCCCAGCCGCTCACAGCACTTAAGAGGTCATGTCTGGGGGGCGGCCGATGTGAGCAAAGTAGGCCACTTATGTGCACCATGCTCTTACTAGTGATGGTCAGTCTGTGCCACTGTGCCCAGGGTTTCCTCATCGTCACACCTCGGCCTTGTAGTGCTGACAACCCCACTGCAGCCATAGTTGAGACAGAGAACGTGGACGCAGTCAACCCTAAAAAGCAGATATGTGTCTCCCATAATTCTCTGAATGGCTACAATGATCGCCTCATTTTCAGTTCATGTTTGGTGCTTTGGCCTTAGATATCATGGTAATCACGCTTTCTAATCCCAAATTAATTCAGTGCAAATGAGCTGTCAGCTGAAGATGGATTTGTGTGTAATAGAAGGAAGGGGCCGCATGTCCTGGAAGGCAAATATGCCTAAGGCTGGGGAAGGAGCGAGGCCTACTCATTCCAGGCCTCATCTGTCAGCCTGACTGCTGACTGAGGAACTCTGCACATTTCTGCCGGGCCGCCTGTAGGAACTGGGAGCACACGACTCTGTCACGCCAAAACACATCCATGTTTGTCAGTTAGCAAGCTCATGCAGCAAAGTAAATTCTCGGCAGCCGGTGAAGGGGACAGGTGACTTATCACTGCCATTTATCACCACAAGCGACTGCTCGCTGAGGACATGGGCTCATACAGAGGAACTCTGCCCTCGTGGAGACGCTCTCCTGACATTGCTGGTAGAGTCGGGGCTTTACAGGGTTGTTCCACAAAACACGTGGTCACTCGTTCTCAGATTTTAGTTTCCTGGTGACTGGACAGTGACTATTCATTAGTCCAGTAGTATAATGACCGTGGAGGGGGGCAGACATGTTCCCTTATATGATGGTAGTAGAGAAGCAAACACAACAAACATATCTATTGCATTTTCTTTACATTGGACTTAAAAGAAACATCACCAGTTTTTCCTAATATTAATTAAAGCCACCACCTTTAACACTTCTTGTACAACAGATCATTAACTTGTAGAAAAGCCCCAATTTAGTAAATTCCTTTTATAATTCCACCATAGTGTGTGGTCCAGTCCACTGGCAGTAGCTCCTCCTGCTCCTCCTTTTCTTTCCCCGCAAACGCCATCCTCTTGCTTTGATTTGTGGCACTCCTATGGTTCAGTTGCCACAGGAAACCTGGTGCAGGGCAGGATTTCCACATCAGGTAAACTTACACATGCAACACCTTCCACCCTTCAGGCAAGGTCCCCTATAAATTCAGGCCCGGGGGAGGAGTTAGGCAGTGCGGTTCCAGGGAGGGCTCTGAAGACGTCCTGGTGAACGGTGCCGCACCAGGCCCGTGCCAGTGAGGGAGCCTAGCCAGTGTAAGGGACCCAGGAGTGAGGGTCGGAGGCAAGGCGAGATGGAGAGGAGGTAGAGGAACCATACCGGTTCACCCCAGAAAAGTAGCATAAGCAACCTGGACACTGGAGTCCGAGTCTGCCAGGGTCCAGTTAGCCCAGCAGAGAAGACCGGAGGGCCAGGGAGACTTCAGCCTCCTGGCGCAGCACTTGTAGCATACCTCCCAACTTTAAAAGAACAGAGAGAGGGACAAAAGATGCGGCGCTATGAACGCCACATGATTTTTAGCCACACCACTAACCACACCCAGGCCACACCCATTTACAAGTGACGGACATTGAACAGATGCCCAGGACTGTTAATTATTAATATTATCCCCCAAGGCTCGGTTCTGGGACCATTACTTTTCTCCATCTACACTCTTGGCCTAGGGCAAGTCCCACGGTTTTCAGTACAACCTCTACACCGATGACACCCAAATCTACCTGTCTGGACCTGACATCATCTCCTTTACTATCCAAAATTCCACAATGCCTGTCCGCCATCTAATCCTTCTCCGCTCGCTTCCTTAAACTGAACATGGACAAAACTAAGTTCATGGTCTTCCCCCCAAGCAACTCTCCCCCATTACCCCACCTATCCATGCTCGTCAACGACTACTCACTCTCCCCGGTCCTGCACGCCAAGTGCCTCGGGGTAATCCTCGACTCTTCCCTCTTACCAACTTATTATCTCAAGCACACGCCTACAAAACTCTGGGCAGCTCCAATGTGGCCGCTTCCTGGCACTGACTAGTCAGACCTGTCCACCATGCTGCACCATCCACACACCACATGCAACAACCTGCAGTCCGAGCATCAACAAGCTGCCACTGCACTAAGCAGGTAAAATGGCACGTCTCCTCCAACAGACCATGGCTCCTTGTCCCTAAACAGCCAATCACAAGCGCCGCACACTGGGCTGTCTGGAGCTAATAGCATGGCCTTCCAATTAGGTTGAGGAAAGGATGTGGAAGTGGGAAGGGAGACGAGCACCACGAAAGGTACCGTCACACGCGGCAATTTTGCTAGCAATTTCACTGGCAATTTGCTGGTTGCAGTGAAATCATGGACACATTGTTCTATTTTGTTGCCGTGTACAAATGTAACAATGTGTCCATGGTTTCACTGCAACCAGCAAATTGCCAGTGAAATTGCTAGCAAAATTGCCACGTGTGACGGTACCTTAACTCCCTGCTGCTCAGGAGAAACATGGCTGGATGCCTGTATGTACCGAGGGCAGCACTGGACCTGGTGTGTCAGATCTGGCCAATCAGTCTTGCAGCAGAGAGACAATTCATCCTGCACCAGGGGCCTACATAGAAATCATGGGGCCCTGTAACAGAAGTTCTAATTGGGCCCCCCCCAAAAAAATAGAATATTTGGCTGGGTCCCATAGATACATACATATCTCACAACTTTGCAGCCCTTACAGAGTAATTCTTCTCCTATTGCCCCCATAAAAGTATTATGCCAACAGACGTTCCCGACAAACTCTGAATGATCCCCCACAATTAATTTTTCCTCACACACTGCATGATGACCCTACTGTACCCCCTCAACTGCAGTGACACAGTATGATCTCCAACTGTGGCCCCCATACAGCCCTCCACACAATATAATGGACCTACATACACTACAATGGCCCCTAAACCTCTTCAGACTGTATAATAACCCCAACACAGCCCTCAAAGAGCCCTGCATAAAGTATAAAGGCTCCTGCCACCCCTCCAAATACTATCATGCCCTCACAGAGCCCTCCAGATATATTAAAATGGCTTCCATATAATATAATTGGCTATATATATTTTAATACATCATCCATAGACCTCCATATATTATAATGCATTCCACGACCCTCCATATATTATAATGCACCCCCATAGTCCTCCATATAGTATAATGCATCCTCTATAGCAGGGGTCTCAAACTCGGCTGGGTTGGTGGGCTGCACATAGAAAAAAATTGATATCGGGGATTGTATTACTAAGTGACATTTTTAGTAATTCCAGAATTTTTCGCTGAATGTAGTACTGTTCAAATCCTGATCGCCTTTTAGTAATGTCCCCACCGTGGTTACCTTCTTATAGTAATGTCCCCACTTGATCCTCATCTTGTGTAATATTCTCATATTCTCATCCTGGTCTTCACTTGTAGTAATGTCCCCTTCTCGTAATAATGTCCTCATATTGGTCCCCATCCTATATTAATGTCCCCCATCCTGGTCCTCTTCTTGTAGTAATTTCCCCACCCTGGTTCCCTTCTTGTAGTAATGTCGCCATCCTGGTCTTTCCTTGTAGTAATGTCACCATCCTGGTCCCCTTCTTGTAATAATGTCCTCCTACTGGTCCCCATCCTATATTAATGTCCCCCATTATGGTCCTTCTTGTAGTAATGTCCCATCCCGATCTTGTAGTAATGTCACTATCCTGGTCCTCATCTTGTAGTAATGTCCCCATCCTGGTCCTCTTCTTGTAGTAATGTCCTCATCCTGGTCCTCTTGTAGTAATGTCCCCATCCTGATGCCACTTTGTAGTGATGTCCCAACCTGGTCTCTCTTCTTTTTGCATACACACATACACAGTCTCTCATACATACTCACACACTCACACACACACTCTCATACACACACTCTCATACATATTCTGATACACACACACACTCTCTCATACACACTCATATACACCCACTCATACACACCCACTCATACACACACATACACGCTGACACATACACACGCAGATACACACACTCTCATACACACGCACACACTAATACACACACTCACTCATACACACACACTGTCTCATAGACACTCACATACAAAAACATTTACATACACTCTCATACGCACTCATACACACACTCTCATACACACACTCGCAGATACACACACGCGATACACACACTCATACACATTCTGATACACACACACTCTCTCATACACACGCACACTCTTATACACACTCATACACACGCACACTCGTACACACGCACACTCATACACACCCACTCTCATACACCCACTCACTCTCTCATACACACACACACTCTCATACACACACTCTCATACACATATACACACTGTCTCATACACACATACTCTTACACACTCACATACACACACTTTTACACACACTCATATACACACACACTCACATACACATACATGCTCATACACACACTCATACATACACACTCATATACACACTCTCATACACACACACAAACACACACACTTATATACACATACACATACACTCTCTCTCATACACACAGTCACACTCTCTCTCTCTCTCTCTCTCATACACCTTAACGATGCTGGGATCCACTGTGCAGTAGGCCACCACGGTGCGCTGTGTAAGGGACCGCCACGTTTGCTGTGCAGGGGGATGCCACGGTGCATAGTGCTGGGGACTGCGGCTTTATCACTTCCTTCGGCCGCTACGACAAGCTCTGAGCCTCCTTCCCTCAGTTACATCAATGGAAGCTGGCAGGCCAATCAGATCACAGACCCGCAAGTAAGGGTACACACGCAGCTCTGCTCCACACACCCCACACACGCGGCTCCTCTCCGCACACCTCGTATACGCTCGGCTCCCCTCCGCACACCTCGTATACGCTCAGCTCCGTACACCTCCTACACGCTTGGCTCCCCTCCGTACACCTCCTACACGCTCGGCTCCCCTCCGTACATCTCCTACACGCTCGGCTTCACTCTGTAAACCTCACACACACGAGGCTCCGATCCGTACACCTCGCACACATGTGGTTCCGCTCTGTACACCTCGCACACACGTGGCTCCGCTCCGTACACCTCGCACACACGTGGCTCCGCTCCGTACACCTCGCACACACGTGGCTCCGCTCTGTACACCTCGCACACACGTCGGCTCCGCTCCGTACACCTCGCACACACGTGCTCCGCTCCGTACATCTCGCACACACATTGGGTCCGCTCCGTACACCTCGCACACACGTGGCTCCGCTCCGTACACCTCGTACACACTCGGCTCCGCTCCGTACACCTCGTACACACGTAGCTCCTCTCCATACACCTCGTACCCACATTGCTCCGCTCCCCGTACATCTCGTATACACTGTGCTCCGCTTCGTACACCTCGTACACACGGGGCTCCGCTCCGTACACGTCATACACACGGCTCCACTCTGTACACTTCGCACACACGCGGCTGTGCTCCGTACACCTCGTACACACGTGGCTCCTCACCGTACACCTCGCACACACATTGCTCCGCTCCATCTCCACTGTAAATCCCTCCTGACATAAAGTTCACCTTATCCATCACCATGACAACCAGCACAGCAGAGTCCTTTATACAGAGGAGCTGATCATGTGACCACTGACTCTTCCCCTCAATGTGACATCATCACAGGTCCTGTAAAAGCAGTGTACAGAGCCTGTCCTCAGCCTGTGCCTTGTCTTTGGTCCATTTCCTTGTACCTAGGTCCTTGTGCAGAGCCCGCTGTGTCCCCTCGTCTGTGTCGCACCCCAGGGTGAGGGGTAGTCGGGTATCAGGCGGCAAGGGTTAACTTTGTCACAGGGAATAGTGGCCGCGCCTGATCCCTGTCCTGGGGGACTGCTCTTTTAAAAAGGGGAGATATTTACAGGGGATTATTTACAGTTTGTTGTCGTGACGCCACTTGTAGTTTCTGGTGATTTGCACCAGTGCCGCCACAGTCCACCAGAGATTGATGGTATAATCCTCCACAGGTAGGACTGGAACCTCCGGGCAGCGTTCCTGTAGAGGTACCCTCTTCTGGTCGCTCAGGAGCCGGGGAGAAGTATATCCTCCACGGTCCTCCGGATTCTCTGTGGTCCTTGGAGGATCCCACAGGTGCGGGCTCCAGTACCCGGTAACTTTCTGCGCCTGGGAAAGCTTTCCTTCTCCTTTCCCCTCTGACTCTTAAGGCCGCCTTAAAACGTCGTGATATCGCAACGCAACAGCGATAAAAAGACAAGTGGTACGGACGTTGCAGTTTTTATCGTTGGTGCGATTTGGAGCACAATTCCCCTATTCACTACAATTTTTAATTGGTCGTTCCCGTGAGTTGCTCAGACACGTGTGAAAAAAGGGCGCACTACATCGTAGTTGCGTTGCCTGCCGATATCTCCCTGTGTAACATCTCCTATGCGATCTTGGACGAGTGCCAAAACGTGCACGCTCCCATGAAATCGTATGCAATATCGAACGATATTGCGACGTGTAAAGCGGCCTTTACTCCCTCAGGCTCACTGCCTGAACTCTCTCTAGCTCCCCCTAGAGGTGGTTTTTACCCCTCCAGAGTTCCTCCCACTGTGTGATCTAGTGTGGGGTGCTGGTGAATGGGTACCACCACCATCCTATGGATCCATGATCCACCTGCAGCTGGAGTATCTTTACCTCTTTTACGGGTGCAGTACCCCTTTGTGACGCCTGCATAGCGGGTGCCACATCTGGTGCTGATGATGATGATGATGATGAACATGGCAGCCATCATCCATCTGGATAGAATTT
The DNA here is from genome assembly GCA_033576535.1 of Allobates femoralis. Lineage (NCBI taxonomy): Eukaryota > Metazoa > Chordata > Amphibia > Anura > Aromobatidae > Allobates > Allobates femoralis. The sequence goes on along the minus strand of JARQOC010000007.1, from coordinate 164,817,512 downwards.
CAGAGGCCCGCGTTGAGCCATGATTGGTTGAGTGAGGTCCTCCCCTCTACACAGTGCAGGAGAGGTCACATGACTCACTCTCTGCACTGTAATTGGGGCTCCTTCCTCCTCCTGAGCTGCTGTGAGGGGTCGTGGCCAGCAGCTAGAGGAGGCGTGGCCTGCAGCATGTCGGCTTGTTCTCCGTACCCTGGATGACACCTTGCAATACCATCAGTAAAAGGTATGGAAACAAATCCCCAGTGTGTGTGTGTCTATTATTGCAGCCCCTGATCCTGCCATCATCATAGACTGTTTGCCAGCATCTCCACCTGATGAGTCACCTTCTCCTGCAGCACAGGAGACAAGGCTGTGTGGAGAGCTGCCTCCCTGTGTGAATCCCTATTTATCTACAACTGCCCCGGGGATCCCGCTCCACCTACAGGGAGCGTCGCCAACTTGCTGCTCCACCATCACCCCGGAGGTCTATCCTGCAGCGCCGGTATCATTAGCAGGAACTGTAGGTGGCGTCACAAACTCTTTTTATTTTTATTTTAACCGCTTTTGTCAGCGACCACCAGGGCCACGGGTAGGGGCACAGGCCACCCGTGACATCCCCAGTAAATCAACGCTTGGAACCAGGTACCCCACGGCCCTGGGGCTGGTCAGATTGTCATCCTCGCAGCACGGGTAATCACACTTCTGAGCAGTGGAGTATGGGCCGTGCACAGGTACACTGAGTACAGTCTCCAGTATGTCTGTGATGCGGCCAGGGCTAGGGGTACTCGGACACCGGGACTGATGACTTCTTGGATGGGGGATTACTGGTGGTCGGGATCACGGTTCCGTGCCCTGGTTATGATTTGTTAGATGGTGGGGGGAGGAGTTATTTACAGGGGATCGTGACGCCACCTGTAGTTCCCGGTAATATGGTACCTGCGCTGCAAGCCGGCCGCTGAGGTGATGGTGGGTGCAGCAGAGTGTGGCACAGCTCCCTACAGGTGGAGCTATTACCTCAGGGCAGCGGTCATAGATGAGGGTGGTGGAAGTGGATGCTGAAGGGGATGAGGGAAGTTGTAGGTGATGGTTGGTATTGCAGTTCTTACCCCTCTGCTGAGCTGCTAGTGATGCTGAGCCGTCCGGGCACCGACGGGAAGAATAATGGAAACCAGTTCAAGTTTTACTCCACTTTACTAGGTAGCAGCAGATGGTAAAACGGAACACGGTACAGTTTGGTTTACCAGGTGGATGTTGCCAGCTCAGGGTCCCCCTTATGGAGTCTCTAGATGTTCTCTGTCTTTGTCTTTCAGGGTTTCCTCTCCTCTTCCTAGTTTCTACCACCTTCGCAGAGCTCTCTCGCCAGTCCCACGGTCTGTAGCTATCAGGCAAGGTCTGTGCCCCACCGGTCCGGACAGGAAGCCTGAGTAAGCAAAGCCTCCCTCCGGCACCGCAATTATGGCCCTTCTCCTGTAGTGTCCTGAACCGGTTCTAGGTCCTGAGGGGCGAGGTACCTTGTGGCGCTGTCAGCAACCCGGTTTCTATGGGCCTGCAGCTCGTCAGTCTGCGGTCAGAGCTAAACTTCTGTCCGCCTCGGCTTCCTGCGTTGCTGGTGTTTCCCTCAACGTGACCAGCTGGCTCCAACCAGTCCTGGCCTGTTGCCTTCTGTCCTGGGCCCCCACTTAAAGATGGGGCTCCCTCCTGTCGGCTGCGCTGTCAGGCTTGTCCTCACTGACTGCCCTCCCAGCACTACCTCTGTCTCCACTATCTTCCTGCTTCTCACTCTAGCCTAGGCTCCACCCCCTTTTGGGACCTACTAAATTATTGGCCCCCCCTCCTACTCTACTGGCCTAGTCCTAAGTGTGTGCAAGTACAGACTCCACAGGTTTAACCCTGAACTGACAACTTACATGAAAAAACACATTTATTAACACAGTGTAATACTTCCCTTTGGCGCATAGCCTCAGGGGTGCCACATGTACAGGCATGATGATGTGGCACCCCTTTGGACAAACCGCCACCAAACTGCCACTGGGACAGTGTTAGAGGTTCAGTAGTAGGAGACCGTAGGAGTAACATCAACTGACGGAGGAGTGGTAGTCAGGAGTGTAGAGGCAGTGTGGTGCTGACTCCCGTGGGTTGAAGCTATACCACCTCGCTCACATACTGGAGGGACAGAACAGCCCGGTAGAGACAGAGAGAAGAGCCCTAAGGGTGAGGACGAAGCATCAGCCCCATACGCTTGAATCTGACGAAACAGAAGGGTTGGTGGAGGACACAGGGACCGGCCCTGCAGACGGTGCAGAAGCTTCAAGCCGAAACCAGAGGCCTTAAAATTCTAATGGAAGCTGTGGCTGAACACCTGACACATCTTGGGGATGGTGGCCGAACTAGGGAGCAGTGCCCGGAAGGGATCCTAATGGTGTCCGGGACACACCGAGGCACCCGTGGCTACCGGTATCTGAGCTCTGTGTAGCGGGGGGCGTTGAGAGCCTGGGGGCAGAGTGACGACCCACTCGCCTCAGATGAAAGATACCACTTTTTACGCCGAGAGACAAGACCCACCTGAGACTGACAGTGAGAGAAAATAGAGAAAGGGAACCAATCGTGGCTTGACCGTACCAACCCAGCTCTGGAGAAAGAGCAAGGTACCAGAGACTGTCAGAGAGTGTACTCAGCGGCCATGTTTAACATCTGAAGTGAAAGTAGCGGAACTGCAGCTGTGGGATGTGAGACTTTTATTAGCGCCGACCATCGGCCGCGGAGGCCACCTGAAACACTGAGTGAGCGTCTGCCAAGGTACGAGCTGGGGAAACTACTCCACTGCCCTGGGGAATGTGCTCCGCCTGCGGGAAGTGGGACTATCTAAGCTGTCGGTCATCCTCCCCAGAGGTTCTGCAGCAGTGGCGTTATGAATACCCCTTTTATCCCCCCAGACTTTCCCTAACATCACCCCCTTTATAAAATTGCACCGCCAGGGTCACGGGACCAGGTCTCAGCCCCCGTCTGTCCCCTTGAAAAGAACCGAGAAGTGAAGATATGAGAACAGCTAGTAACTGCCGGGTACCAAGTCTTCCCCGGCCCTGGAGTGGGCATGTCAATGAGGGCAGTGCACAGTATGTCTGCACAGGCAGGATGAGGCAGTGCACAGTATGTCTGTGTCTCACCTCGGGTGGGGACTGGGTACTCAGAACCGGGCCCTCTCGACTTTGTCTGGGGCTGCGGGATGTCACGGTGTTGTGACCCGGCTCCGTGATCCCCTCGTCAGGCGAGCAGTAAAAATGAGGTTTATGAAAATGGATGAAAGCAAAAATAAAATAAAAAATAAACAGAGTTATGACGCCACCTGTGGTTTGTGGCCAGATGTAGCCACCACTGCATCGGGACCTCTGCGGATGATGGGAGTAGCAGCATGGGTATCTCAGCTCTCCATGGGAAGAGCGGTTCCCCAGGGCACACGTTTAGTCTGTGGATAGGCAGGGATTGTTGCGGGTGCAAGGACTTAGTGTATGGAAGAACTGACTGACACAGGGGTAACAGTCTCCATTACCTTTACTGAAGTCAGAAACAGGATCGTTCAGGGCATAGTTCAAGAGGTGTTATCGGTCCGGAGCCTTGAATCAAGTTGGACTTTCCATACCCGGCAAGTGTTGAGGCCTCCCTGTTGCAGTGTTCTGTTTGTGAGCCCTGGCTGCTTAAGGGATCTTGTCACCTCCAGAACGCCTCCTAAGCTACCAAAACATGTCCCTGCAGCATATTATCACTAATCTCACACTCCTTTTGTCTCCTAAAAGCATCCTGTGAAAGTGCATAAAAACGTTTTAATACTTACTCATTTTGATTATGTGGCGCCCCGCAACGAGTGCGTCACAGGAGGGTATTGCAGCCATAAATGCAGCAGCAATATTCTCTGACACAGTAGTTATGTGGTTAACTCAGAGATTCATACCCTGCATGCAACACTAGTAGAAGGGACCAATCCAGGTCCTGGTGGGCGGAGTGCAAGGGTAGTGTGTAGCGAAAGTTTAGTCCAGCTTAGAGAGTTCTAGTCTCGGGTCTGGAGAAGCAACAGCAACTTAGAAGACCTCTGCAGACTTCCAGCTCTGCAACCTAGGAGAGGTGGTTGCACAGTCGGTGCAGCCACCTTTTACCGGCCATCTCCTCACCCTTACCACGGTTGAGCACCATTACTCCCGGTGTATCACCAACCGAACTTGGGCATCCAAATGCGGGTCCAAAACTACCCCGCGCCCTTATACAGCCGGTTTGCTGGTACCGAAGCTAGCAGCAGTTCAGCTCTGCTACGCGAACCAGAAGCGTGGAGGAGCAGCTTTACAGGAGCACCCCACCACCCGCCAAATTCCAGTCATCTAACCAGCGGTGTACCCACCAAGGGATCCAAGGCTCCCCAAAACATCCATCACGTATACTTTGGATAGGGCATTGAAGCAGCCTCCCCGTATTCGTTCTGGTATTCCTGGGCGATAAAGGCGAAGACTTAGTTAGAATGGAGGAACACCGCGGATCTCTGAGGGACACCTATCACTGCTGAGTCCACCCGGGTCCACTACCCGTTAACTGTATGCCATGTACTGCTTGCTGGTTACAGTAAAGACCCGTTACAGAGACTTACAGTGTCCGTGCTTCCTTATGAACTGTCTGTCCGCACTTCAAGGTAACCGCAGCTGCCGCACAACATCTTAAGCAGCTCCAGCCTCCGGGGATCACCGCTCAGCCTGTGGGGAGCGTTCCATCTTGCTGCTATCCATCCCCCGGAGGTCTCGCAGCATCGGTAAGACTTACCGAACTACTCATAGGTGGCGTCACGAATAAATTAACCCCTTAATCTGTTCCCACAAGACGTCTTCAACTTTTCATCTGCACTCAACCGGGCCCCACTACCGGCAGGCACGGTCCACCTGTGACAAGGAGGAAGAAGCTACTGCCTTTCTAAACCGGAGTCCCTGGCCACGGTGAGTCAGAAAAATGGCGTCACGAACAGGATACGAGCAGGCCCGTTCCCTGACGGGTATAATGTGCTTTAAAATGACTTTAATGTCTACAATTTGGGCTTTGTTCGTCCCTAAAAGAACTCTCCCGCCTTTTCACTGCTGGGCCAAGATGGCGCCCAAGATGGCGTTCCCGCCATGAGGACTCGCCACGTGCAAGCCCAGGGGTGAGCCACCGCCCCTCATCGTGGGAGGGCTAAAGGCAAAGGCGCCAAACTCTTTGTCCGCCCTGATTGCTCGAATCAACCAGGGGGGCGGACCTCAAAGACTTCTCCCACCATTGGACTACAAAATCCCCAAGGAAGTGGGAGTGTCAGAGACAGTTCTTCACCAGCTCTCTACCAGAACAGTTACCGGTTAGACGGGTGTGGTTCTTCTACAAAGATAGCCAGTTTGAGACTCCGAGAGCTCATGCAACAAGTGGAAGCCGAGGCCAGAGCAACCATAGGCCACCCCTGTCCGGGACCTATCCTCAACATCGATGGCAGCCCCGACTTTTGGCACGAAGCTCTGCAAGACCTCCGGGTGAGGCTCATGGAAACTGTTGAGTGGACAATCCGTAACTGGAGTGCGAGCCTAGGCCGTAGACTACATCACGCTATGCAGCAGAGACGACCGGGTACACCCAACCCAGGACCTGATGATATCTCCAGTTTCACTACGACCTCGCCAACACCTACCGCTTGCCCTGCATCCTCACCGGAGCCCATTAAATGTTTCATCCCGGTAGAGACCGCAGCTCCACCCGTCACAGCGCTTGGAACCGCAGCCGACCCCGTTTTCGAGCCGGAGTCTATAACATGCTCCATCGAAGAACTTGACATCTATCAGGTTCCCCCTGAGGAACCCGTCAACAGTTGTACCATCCAAGCGACTGTTGCCTGTTTCGTCCCCGAACCGGAGGCTTCCTTTGCAACTGCCGAGGCCTACCTGGTGACCGGAATTGAGACCCCTTTACCTGCAGAAACAGAAGAAGAGGCAGGCAGCCTGGAAGCTCTGCAGGACGTCCCCGAAGAAGGATCCGCAGCACCACCGCCCTGTTGTACAGAGCAACCTGTTACAGCATCTCCAACCATCAAGCAGCCCGATGTGGTCGTCGAGGGAGATGAAGAGGACGACGCCGCTTAGACCCGCAGTATTCCTGAGGATCTTGACACCGGTTTTGCTTGGGGAGACACCGAGGATCCTCCGTCCGAGCAGCTAGCTCGGGTACACTGGTCGGGTGCATGTGCGACACCTTCTCCCGTGCCGTTCCACCGGGTGCCGGTCCAGACTGTCCGCCAAGCCCAAGCTTCCTACCAAACCACCAGTTCCACCGTTCATCTTCACATCCCGAGCCGTACCGATGGAGATGTACGCCAGCGTCGACGAGAGGAGTGGCAAGCCAGAGAACGCGCCAACATGCGGGCCCGTGCCGAGGCTCGCCCCCAACCGCCGCTGCCTGATGAACTCCGCCGCAAAGGTAGAATTTCCACCTTTAATTTATCTAACGGGTGGGGGTTCGCTTGGGAGGTGGGTTTGAATGAAGAAGTGTTTGTGGGGCGTCGGGAAGTAGAGTCGCATTTGCCCAGAGGACATCCCGATCGCGACTTATACCGGGGCAACATAATCACCTATGAGCGGTATGCTTGTATGGATGGGTGGTTCGCTATCCGGGTGCGCCATCATTCTCCGCGCCAGTGACTCAAAAGCTTGGACTCAATAACTGACTCTGCTTCTGTACACTCAATCACTGACTGTGTGATCTGGCGGCTACAGCCTGAACTTTCATCAAGGACAGCCGACCGTCCGCCGGGTTCGCAAAAGTGTCACCTGTTTATTTTACCTGCCTTATTTTTGCGTAAAATAATGACCTGTTATTAATAAAAGTGTATTACCTATTATAAAATACAAAAATCCTCTGTAATGTGGGTAGTGCGACGCTTGGGGACAAGCGAATTTAACCAAGGGGGAGTGTGGCGCCCCGCAACAAGTGCGTCACAGGAGGGTATTGCAGCCATAAATGCAGCAGCAATATTCTCTGACACAGTAATTATGTGGTTAACTCCGAGATTCATACCCTGCATGCAACACTAGTAGAGGGGACCAATCCAGGTTCTGGTGGGCGGAGTGCAAGGGTAGTGTGTAGCGAAAGTTTAGTCCAGCTTAGAGAGTTCTAGTCTCGGGTCTGGAGAAGCAACAGCAACTTAGAAGACCTCTGCAGACTTCCAGCTCTGCAACCTAGGAGAGGGGGTTGCACAGTCGGTGCAGCCCCCTGGCCACCTTCTACCGGCCATCTCCTCACCCTTACCACGGTTGAGCACCATTACTCCCGGTGTATCACCAACCGAACTTGGGCATCCAAATGCGGGTCCAAAACTACCCCGCGCCCTTATACAGCCGGTTTGCTGGTACCGAAGCTAGCAGCAGTTCAGCTCTGCTATGCGAACCAGAAGCGTGGAGGAGCAGCTTTACAGGAGCACCCCACCACCCGCCAAATTCCAGTCATCTAACCAGCGGTGTACCCACCGAGGGATCCAAGGCTCCCCAAAACATCCATCACGTATACTTTGGATAGGGCATTGAAGCAGCCTCCCCATACCCGTTCTGGTATTCCTGGGCGATAAAGGCAAATACTTAGTTAGAATGGAGGAACACCGCGGATCTCTGAGGGACACCTATCACTGCTGAGTCCACCCGGGTCCACTACCCATTAACTGAATGCCATGTACTGCTTGCTGGTTACAGTAAAGACCCGTTACAGAGACTTACAGTGTTCGTGCTTCCTTATGAACTGTCTGTCCGCACTTCAAGGTAACCGCAGCTGCCGTACAACATCTTAAGCAGCTCCAACCTCCGGGGATCACCGCTCAGCCTGTGGGGAGCGTTCCATCTTGCTGCTATCCATCCCCCGGAGGCCTCGCAGCGTCGGTAAGACCTACCGAACTACTCATAGGTGGCGTCACGAATAAATTAACCCCTTAATCTGTTCCCACAAGACATCTTCAACTTTTCATCTGCACTCAACCGGGCCCCACTACCGGCAGGCACGGTCCACCTGTGACAAGGAGGAAGAAGCTACTGCCTTTCTAAACCGGAGTCCCCGGCCACGGTGAGTCAATTATAATTAGCAGGGCTATATTCTATAGTCCCCAGGGCGTGTTGTTTTGCAGGCTCCAGGATCCACCCTCTCTCTTTCTGTGTGCTCTGCTTGTGCAGGCTTTGCCCTCCCCCCTCTCTATCACTCACAGAATGCAAATCATTAGCCCTGCCTTCAGCTCCACATCACAGCAGCACAGAGAGAGAGAGGCTGGGACATATGGGGGAGGAGGGGAACCAGCAGCCTGGGTTATATGGGGGAGGTTGCCAGGGTGCCGGATGCCTGGTGCTCCTGGATGCCTGGTGCCAGAGACCGGGAGCCACAGAGGAAGAAGCTGCCGGATACCTGGTGCCGGAGTCCGTAAGCCGCAGAGGAAGAAGCTGCCGGGTGCCTGGTGTTGGGCAGCTGGTGCCGGAGACCAGGAGCTGCAGACGAAGAAGCTGCCGTGTGCCTATAGCCGGGTACCTGGTGTCGGAGACTCGGAGCGGAAGAGGAAGAAGCTGTCGGGTGCCTGCGCCGGGCACCTGGTGCCAGAGACCTGGAGCTGCAGAGGAAGAAGCTGTCGGGATCTGGGATCCGGAGCGTGGAGTCAGGTAAGACGCTGTTACAGCCGAAGATAGCAGCCTAGGGGGGACAGAATGGGATAGATGGATGGATGGATGGGGTGGCTTAGAAGAGGGAGCAGAATGGGATGAATGGATGGATGGATTGGGCGGCCTAGAAGAGGGGGCAGAATGGATGGATGGATGGGGCGGCCTGGAAGAGGGGGCAGAATGGGATGGACGGGGTGGCCTGGAAGATGGGGCAGAATGGGATAGATGGATGGGGCAGTCTAGAAGAGGGGGCAAAATATGATGGATGGATGGGGCGGCCTGGAAGAGGGGGCAGAATGGGATGGATGGGGTGGCCTGAAAGAGGGGGCAGAATGGGATGGATGGATGGGGCAGTCTAGAAGAGGGGGCAAATTGGGATGGATGGGACAGCCTGGAAGAGGGGGCAGAATTGAATTAATGGATGTATGGGGCGGCCTGGAAAAGGGGGCAGAATGGGATGGATGGATGGGGTGGCCTGGAAAAGGGGGCAGAATGGGATGGATGGATGGGGTGGCCTGGAAAAGGGGGCAGAATGGGATGGATGGATGGATGGATGGATGGGGAGGCGGCACGGAAAGGGGGCAGAAGATGGATGGATGGATGGGGGAGAAGGTACATGGATGGTGGTCTGATGGGAAGAAGGTACAGGCAGGGGCTGGCTGGAGCCTCTATACCCGGGTGGCAGATTTCCATTGCCGGCCCCGACTTGAGGACCGGGGGGGGGTGCTGTCAGCCTGACTTGAGGACCGGGGGGGGGGTGCTGTCAGCCAGCCACAGCCCTTACCTCATCCCGGACCTCCAGCGTCATGTGCTATCGCCGCGCCGGCCGGCTCCCGACTCCCGCGGTCCGTTTCTGTAGGGGGCGGCCCGAAATGTGGACTATACCACCAGCCCAGGGGGCACCTGCCCCCCTGCCACCTGGGCCAGCCCGCCCCTGGGTACAGGGATGGTTTGGTGGATGGGGAAGAAGATACATGGATGGATGGGTGGATGGTGGAGAAGGTACATGGATGGATGGGGGATAGAGGGAGAAAGTACATGGATGGATGGGGAGGAGAAGCTACATGGAACGTGGGCGGAGAAGCTACATAGAATGTGAGGGAGAAGCTGTAAGGATGGGGGGAGAAGCTATATGGATCATGGGGGCCGGCATGGTTCCCCCTGAAAACATTTTTATTTTACAATAACATCAATCATTACGTTTCTTCCAGTTAAGGAGGCTCTTAAATGTTACTTGAGCTATATATTAACTATGTACATTTCTACTGGCTATAAGTGCTGAGGCCTCCAGGCCCTCGGGTCACCAACTTGTGGCCAAGGTGTTACTCTCTGTACCACATCTTGTACCACACTTTCTTTAACCCTTTTAGGACACGGGTTCACATTTGTACTTTCCAGTCTCAAAAGTCATGTGGTATACCATACCGGATCTCTAATTTTCTAAGCACAACCTGTTTCGTGTTAAACTTCAAACATTTAAATATGAAAGTCACTTTACTTTCCTAAAAGCATAAAACTCCAAAAACAGGCAAAAGTGTTATAAAAAGCGTTCAAAAACACACTCTGCAGCCTCAGTTCAAATTCTTGTTCAAAAAGTGCAAATGTCTCAATGCACTGGTTGGATATAAAATCAATAGAGAGCACACAAAGCACTCCAACTATATACAATGAACGTTCGTATCACTTCACTGTTCATGATACCAATTGTCTATTAATACAAAGACAAACAGGGGAAAAAGGCTATTCATTCATTCAGGAATGGGATGGGGTCAATATAGAACACATCACATTCACACTTACAGTTTTGATGAATCCGGGTTCTGTCCTGAAGTGAATCCGGGTTCCGTCACTCCTTCCATGGTAAAGCTCCCAATGTTCTTCTTGGGAACGGCGTGGTTGGCGGTGGTGCATATTCCAACAAGTGGGTATATGCTGTCTTTGTCCCAGTCGTTACAATGGCCTCCGGGCTAACGTTGTCTTCTCCAAAAGACTCGACCTGTATCTTCTGTATCTCATGTTGCGGTTCCACAATTGCCTCAGATTCTGTAGTTGAGTCCGGGGACTCAGGTGCAAGTGACTCTGTAGCGGTTGCAGTTCGGAGGCCCAATCTCCGCACACTTATGCCATACGGACCTCTTTCTCCAGGCACAATTATGTAGGAAACCCATTTGCCTACTTCCACTTCTCTGTCCGGGTGATCTCCAGGAAGATACTTCTCCACATCTCTCCTGTTAATGAAAATATCTCTTTCCGTTCCTCGTTCTCGGGCACTCCGATTTAACTTTTACTATTAGTCCTTCATGTCGTGGGGATTGATTAATGCTAGAATCCCGCCGGGCAACTGCTTTGGCATGTAGGGTGCGAGCTACTAGTTCTCCTTTCTGGGCTTGCTTTGCTGCTTCTTCCCACTCCCACTTCTGAATACACCTCTGCAAATATTGGTCCTAGGTCAGCACTTCTACTGGGCCTATTCCAGAATCGGGGTCCCCAGGGAAGCCCATCATATCTTCCTCTTGTTCACCGCGCTCCCACGAGCAATGGAGCTGCTCTCCACTCACCTTCATGGATGCAGGGGACGGAATCAGTGGCTCAGGTAATGGTAAGCATCCCTCTTCCAGGGCTCCAAGAGGGTCGGACACTGTAGCTGTACTCCAGGGCATGGGTTCAGGCACCAAGACATCCAACAACTCCTCTGGCATACGGTACTCCCTGCTCCGGGTAGTATAGGGGGCATGGGCCCCGCTGGGCTGCATGGTCAGGAGCTGTTGGTGCTGGTCACAGCTTAACTGGATCCGGGTTCTCGATTCGACATGAACCCGGGTTGGTTGGGAGGGAAGCAGCCTTAGTACACCCCGCCGGGTGTCTCAGACCTCTGGAATCCTTCCGCCGCCTGCTGCCATGATTTCTTGGTCACCAAGTGTCTCTACCTTGCTGGGTTCCTCCACGATCAATGCTTGTGGGCCCACCGGGATCAACTCGGATCTCCCAATTACACTATCCAGCCTGCCGTCCTGCTCTTCCGTCCGGATGTCTCGCAATCGCTGTTGCACTCCATTCTGTTTTTTGTCCCGGCGTTCTCTTCAGCTCCCGCCATATCATCATTGGTAGCCGCAGTTTGGGGCGGAGTTTTTTCTTTTGGATTGATGGCTGGCTCCCCCGGAGTTAAGGGGAGCCAGGGCGGACCTTTCTTTTCCCGCCCTGGACCTGATCGGCCCACGATGGGGGGTCTTGGCACGCCTCCTCTGCACACGGCCTCAGGCTCCTATGGCCGCTATTAAGCACAGATTTAGTAGAACAGTCCAAATTTCGAATTCTAGGCACACGGCATCCAGTTCTGTTGTACCGGGTCCATCCTGTTTGTGACGCCAAGTAGTGGAGCCCACTGGGACGGGGTACTCAGTACCGGACCGGGGTATCACGGGGGTTATCACGGCGGTCTTGGTCCGGACCGTGTCCCGAGCCCACAAGTAAAGGTTGGGGGTTATTTACAGGGAGAAAGTCGTGACGCCACCCACAGGTTGTGGTCAATGGGGGACCACCGCTGCTGCTTGCTTCTGCCAGGAGGATGGATGGTGCTGCAGCTGGATGGATGAGCCCGCCGTGGGTCGGGCTTCTCCTGACAGGGTAAATAACAGCTTAACATGCAAGGAAACAAACACTGGAGACTCTGGAAGGGTTCACCGGGTTTTACTTGACTTCTTCACAACTTTCTCAGTACAGTTCACAGTTTACACACAGTTTACTCTTTGCCGGTACCTCTCCTGCAGTCAAGCCTTCCTTCCAGTCTTATCCCCTCTTTCTGACTCCTTTCAGGCCCTTCTTCCTCTAATTCTTCCTGCGTGCCGTATGACAAGTCGCTCGGGCTCTTGTTTGGCTTCCCCCTATGTGTGGGTAGGTAAGCTCTGAGCCCTATATGCCACTGTGTCTCATAGCACTTTGTTAGGAGAGAAGACTTGGAATCTGCAGCTCCCCGCTGGGATGTCTGTGATCTGGGCTTGAAGCTCCACTCACCTCAGAGCCAGTGCTCTGGTATTGGCCTAGCCTCCAGTGTCCCTGCTGTACTACCTGCACCAGAAGGGATTCTCCTCCTCAAAGTCTTCCTTTAGCCATGTTGCCGTTTTTCTTCCTGGCCCAGCTATACTGGTCTAGTCCTGGTCTTTACTGCTCGGCACCCTCTGGCCTACTGCTTACTACTTCCTGGTTTTTCCCTTTTATCCCAGTGTGTCACCTTGACTACATCCCACCCACTTCCCTCTAAACCCTACCACCCCTTGCCTGCCTAGAGTCCCGGGCTCCGGATTGGGTGTTGTATTCTGTAGGAGTGTTTTGGGGTGCTTTTGTATAAGCTGACTACCCTCTGCTTGACTGCAGTTCCCTCTTGTGGCCACCCTGTACGCAGGGGCGCCACACATCAATTAGAGCCCCCATACAAATTAGACTGTCCTCGCAGGTTTAGCCAACTTTAGTCTCATGTGTATGGAGGTCTAACTACTATCTGAAGGCTATGAGCACTGACATCTGAGAACCCCCTGAATGCTGGAATTCAGATAAAAGATAGGACACACAGTTAAAAAGAAGAATCTCAAAAGTCTGAACATATAAACAGCAAGCTGTCTTTACATTGCTGTGCATGAGTTCATTCCTTTTAGCATTTATTTGTTGCTTTTTCAGACGGAATACTGAGCGGATCTGCCTGAAAAATAAAATCTGTGTGCACATACACTTAAGTGATCCCAACAACGATAACAATCCTGTAGGGATCGTTGATGCGTCGTTACCTGGTCGCTGGGGAGCTGTCAAACAGGCAGATCTCCCCAGGGACCAGGGAGCCACCTCCTCATCGCTGATAACTATGATAAACAGAGGGTATCTTGGCAGCGCGTGCTGCCTAGATACCTGCTGTTTATCATAGTTACCAGTGTCCTCCCTGCTTAGCACTGCCTGTAAGCAGGGAGGATGCTGGTAACTGTGATAAACACCAGGTATCTAGGTAGTGCGCGCTGCCTAGATATCCAGTGTTTACCATGGTTACCAGCCTGTGAGCTCGCTGATTGCTGGTCTCTTGCTGTCACACGCAGCAATGCGTGCTGACCAGCGGAAGACCAACGATCAAAAAATGACCCAGAGCACTTTGTAACGATCAGCAATCTCACAGTAGGGGCCTGATCTCTTCTAAGTGTCACACTTAGCGAGATTGTTAGCGAGATCGCTGTTACATCACAAAACCTGTGACGTTACAACTATCTCGTTATGTGTGATGGAGGCTTTAGTCTGACTGATCAGTGGGGGGGGTGTCCGCTGAAAGTGCCTAGGGCGGCAGCAACCCTAAATACGGCCCTGCCCGCACCACAGCTGGAATGCCGTTACTTTTCCTCAGTAATGTAGATTCAGCGTTGTCTCCAGAACAGGGACAGTGCAGTCGAGCCTCTGTTGATGTTCCTGTCTCACTCCAAGGGCTTGGGGTACTCAGATCTCGGGCGTACTGGTACAGGTATGTCACGAGTTGTCGGTGCCCGAGTCCATGCCTCTAGTGACAAAATAAAAAGGGGGTGTATTTACAGGGATTAAAGTTATTGTTAGTCATGACGCCACCTGTAGGTCCAGTGATGGCACTGGTGCTGCTGGGACCTCCGGGGTGATGGGTGGCAGCAATGTGTTGTAGCCTTCTATAGGAAGAGTGGGTTCCCCGGGGCTGTAGGGTAATAATTGTGGAATAGGGCAGCGTTGGCATGGGGCTGCACAATCTTTGCTGTAAGGGACAGGCCGAAGGAATGGACACTCACATAAGAAAGTCTTTCCGGTACCTTTACTGATGGTTCTCCAGGTACACATCCAGGGCTGAGAGATTCTTGGGAATTCCACACTGAGTGAGTTATAGACCTCCTTATCCTGTTTCCTTGTCTTGAGTCTGGCATGTATGAAACCAGGTCTGACCTTTCCTAGTCTCTCACACCCGTGTTGCTGCACTGAGGGCTCTCGCTTGGCTACGGCTATCTCTCCTGCGGTCCCTGGCTCTCAGATGTGGGTGCTACGGGTTTCTGGGAAGCTAAGCCTCCACGGTGTACTGGGATTCTCTGCTGGGCCAACCTCTTTCCCTTGAAGACTCGGATTCCAGTGACTGGTGTTCTCCTGGTGTGAACCGGGATGGCTCCTCTGCCCCACTGTAGTGTTCCTCGCCTCTGCCTTTCGTCCTCACTCTCTGGACCTCACACTGGCTCTGGCAGTGCAATGATCTCGGGCCTAGCATGGCTTCGGTGACCAGTTTAGCTCACTAGGCTCTGAGCTGAACTTCACAGTTCTCCTAGCGACTGCACACTCTGGTTATCTCTGCCCCCAGCACCTGTATTTATAGGGGATCTGGCTTAACAGCAACTAGTGGAGCTCCCCCTACAGGCCTGGAGTGGAAGGTATTGGGTGTATATGAGTACCAGATGTGGAAATCCCTTAGTGAACTAGTTGGTTCTGTGGCTTACCTGGCACAGGGCACCACATTCCCCCCTAGTTAACTTCAGTACTCCCAGACTGAGTAAAGTTTTTTGTACATAAACCATAAACAATAACAATTACGGGTATTTACAGAGTCTCACAATTCAAAAATTTACAAAAACCACTGTAAATTTTGTAAAATAGGAAAAAGCAGTCCTACCGGCGCTAGTCCATCCGCTGCAGGCTGTAAAAGAAGAAAGAGTTGTTTTGCCACCACCAGTCCTGTGGCTATGGTCCATTGTTTAGACAAAGGGGAAAATCCAGGGAAAATGGGTAAAGTCCTCACAGTAAAGTCTCTGTAGGCTTAAACATTCAACGGGTTAACACACTTTACACACAATTTCCCTACAGGTGTCTCTGCTTAGGAGGCCGGGTCTTACCTTCTCTCCACCCCAGGCACTTTCTGTTCCCAACTTAATGTACATGGGGCTGTGCCCAGTTCCTCCACCCTTCTATACACCACTATTTACTATCTATTTACATAAGTCACTATTTACCCTGCTGCTTCACACTTTTATATTTTGTACCCATTCTCCATACCTGGATGGGGCCTGACTTTGGGTACTGCGAAATGACCTACGTGAAATAGGTGTCTCATGTTGTGTACTCAATTCTGTGTGAGGTGGTAAAGCGGGTAGTTGTTTGCGAGGCCTTAGTCTCACTGTAGGACTAGCAGGTTCACTGATTGTAGGAATCTCTGGTTCAGGTACAACAGGCTGTACGTCTTGTACTTGAACAGGTTCTTCTACGCTTCTTGGTTTTTCAGGTATTTGGACTTGTTCTTCCACTGGTTGATAAAAGGAGAGTACTGGTACTATGACGGATCCATTACATTGAGGCCAATCTTCTGGGAAGTCTCCTAATACCGTGTGGATCACTCTCTCTTTCTTCTCTTCAACTGGTGTTGAGTAGTAGTTTACTTCTTCTTGCAGTTTCAGCTGTTCTGGACATTTCTTGAGGTGATCTCTTGAAACTGTTGATCATGTTCTTCCTTCGTCACGGCTTATTACACAAGTTTTACTATTGTCAAAATTGGATTGAAGGACAGTATAAGGTTCAGTTTCCCATTGGTCGTCTAGTTTATGAGTTCTTCTTTTTCTTTTGAGAACTAGTTCACCAGGTATCAAGGGTTTAGCTGGCGCATGTTTGTTATAGTCTTTTTCTTGTTTGTTTCTGACTTGTTCTAGGTTCTTTTCTACACATTCTTGCACGTTCTTATATTGATGTTGACGGTTGTTATTCCAATCTTCATCAGAAGCATCTTGGTTTGGTTCTATGAATCCCATCTCTAAGTCAACTGGGAGTTTTCTAGGTCTTGCTCGCATTAAGTATGCTGGTTTGTAGTTGGAACTTACAGGTATGTGATTGTACATATCCACTAAGTCAGGTAGTTTTTCTGGCCACTGATTTCTTTTGTCAAGTGGTAATGTTTTCAACATATTGATGGCAATGTTTTCATTTTCTCACAAAGTCCATTTGTTTGTGGATGGTAAGGTGTGGTTCTTATCTTCTTACAACCATACAATCCTAGGAATTCTTGAAACAGTTGAGATTCAAATGCAGAACTTTGATCTGTTGGTACTTGATCTGGATATCCGTGTGGTCGACAGAAATAAGTCTGGAACGTCTTGGCTGCTACTTCTGCAGTTAAATCTTTAACAGGTGCTACTACTAAGAATCTAGAGTAGTGGTCAACCATGGTAAGAGCGTAGGTGTAACCTGTTCTGCTGGGTGTCAGCTTCACATGATCCAAGGATACCATTTCAAGGGGTCTCTTGGTAACAATTGGTTATAGTGGAGCTCTTTGACTTTGCTGGTTTTTTCTTCTCAGGTGACATGGTCCACAATTTCTACACCATCTCTCAAAGTAACCTCTCATGGTGACCCATTAGAAGCGATTTTTCAGCAATATCTCCAGTATCTTCCAACCAAAGTGCCCTGCATCATTGTGATATGCTTCTAACACCATCTGTACATCTCCTTTGGGTACCACTATCTGCCAGACCATTTCATAGGTTCTGGGGTTGATGTGACGTCTACACAGTTTACCTTGGTAGACAAACAGTTTTCCCTTCTCTTTCCATAGACGTTTGGCTTCTTGTGGAGCATCTGGACTCAGGCAGGAATGTTCTTTGGTTATCAGCTCCTTGACTAGGATGACAGCTGGATCACTGTCCTGTCTCTCCTTCCAGTTATGGTGAGTTAACGGGTTCACTGTTGTCTCCTGACATCTCTGACTTGCTTCATGACACTGGGATGCACTTGGGTGGTGGAAGGCTGGTACCTCTACTTCTTCTAGCTCATCCACGTTTTCTCCCACGTCTGGTAAGTTAGGCATCCTGGATAAGGCATCAGCATTGACGTTCTTATGCCCGGTACCTGATGGTAAAATCATAGTTGGATAACCTGGCCATCCAGCATTGCTCCATGGCTCCCAGTTTCGCAGTCTCCAGGTGTTAGAGGATTGTTATCTGTAAAAGTTGTGAACTGTGACGCTACCAGGTAGTGCTTGAACCGTTCTCTTATTGCCCAGACCAAGGCGAGGAACTCCAGTTTGAATGTGCTATAGTTCTCTGGATTCCTTTCTGTAGGATGGAGCTTCCTGCTGGCATAGGCTATCACTTTTTCTTTGCCTTTCTGTCTCTGTGACAAGACACCTCCTAATCCCTCGTTACTGGCATCGGTGTATAACAGAAACGATAAACTATAGTCGGGGTAGGCCAGGATCTCTTCTGCAGTCAGGGCCTCTTTCAGCTGCTTGAAAGATTCTTCTTGTTCTTGTCCACACCAGAATGGAGGACCTCTGATCTTGCCCTTCTTGGATTGTCCTACCAGTAGATCTTGCATGGGCGCTGCTATATTCGTGTAGCCCTTGATGAACCTCCTGTAGTACCCGACCAGTTGTAAGAATTGGCGTACCTCTCTGAAGGTAGTTGGTGCTGGCCAGTCCTTGATGACTGTGAGCTTGTCCGGGTCTGGTGCTAATCCTTCTGCACTGACCACATGCCCAAGGTATTGAACTTATGGTTTTAACAAATGGCATTTTGATGGTTTCAACTTCATCCAGTACTTGGACAATGCTTCAAACACTTCACTTAGGTGTTGCAGGTCGTCTTCATAGGTTTTAGAATACACTATGACATCATCCAAGTAGAGAAGCACGGTTTCAAAGTTTCTGTGGCCTAGGCAACACTCCATCAGATTCTGGAACGTTTCTGGGGCATTACACAGCCCGAATGGCATGCTGTTGAACTCACATAGTCCCATTGGTGTCGTTAAGGCTGTCTTCTCATGGTCTTCTTCTGCAACGGAGACCTGCCAGTACCCACTAGTAAGATCTAGGGTTGAGAAGTAATTAGAAGACTTTAATGCAGCAAGTGACTCTTCTATATGGGGTAACGAGTAAGCATCTTTGTGTGTTACGCGATTAATTTGCCTATAGTCTACACATATCCTCATACTACCATCTTTCTTTTTAACCAGGACCAGTGGAGCTGCCCAGGGACTGCAACTATCTCTGATGACCCCTGCATCCTTCATGTCCTGCAACATCTCTTTATCTTGCTGGTACTGTGCTGGTGGTATAGGCCTGTATCGCTCTTTAGGGTGGATGGATTCCTGTGGGTATGTGATGGTGTACCCCTTTTATCCACCCAAAATCAAGTGGATGCTTGCTAAACACCTGTTCATACTCTTGAACTACCCGATAAACTCAGTGTTTCTGGTGAGAAGGTGTGTGACCAGTTCCTACATGGAGCTCCTGACAACAATTCTCTAACTGCTTCTTGGAGTTGTGATCCTCATCTGAAACTGATTGAGTCAGAGATTCTGCTACATGTATGGAGTTGTTATCTACATGGTACAATTTAGCAAGAGTGGAATACCTTGGTAACTTAACTTCATAATCACCATAGTTCAGTATGCGTACAGGCACCTTTCCTTACAATAGACCCCTGATCTTTCTCTGACCAGTTTCTGGTTTCCAGCTCCACTGCACCCTGTTAACTGTCCCATCACTACAGATGCTCTCTGTTTACCAGTCATTGCATACATGTCCAACATATTACAAATCTTTCTCTTAAATGCGTCCAGAGTGACTGGCTGGCCGTCATACTTGGGCAACCGGCTGCATTAGGGACGTATGGCAGTGAGATCGGCATTATTGGGGCTACTGGTGCAGGGCAGGCATTGCGCCATCGGGTGCATTGGTGACTGCGGGCCCGGCGGGTTGTACATTTTGGGTTCCGTTTGCATCGGCAGGCGGGTTTACTTGAGGGGCCGCTACGTTGTTTGCGTCCGGGGCACTCATTCTCGCTCCCCACTAGTGAATCGTTGCCAGTTTCTGAAAAACAAAAGTACGTATTCGGCTCCGCAGACGGAGAGTGGAGCACCTCGGGTGTTTCTGGATTAGGCTGCTGCACTCAGCGGTTCTCGGCAGAGCGTAGAGTAAGGCCTATCTTCGTGCCCTTGCAACTGTAATGTCCCCTTTCCTTCCCGCTCTGTGGCGCAGCAATGGCGGCCCAGATTAACAGTTCACAAACACAGTCTATACACGGCACACAGTACCTGGTTACATCGGGCATGGGATCCTGTTCGTGACGCCAGGATTTTGGCTTGCGCCAAGGGCTTGGGGTAATCGGATCTCGGGTGTACTGGTACGGTGATGTCACGGGTGGTCGGTGCCCACATCCGTGCCCCTGGTGACAAAATAAAAGGGGTTAAATTTATTGTCAGTCGTGACACCACCCATAGGTCCGGTGATGGCATCGGCGCTGCTGGGACCTCCGGGGTAATGGGCGGCAGCAAGGTGTTGTAGCTCTCTACAGGAAAAGAGGGTTCCTGAAGGCTGTAGGGTAATAATGGTGGAATAGGGCAATGTGGTTGGAATGAAACTGCACAGTATTTGCTGTGAGGGATAGGCCAAAGGAATGGACACTCACACAAGAAAGTCTTTCCGGTACCTTTACTGATGGTTCTCCAGGTACACATCCAGGGCTGAAGGAAACATCTTAGGAATTCCACACTGAGTGAGTTATAGGCCTCCTTGTCCTGTTTCCTTGTCTTGAGTCTGGCATGTATGAAACCAGGTCTAACCTTTCCTGCTCTCTCACACCCGTGTTGCTGCACTGAGGGCTCTCGCTTGGCTACCGCTATCTCTTCTGTGGTCCCTGGCTCTCAAATGTGGGTGCTGCTGGTGTCCGGGAAGCTAAGCCTCCATGGTGTTCTGCGATTATATGCTGGGCCAACCTCTTTCCCTTGAAGACTCGGACTCCAGTGACCGGTTTCTCCTGGGGTGAGCCGGGATGGCTCCTCTGCCTCCACTGTAGTGTTCCTCGCTCTGACTTTTGTCCTCACTCTCTGGACCTCACACTGGCTCTGGCGGTGCACTGATCTCGGGCCTTAGCACGGCTTCAGTGACCAGTTTAGCTCACTAGGCTCTGAGCTGAACTTCACAGTTCTCCTAGCGACGGCACACTCTGGCTATCTCCGCCCCCAGCACCTGTCTTTATAGGGGATCTGGCTTAACAGCAAAAAGTGGAGCTCCCCCTACAAGACTGGAGTGGAAGGTATTGGGTGTATGTAAGTACCAGATGTGGAAATTCCTTAGTGAACTAGTCGATTCTGTAGGTTACCTGGCACAGGGCACCACATTCCTTTCTCTCTCTCTCTTACTTGGTGTTTCTGTCTCTGGTGGTCCCTCTCTCAGTGCTATAAGGTAGTTTCTCTTCTGGGGCGAGCGCAACACAGCTCTGACCCCCCGACTCTCAGCACCTCCACACACAAAGCTCAGGTACCGACAACTACGGGTGCTTAGTTGTACACCTCCTGGGCACTGCTGCCTAGTTCGGCTGCCTTCTCCAAGTTGTGTCGGGTGTTCGGCCACAGCTCCCATTAGGAACTTGGGGCCCCCAGTTCAATGGTTCAGGCATACAGCTTCTGCACCGTGTTCAGGGCCGGGTCCCTGTGTCGTCCACCAGCCCCTCTGTACCCTCGCCAGATACGGGCGTACGGGGATCTGCTTCTTGCTCCGTACCCCAAGGTCCTCTCTTCTTCCTCTACACCCGTCGGTGGTTCCCTCCGGGGCGAGCATGACAGTACTCCAGCCCATGGGAGCCAACACCTCTTCCTCCTTACTTCTGCACCTCTCTCCTCGTTCTCCTCACGACTAACTCCTGTTGTTCTGCCTACACTTCACTTTTTCCTTCCCGTCTACACTTGGGTCCTCCCACTGTCCTGGGGTCCTAAGTGTTGCGTGTGTGAAGCTCAACTGCTCCATCCCAGCACCTGGAGAGTAGAGGCACTACTCTCCCTCTAATGGAGGAGTGCAGTACCTCTGGTGGCGGCCTATAACAATACTATTTTGTGTTGGCCAGACGCAGGGGCGCTACATCTCCACCTGCCTTGTTTCTGTGATTCTGGGCCCCTCTACCTGCCTCCAGTCTGGGAATTATTGCCTCCTATTTGAAATCTCAGCAGTGATCTCTCATTCACAGACAGGAGGCAGGCCGATGGGCTGGGGAATCACAGACAGGGAGGAGATGATCCAGTATACAGTCCAGCCACTGTGCTCCGAAATCTAATTAGCAGAAAACTTCAAATGCTGATTAAAGAAGAGCAATAAAGTGTTATTTTCACAAAAGGTATACATTTAGTCAGTATTACAGAGTCATTACAGATGAGTTTACTTTACATTACAAAATTGTGTTGACAAGTTCTCTTTATACACTAAAGTCTTGAGTTGTACAATGACAATATATGCCGTTGATTGATCCAGATCGTTTATTACAGACAGTGGTGGCAGCATAACAGAAAGCGTTGCCTTCAGATGTCTTTAGCCAGATCCTGGGTATGGACAGGTT
Organism: Allobates femoralis; assembly: GCA_033576535.1. NCBI lineage: Eukaryota > Metazoa > Chordata > Amphibia > Anura > Aromobatidae > Allobates > Allobates femoralis. The sequence goes on along the minus strand of JARQOC010000007.1, from coordinate 164,795,512 downwards.
ATTCCTGTCCACTGATCTGGTCGGTTGGCATGGAGTGTGGGGCTCCAGTAGATCCTTCAAGTAGCAGGCACCTAAGTTCTTCAAGTCTTTAAAGGACATCAGGCAAATTTTAAGTTTTACTCCATTATTCAGGCAGTGAGTGCAGTGTGTGGAGGATTGGTTTATTGGGGCATGACGAGGCTGAATGGGTATTAACCTAGCTGCAGTATTTTGGTGTGACTGGAGGTGGATTGCTGTGTCTGGGAGGAAGTGGGTGAAGCATGAGAGCGTGACTACCTTGTAGATTCCTCTGGATCTTGGTGTGCCTGTGGATCCTTCCTACCTGTCCACATACTCCATGTACCCAGGAGACATCACAGAAAGAAGGCTCATGTTATTACTCACTAGTGTCTAAGTGACCGCTGGAAGATAGGGGTTAATGTTGACCCCACCGTTATTAATCCCCCTCCCTTGCATTCATACACTTGGACTCTGGATTTAAAAATTCCAGCAATCTAGGTTTTCAAATCCTGGCAGTTCTAAAGGGGCTTGTCTATGGAAGGATCCTTTAGAAAAACAGCTTATAGTTTAAGATGAAGGAAACGCAGGCAGCTAAAGTGAAGATTTAGTACTTTCTGGAAGGCTTGCGGTGCCTAAGCCCTGCTTGCTTGAGCAGTCTGAGGGTCCTTTTGCAGCCTAAGAAGGATTAGGCTCCCCTAAACCAGCAGGGCTATGCACACATTGGGAAAGTTAGCAGCTCCCGCTAATCGCTCCTTCGCTCTCTAATCCACAATCATTTTCTTGCAAATTATCATTTTTATCACAGCTAAATAAGCACATTCTTTATGCTGCAAGAAAGGAGTGTCGGAGCGCAGCTCTGGCTGCAAAAGAAATGCAAACGTCATAACAAATTATTATTAAATCTCAGACGATGTAACGCTGGGGGTGACGGTAAACAGATGCAGAAAAACAACATTTGCATGAGTATCCTGACAATGGGGCTCAAGCTATAACCCTTCACATCCCAGCTGTAATCTCAGTGCTTACTACCTACCTATTAGAAGCAGGTTCTTTGTATTATTACCTCCCCGTCTGGATCATGCAATGACATAACACCTTAGTGCACATTACTACCATATCCATATGACTAAGAGCAGTTGGAGTCACAGGCGACTATACTTCTCTTGGAAAAGTCACATGAGTCTACACAAACTATGGAGAAGTCACTATGAAGAGCCAAAAGAGGCGTATAGAAGAGTCACAGAATACTATGTCTGTCATAGAAGAAGCAAAGGAGATATATTCCTCCTGAAAGAATCACATGATATTATACCTATCCTTGCAGATTCATAGCAGACTACTGCCCTAGAAGAGTCACTGGAATCCTAAAAGAGTCAAATGAGACTACGGCTTCCCTAAAAACAGTCACAGAAGTCTATTCGTGTCCTAGAAGCATTATAGGGGATTATACTTGTTCTGAAAAGTCACTGAAGACAACACCTGCCTAGAAGTGCTACAGGAGATTATGCCGGCCTAAAAGAGGTCACAAATAGCCTTACCTGCTCTAGAAGAGCCAAAGGAGACTACATCTACCCTAGAAGAGTCAAAGGAGACTACACCTGCTCTAGAAGAGTCAAAGGAGACTAACTGTCCTAGAATAGTCACAGGAGACTACACCTGCTCTAGAAGAGCAATGAACTACATTACCTAGAAGAGTCAAGAAGCTAATTAACCTAGAAGAGTCAAAGGAGACTACACCTGCTCTAGAAGAGTCAAAAGAGACTAACCTTGTCCTATAATTGTCACAGGAGACTATACCTGCTCTAGAAGAGTCATAGGTGACTAAGACTGCTCCAAAAAGGCCACAGGATACTTTCGCTGACCTAGAACAGTAATAGGAAACTATTTAGTAGGAGATAGCGGAAAAATGCTCACCACCTCTCAGGGCGTAGAAGAATATCCACTACTGCAAAGCCACGGAGCGCGCTCAATCCTCCAGCTGGTGTGCTCAGCTGAGATGAGATGAAGTGTTTCCTTGTTTTTATGTGATTTTAATGGATACCTAATAAAGATGTTATTTTACCATTAATTCTCGGATTGATGAGCTATGTGATTCTCTTCTTCCTGAAACTGCATAACAGGACACTAAGCCTGTACTGGAAGAATCGCAGAATACTATGCCTGCTGTAGAAGAGGCAAAGGAGACTGAGCCTGCCCTAGAAGAGTAACAGGACACTAAGCCTTTCCTAGAAGGGACACAGAATACTAGGCCTGCTGTACAAGAGTCAAAGGAGACTACACCTGCCCTAGAAGAGTACAGCACACTATATCTGCCCTAGAAGAATCATAGGAGAATATCTGTGCTCTAGGTAAGTAAAATGAAACCACACTTGTTTTAGCTGAGTTACGGGAGTCTATGCCTGCCCTAGAAGAATCACAGGAGACTATGCCTGTGGTAAGAAGTCAAAGGAGATTGTAGATGCCCTAAAAGAGTCACAGGGGACAACATCTTCTTTAGAAGAGACACAGACCAGTGGTGTAACGTGAAGCTCATGGGCCCCGGTGCAAAAGCTCCAACGGGGCCCCCAATTATTACAAATCTTTAACAGCAATAGTCTTTTTGTATGGGCCAAAGGGACTTTTGGGGCCCCTAGGTTCTGGGATTCAGGTGCAATCGCAACCCCTGCACCTGTTGTAGTTACGCCCCTGCAGGAGATTATTCATTCCTAGAAGAATCAACGGAGACTACGTTTGCCCTTCAAGAGTCAAAGGTGCAACACTTGTGGGATAGGGGAAGGAAGATGAGTAAGGACTATGTCCGAAACGCGGTCCGGCTAGGATGCTTTTTAAACTTGTATGTCTAAATAAAGGTCAATGAAAACTTCTATGGACAAGTGGCCCTGAAATTTTTTTTCTGAGAGTCAAAGGTGACAAGGCCAAATCATGGAAGAGTCGCAGAAGACCACAAATGTCCTAGAAGAATTAGAGGAGACTACTCCACAGGCTAATCAAAAGAAAATGTGTTCCTTAATATTAAAATCCTAAATACTTTATGAAAAAATAGCTAAAAACAGTATCACCCCATATGTGATTAGTGAAAAAAAAAAATATATAATGGAAACAAAATAAATGATGAAAATACAATATCACGAGTACGCTAAATATAATGGTGTAGAGTAGACCTTTAAACAAAAATATGATACATACTGTAATTAGATATATGCTCGTCCGAGTTCGGTAATAAAGAGAGACATGGTCTAAAATAAATCTGTCCCTAGGGTAAAAATAAAGCCCTAAAAAGCTGTTTCCTACCTGACAATGGAGTAAAACACCCAAGGTTAATGGCACCCCCATTCCATGTCGACTAGCCCTATTATTCCTGGTAGGTTATATGTCCATTCAATGTAAGACATGATATTGGCTTATAAAACAGGGAAAGTTACTTAGCTCAGCTACTGTAGATTCCTTTCAGCAATCCATTAGGTAGTGTGGTATGGCATCGGCTGCATTGTAAATGACCAGTATGTATTGAAGAGATGGTTATGCTCTGCAAAGTAAATATAGGCATTTTGCTGGATCTTGTAGTTCTATAAGATCCTAATTTAGATACAGGTTTGTGTGTGCTGAGAAAACATGGGTGTCTGACACCTCTCCACCTATGGGTGTATCTCTGGATGCTTAATGCAGGCCATGATTGGTATGTGGCAGTCATAGACTGAGAGTGACACAGAGTCTGCATAGTATGTATGGTGCTAGGCTGTGAACAGAAGCCAGACAGCCCTGCTGTGAGAAGTAGTCTCTCAGAGGTCCTGTATGGACTAACAGCAGAAGGCTGTGTGCTGTGAAGGTCCTGCAAGTGAGCAGCACATGGTGAAGGACCAAGCATGTTTGGAGCCTGCCACACCTCCAGAGAAGGTAATGGACTGCAACCCTGTTATGTTTGCATTGACTGTAAAGCCAAGCATGATGTATGATTAAGTTTGCAGAAAGTGGTTTATGCACTTGATAATAAACCATAATAATAATGACTATATACCCTATAGTAAGTAAAAAAGTTATTAGTTGTAGTATATGAAAAAACATGGGGGACTTGGATAACACCTATTGATTAAAAAGCGTAAAGGCCATCACACCACGACAAGGTGCACCCATCGGGCTACTTTAGTAGGATATCAGTGTGAATAAGGGCAGTGAAGGACGGAATGTGAATAAGAGCAGAGAAGGACAAGACCCAACCTGCAGCACCTGTCCTGGGAAATGATACAGATGAAGTGCCATTTGAGAGACAGGGACTATGCCACTATTTGTACAAAGTACAAAAAAATACGGAAAAAAACAAAAAATGAGCCAGAGCATAAGTTGGTATATGTGCAATAGTAAGAGCATGTTCAGGGCCTTGTCCTTGTCTGCCGTTATTCACATTGGTATCACTGACGCTGGATAAGGTTTTAATAACAGAGTAGGTGCATCCAGATAGGTGCACCTTGTTGTGGTGGGATGGCTTTTATGCTCTTTCATCAAACAATGTTAGTCAACTGTGATTTTCATGTACTATGTCTACCTACCTACCATATTTACTTACTATAGGGTATCTACTCACTTTCTGCTTTGAGTGATTGTTGCTTCCCCTTATTTCTTGTAGCGTCACTTTCTACAGTCGTCTTATGTCAGACTTTGAGGATCTTGTTCACTTCATCTCCTAGATCTGAAAATACTGGATTGATGTAGAGAAGAACACAAAGAAGTTCTCCTTTCAGTCGCCTAATTACAGTTCATCAGAATCAGATAATTAGCACTCATTGTCCACAGGTTAATGATTCTGGCCTCTAAATTATGGAGCAGTGTCCTGTAATCAGAATATTGACCATCATCAATAGTTAAAAAGGCCTAATAGGCCGCAAGAGCGCAGCTCATCACCACCCCGGACAGGCTCCCTCTCAGCCGCTCGTTTGCTTTCAATAATTAGCCTTACTGGATTATCCAATGCAAATCTGTATTGCGTTTACTCTGTCAAACCTCGTTTGTGGTTTAAATGGGAAATTGACATGTGAATAGAATAAATGTTTGTGCACAGGAGACAGAGGGGGCTGCGAGGAGGAGAATCTGCGGAGGATCCTTATTACCGAGGCTTCATGAATTACTGTCCCAGTGCTGGAATCTCACACTCCATGCAACGCCGCAAACGGATGACTTTATCTATACAAGGCCATAGCGGATGTATCTATAGTGGATGTATCAATATAGGATGTATCTATAGGAAATGTATTTATATTGGATGTATCTATAACAGATGTATCTCTAGGGAATGTATCTATTGGGGATGTACGGGAATGTTTCTATACAATACACATCAATGAGTGGAGTACCTATAGGGGATGTACAGGAATGTTTTTATAGAGTACATATCAATGAGACGTACAGACATATACACAGAGAACATACATATTTGAATACACAGAGAACATACATACAGTACATATACACAGAACACATGCATACCTGTGACGCCCCACCAGAGGTACTGCACTCCTCCATTAGAGGGAGAGTTGTGCCTCTGCTCTCCAGGTGCTGGGATGGCGCAGTTGAGCTTCACACGCACACACAAAACACTTAGGGACCCTGAGACGGTAGGTGGACCCAGAGGGAGGACCCAAGCATAGCTGGGAGGGAAAAAGCAGCAGTAGAGCAGAGTATGAACAGACAAGCAGAGGAGTAGTGGAAGTAGAGAAGTAGTAAGGAGGAGGAGGTGTTAGCTCCCACAGGCTGGAGCGCGGTCACGCTCGCCCGGGAGGGAACAACTGACGGATGTGGAGGAAGAACAGAGCCCTTGGGGTACGGAAAGAGACGTAGATCCCTGGCGAGAGAACAGAGGGACTGGTGGACGACACAGGGAACACGGTGCATATGCTGTAGGCCCGGACCGTTGAAACCGGAGGCCCCGAGTTCCTTATGGGAGCTGTGGCCGAGCACCCGACACATCTTGGAGAAGGTGGCCGAACTACGGAGCAGTATCAGGAAGTGGTACAGCTGAGCACCCGTGGCTGTCGGTATCTGAGCTCTGTATGCGGAGGCGCTGAGAGGAGCGGAGGGGCTAACTTATAGCTCTGAGGGACTACCAGAGAAAGAGACGCCCAGTAAGAGAGCGAGAGGAACACCATAAGAGGCTTGACTGCACTGTCATGGAGACAACGCTGAACTGGAGCTTGGCAAAGGGAAGCACCCGGCGGCCATGCTGAAAGAAGTAAGTAAAAGTTATGGAACTCCAGTGTGTGTGAGACTTTCCCTAGCGCGCGACCACCGGCTGCAGAGGCCGCATAACACACCGATGTCACGCTGGATGTAGGGAGACACCCAGCGCTGGACGACAACAGGGGGGGAGAAAGGAGTCCTTGATGCTAAAAAGGGGGAATGGTGACCCTTAGAACAATTCAAAACACGGATCTTCACAGCGGCGCCGCTGGAGAGTAGCGGATAAGGTGAATGAGGCTTTTTCTGACTACACACACCTGTGCAGGTTCAGGAGTGAGTGAATAATGGGAATGGCTATAGCTTAAGGCTATCTTGATGATTGGCTACTTTCTTGATTGCTAATTAGGAGCACTGACATATAATAGTATGGGGGAATGAGGAAGCCAGTGGGCGTAACGCGTGGGGCTCATTCCATCTTTCAACCTTTGCTGCACATGGTCTGGACTAGTCAATGATGACCTTGGAACCCCTTGGTCGCTAAGGGATTTCTTCTAGATGGAATACAAAAACTGAAAAAACGTCTATCAGGTCATATTACTAAAATATGTACATATACTGCCACATCTTCTTATGCACTATTACCTGTGTACCTCTGGGTCTCTGTAATCATTGTTTCTGCAGTGATACTCTTACCGTTGTACAACTATTGTGTGCTTGTACATGCCTCTATTTTTTAGGCTATGATAATAATAGGTGCAATTTAGATGTAAGTTGGTACCTTATTTCTACGTCCTGTGACCATTGTTTTGCAGCACCTCATATGTAGTCAGTGGACTACTTTTTACTTGTGTTTTAAGTGTGTGTCTTTTATATTGCAGTGTTTAATAAAGCTTGTTCAAATTTTGCATTGATCCTGTGTAACTGGTCCTCTTTGGTTTTCTCTCACTCATTCATATCTGAATACTTATAGCTCTGGTGCCTCCTTTTTGTAAAGCCACTCATACATTGGTGTTTGGCACAGAGCTGTGTACTAAGTTATCTAGTGGTGCAAACTTAGATTAGCCATATTTTGGTTTAATCCTTAAAACAATTAGCGCTGACACCTGGCTCCCCTAACGTCCCTATACAATTTCCGCAACTGACGCCGCCAGGAACCTATTCCCTGACTGTCCCCGGACTACCACTACACAGGGCTCAGAGCGGGAGATCACTAGTCTGCCTGGCTAGCAACTAAAGGAACACACCATGGAACAACAAAGAGGGAAAAGATACACTTCGCTTGAGCATATCCAAACAGCAAACCAACAGGCTCCAGGAAAGACTGCTTAGAGCTCTGATGCAATCAGGATCACTTGAACAACTATCACTAGCAATGCATTCTGGGAGTCAACGGAATATATACACAGCTCAATGGATCAGCTGGGTCCTAGTGACCTCCACTTTCACTAAAAGGGAAATGCCTCTTAAAGCGACAGAGACATTTTTTCTTTAGGATGTGGACTGTTTGGCCAAACGCTGGGACCTTCTGCGAGTGACCTTTACAGTCTCATCCGGGCCTCCTGACACACCCGTGACAACCGGGGTGCTGATGACTTAACAATCATCTGCCAAGGTACGAGCTGAACCTTCCTTCCAGCTGCCCTGGGGACCACGCTCCACCTGCGGGGAGTGAAACCATCCAAGCTGCCGGTCATCGTCCCCAGAAGTTCTGAAGCAGCGGCGGCCACACATGGCCTCGCACCGCACGAATATCCCTTTATCCCCGTCATCTAAACTTTTAATTGACACCGCCAGGGTCACAGAGCCAGGGTGTTACCTTGACATCCCCAAGAAAAGAACCGTAAGAACTGGCCCGGTAATGAGTACCCTTGACCCTGGAGTGGGCGTGTCATACCGACATATTCACAGAGCGCATACATTCACTCATATACACAGAGCACATACATATGCTCAGATGTGAATACAAAGAGCACATACTGGTGCATCTCAATGAATTAGAATATTGTCAAAAAGTTAATTTATTTCAGTAATTCAATGCAAAACGTGATACTGTATTATATAAAGTTATTACAAACAGTGATCTATTTCAAGTGTTTTCTTTCTGTTAATGTTGATGATTATGGCTTACAGCCAAAGTAAACACAAAGGTCATTATCTCAAAAAATTAAAGAAGGGAGGATGAAGAGTTAAAAAACCGCGCTGCCGTATTTCATGAGACATCAAAGGGTAAATAAAATATTGATGTATTAGTCAACGTTTTTCAGGGCTCCCTGAAACGCCCTGAAAGATGTCAATATGACATTGATTTTTGATAATATTCTAATTCATTGAGATCCACTAGTACATACAGACATATACACAGAGCACATACATACAGATGTGAATACATAGAGCACATACATAGACTTATACACAGAGCACATACATACAGACATATACAAAGAACACATACATATGTGAATATGACACGCCCACCAGGGCCGTGGTTTACTCGGAAACCGCTTCGGGCAGTTTTCTGGAAAGGTCACGGGGCTGTGACCCGGCTCCATGGCCCTGGCTGTGCCATAAATGGAGGGGACTTATACGGAATTTGGTCGCTGCACACCCATGGTACTTGGCTAGGATGGCTGATGCTGCGGGGCAGGTCCACTGGGGCAGTTGGTGACGCAGCAGAGATGTTGTAGCGCCCCATGGGTGGAGCTGGGGCCCCAGGGCAGTTGATACCATCTATACAGGGTATAAGGAATGGTGGGATGCAGGACTGAGGGCACGAGTAATAATTGGAGGACACAAGAACTGAAGTTTCCTTTATCTTTACTTGATGGTTGATGATGCAGACCGGGGCACTGGTAACAGATGGTAATGGAGATCCAAGTGTGGCGCCCTGCAACGAGTGCGTCACAGGAGTGTATTGCAGCCAAGACAGCAGCAGCAATATTCTCTGACTAAGCAATGACATGGTTAAAACTCAGAGCTCCATACCCTACATGCACATCAGCATAAAGGGCCAATAAGGTCCTGGTGGAGTGTAGAGGTAGAATGTGTAGAAGAGAACAACGGGAGAGAGGAAGCAGGTCAAGGTCTGCAACGTAGGAGAGGGGGCCTGCACGGTCCTGTGCAGCCCCTGGCCATCACCACTGGTTGGGCGCCATTACCCCGGTGCCTCAACAACCGGACTCTGGGCGAATGCATACGGGTCAAAACATCCCCGTGCCCATCTACAACCGGATTACTGGTTCCGAAGCTAGCAGTTGTTCAGCACTGCTATGCAAACCAGGAGTGGAGGGACCGCTCTCCAGAAGCACCCCACCGCCGCCGCACACAGAGTCCTCTTGCCAGCGGAGTACCCACCAAAAGGACCCAAGGCTCCCCACACAATCCGGTTAGAATTCACCAGTAGGGAAATTGAAGCAGCCTTCTTGTACCTGATCTGGCACCCCAAGGCGACAACGGCAACACAACTAGCTTAGAATGGAGGAACATCGCGGAGCTCTGAGAAACACCGGTCATTGCTGAGTCCACCCGGTCCATTATCCGTTAACTGTATACCATGTACTGCCTGCTGGTTACAGTAAAGTACCCGTTACAGAGACTGTCCGTGTCCGTGTCTTTTTCAGAACTGTCTATCTCCGCATAATAGAAGGTAACTGCAGCTGCCTCACAACATCTTGTGCAGCTCCTGGCTCCAGGGACTCCCGCTCATCCTGTGGGGAGCGTTCTATCTTGCTGCATCCCATCCCCCGGAGGCCCAAGCAGCGCCGGTGGACATCACCGGAACACTCACAGGTGGCGTCACGACTTGAAACAACCTTTTAAATCTGTTCAGCCAACACTTTAGAATCTGGACCACCGGGCCCCACTTCAGCAGGCGCGATTCCGTGACAGGAGGAAGAAGCTTTGCCTGCTCCGTGAAGTCCCGGTCACTGGTCTGGTCCCGACACAAGCAGCTGGGAAGCAATTGGGGATCCACCTAGCCAGGCGGGTTTAGAGGCCTTCCTTCTGTGCGGTGCGGTTTGGTCCTCGCTGCCTAAAGTTTTGCTGCAGCCCTCTTCCTGCATGTCTAGCCATTACCTGTATGGCAGGCAGCTTGAGCCTATTACAGGTGTCGCTCCTCGGTGGCAGCTCCAGGCTCTGGTATGCTGCTGTGCCGCCGGGTAATTAGTGGGGCCAGGAGACTTGCAATCCTCTGTCCTCCGGATTTAGCTGCCGGGACTTCAGTACCTGAACAACCATGGACTGCGGCATCTAGTTTCTAGTGCTTTCCTCCGGGGCGTGCTCAGTCACAGCTCCACTCCCCAGGTTCTCCTCATCCTCTCTCTTCTTCCCTCTTACTAGTGTCTCACTGTCCTGGGACGAGCTCCAACTGGCTCCAGTCCCCAGGACGTCTCTACTGTTCTCTCAATCAGACTGTCCGTCTAACCCTCTTTCCGGTCAGAATTTATAGGGAAGCTCCCCTAAAACCGGGTTCAGAGCTCCCCCTTCTGGTCTGGAGTCAGGACAAGTGTTGGATGTTGGTGTTACCTGACAAGGGGACCCCTTCTTCCCTCCAGGCATGACATCCCCCCCCTCCTCGAGAGGGAAGCAATGCCACTGTGGCAACCGGACTTCTGAGGTGCCACAAATACACAGAAAACAGACATACAGACATATACACTGAACACATATATTACAGAGCACATACATAGAGATGTGAATACACAGAGCACATACATAGAGATGTGAATACACAGAGCTCAGACATACAGACATATACAAAGAGCACATACATACAGACATATACAAAAAGCACATACATAGAGAAGTAAATACACAGAACACATACATACAAACATACATAGAGCAGATACACATACGTTTATGTGGAGCCCACTGGGACGGGGTACTCGGTACCGGACCGGGGTATCTGCTGGGGATGTCACGGCAGTCTTGGTCCGGACAGTGTCCCGAGCCCACAAGTAATGGGGGGATATTTACAGGGGAGTTTGTGGTCAGGGTGACCACCGCTGGTGCAGAACCTCCGGGGATTATGTTTGTCAGCTGGTGATGTAACGGCTCCCTGCAGGTAGAGCCTGGTTCCCCGGGGCAGGGGTAGTTAAAGTCTATGATTGATGCTATGGATGTTGCAGGATAGGGGTGGTAGTAGAGGTGATGGCCAGTTAGAGGGAACATAGGGTTGGAGCACAAGGATCACACAGACTCACGGTTTTGAAGTTTTCCAAGTCTTTACTGCAGATGTTCTTTAGCAGAGTACTGTCCACGGAGTCTGTACCAGGGCCGGGTGGCTCCCACCCTGTCCGGGTCCTCAGCTTCCCACTGCTGCGCTGTGTGTGTGTGGCCCTGCTTTAGCTAGGCTGCTGGTCCTGTCTCTCCTCACAGGTACCCCCTTTTGCTAGGCAACTTGAGTCTTTCTGTGTGCTTCTGACCCCTCCATGTTGCTTCGCTGAGGTACAGTGTAGATCTATAACCTCCACTATTCCGGTGTTTACTGCGCTGCGTCTTTCAGTCACAGATTCGGATCCGGTATCCGGTCTCTGCGCTCCTCCGGGGCGAGTTATGAGGTAACTCAGTCTCCCAGATGTGTTCCTCTGTTTCCTAAACTCCTCTCTTCAGACCCTGGCTAGGCCTGGAATTGAGTAGCAGACTGTGGAGAAGCCTGAGGCAGCCTCTTTACACCACAGTCTTCCTTCCTCAGTTCTCCCAGGACTAATTACTTACTCTTGACACTAGAATATATAGGGGAGCTGCTTTAGCTCCCCCTTCTCGCCTAGAGGCGCTAGTACAGTGTCAGGTGTTGTGTGGGGAGTGAACCCAGGTTGGTGTTACTGTGGCACATTATCCCCCGGGGTGCCACATTTACACATATCACATACATGTATACACAGAGCACATGCATACAAACATATGAATTCACAAAACGCATGCACACAGACACTTGTATACATAGAGAACATATGTACAGACACTTCTATAAATTGCATATCCATACAGACACATGTATACCCAGAGTGCATACATACAGACATATGAATACACAAAGTGCATATGTGGCGCCCCACTATGTAGGTGCCATAGAGGGTTACTGCACCCGTAAAAGAGGTGTAGTCACCCCAGCTGCAAGTAGATTGATGAGTGGTAGGCGGAACCCTAAACCCACATCCCACATTAGACCAGGCAGTGGGATGGAACCCGAGAGGGTATATAGTTACCTCACGGGGAGAAAGCAGGGCGGTCTGTCTTTGGCTGTAGGTCCTAGGCCGTCGGCCCTCGCCTCCGGGTTGGAGAGCTAGGAGAGATCCAGGCAGGGAGCCTGCGGCAGGAAGGAGGGTCTCCTCGGCTGAGGGACCCAAGGACAAAGAGAACAGATCCCAGACAGAGGATAGAAGGGAGCAAGAAGCTCAGAGGGGAGTTCGCTCAAAAAAGAGAAACCGGGTACCGGAGCCCGCACCTGTAGGAACTTCTATGGCCTGCAGAAAATCTGCAACACGGGGGTATCTCCAGATATGGCCCTGATTCCTAAGCGACCATTAGAGGGGACCAGACTCTGCTGGCCCGCAGCAGTGATCGATAGAAGGTTACCCGACGGGAGCAAGGGACGGAAAGAGGAACAGCAGGAGGTCAGATTTACTCTATATGAGGTCAGGTTTCACACTACTACTGCTACTGGGAAGCAAGGAAGAAAGGGAACCAGAAAGGCACATAAAGGGGATTCCGTCCATCTACCAGAGATCCGCTTGCAGCCACCCGTAGCCACTTGTCATTGTAACATCATACTGCACTGAGGACTGTAATGACTCTGCTAAGTTCCAGTAAAGTACCCGGTGAAGTGACTTTTGACTTTGCTGCATCTTTCTTTGCATGAACTCATTCCTTCTCCAGGAATTGCTGCCCCAGAGGTCCCAGTCCTGCCTGCGCGGCCGCCATTCCCCGTGACACAATTAACCCTTTTGCCGCCTGATAACCGAGTACCCCACGCCCTGGGGCGCATCTCATACATACAGCCACATATATAAATAGCAAACATACACACAGACTCATGTATAAACAGAGCACATACATATAAACACTTGCATACACACAACACATACATGAAAACACAAGTATGCAGAGAGCACATGCATATACACATACATATACATGAAGTGCATACGCACAGATACATGTATACAGAGCATATTCAAAAAGACATACAGTGGATCAAATAAGTATCAAACACGTCACCAATTTTCTAAGTAAATTTATTTCTATAAGTGCTATTGACAGGAATTTCTCGCCAGATGTTGGTAACAACCCATCCAAATGACACAGACAAAGAAATCAAACCATAGATGTCCATAAATTACCGTATATACTCGTGTATAAGCCGACCCGTGTATAAGCCGACCCCCCTACTTTTGCCCCAAAAATCTGGAAAAAACCTATTGACTCGTGTATAAGCCGAGGGTGGACCTCAGCACAGGTATATAGCCCCCAGCAGTGTGGTATACAGGCCCCCCCAGTGGTAGTACATAGGAGCCCCAGCAGCCCCAGTGGTAGTATATAGGAGCCCCAGCAGTATACAGGCAGCCCCAGCAGTATACAGGAAGCCCCAGCAGTATACAGGCAGCCCCAGCAGTATACAGGAAGCCCCAGCAGTATACAGGCAGCCCCAGCAGTATACAGGCAGCCCCAGCAGTATACAGGCAGCCCCAGCAGTATACAGGTAGCCCCAGCAGTATACAGGCAGCCCCAGCAGTATACAGGCAGCCCCAGCAGTATACAGGAAGCCCCAGCAGTATACAGGCAGCCCCAGCAGTATACAGGAAGCCCCAGCAGTATACAGGCAGCCCCAGCAGTATACATGCAGCCCCAGCAGTATACAGGAAGCCCCAGCAGTATACAGGCAGCCCCAGCAGTATACAGGCAGCCCCAGCAGTGTACAGGCAGCCCCAGCAGTGTACAGGCAGCCCCAGCAGTATACAGGCAGCCCCAGCAGTATACAGGCAGCCCCAGCAGTATACAGGAAGCCCCAGCAGTATACAGGAAGCCCCAGCAGTATACAGGCAGCCCCAGCAGTATACAGGCAGCCCCAGCAGTATACAGGAAGCCCCAGCAGTATACAGGAAGCCCCAGCAGTATACAGGCAGCCCCAGCAGTATACAGGCAGCCCCAGCAGTATACAGGCAGCCCCAGCAGTGTATACAGCCCCAGTGGTAGTATATTGCAGCCCCCGCGGTAGTATACAGCAGCCCCAGTAATCCAGGGCCCCCCCAGCGTCTCTCCGTTCACCTGAAAAGCAAACTATACTTATCAGTGTCCGCTGTCCGCGCCCGCTCGCATCTGCCGACATCGCGATCCTCCATCTTCATGCGGCGTCTTCCTGTTTCCTGTGCGCGTCGCAAGGAATGACGTCATTGCTGCGACGAGCACAGAAACAGGAAGACGCCGCATGAAGATGGAGGATCGCGATGTCGGCAGCGGCGGGCGCGGACAGCGGACACTGATAAGTATAGTTTCCTTTCCAGGTGACCGGAGAGAGGCTGGGGGGGCCCTGGATTACGGGGGCTGCTATGTACCGATGTATACATCGGTATACAGCACTGACTCGCGTATAAGCCGAGGGGGGTACTTTTCAGCCCAATTTTTGGGCTGAAAAACTCGGCTTATACGCGAGTATATACGGTATGTGTAATAATAAGAAATGACACTGGGAAAAAGTATTGAACACGTCACTGAAATGTATGTAATCCTTGTTACTTCGGCCTTTGTTGGTGGTGAAGCTCCAGACGCCACCTGTATTGAGACATTGGTAATTTGGGAAATAAAATATGCAAATTGTCTCTTCAGAGAGGAAGAAGACAAACCCCCATTTAGCCTTTCATACAACCTGAACCCAGATTCATAGCCTGTCAGGAAGATGGGAGTTACCCACAGCCTGTCAGGATGATGGGAGAGTTATCAACTGCCTGTCAGGATGATAGGAAAGTATTGTTATTCCCCAGGGAAACAGCCCAAATAGCCCCCTTTTATCTGCAATCAAGGTGCCAACAACACAGGCAATGTGCTGCCTTCTGGACTCTCATCCTTCAAAGGAATAATGTCACGCCCCTGCGACCAGGGTGGCCACAGGTAAGAACTGCAGCCAGGAGCGTGGAGACAGTTTTACGCAAGGTCCTGCTGCTCAAGTCCTTCGGCTCCCGGCTACAGAACACCAGGCGGAGGGTAAGTATAAAAGTCTTTATTATTTTTAATTCTTTTGTCATTCTTTTGCATTGGGGCTGTGACAGATGTCACACAGGGGAGGAGGGACAGGATTCTTCCTCCCCTCTGTGAACAAGTAGCCCTATAAAAAAACACAGTGTGTAAATGCACTGCGTTTTGTTACAGGGCTTTTTTGCACGAGTGAAACACACTGAAAAAAGTGCTGTGTGTGAACACAGCCAAAGACTCTGGGTGAGAAGGAGTCAAGTGTTGGTGCAATATTAATAAATGGAAGAAATACAAAATGAGTGTCAGTCAACATCGATCTGGAGCTCCATGCTAAATCTCACCTCGTGGGGTATCCAGGATCATAAGGAAGGTGAGAGATCAGCCTAAAACTACACGTGGGGGAACATGTTAGTGATATCAAGGCAGCTGGGATCACTGTCACCAAGAAAACCATTGGTAACACATTATACCATAATGGATTAAAATCCTGCAGTGCTCGCAAAGTCCCATTGCTCAAGAAGGCACATGTGCAGGCCCATCTGAAGTTTGCCAATGAACACCTTGGTGATTCTGAGAGTGATTGGGAGAAGGTGCTGTGGTCAGATGAATTGAGCTCTTTGGCATTAATCCAACTCACCATGCTTGGAGGAAGAGAAATGCTGCCTATAACCTAAAGAAGACTGCCCCCACAGCCAAGCATGGAGATGGAAACATTATATTTTGCGGGTATTTCTCTGCTAAGGGCACAGGACTACTTCACCGCATCAATGGGACAACGGGTGGAGCCATATACCATCAAATCCTGAGTGACAACCTCCCTCCGCCAGGACATTAAAAATGGGTCGTGGCTGGATCTTCCAGCACAACAATGACCCAAAACATACAGCCAGGGCAACGAAGGAGTGGCTCAATAAGAAGCAAATTAAAATCATGGAGTGGCCTACCCAGTCTCCAGACCTTAATCTCATAGAAAATTTATGGAGGGAGCTGAAGCTCCGAGTTGCCAAGCAACAGCCTCAAAATCTTAATGATTTAGAGATGATCTGCAAAGAGGAGTGGACCAAAATTCCTCCTGACAAGTGCACAAACCTCATCATCAACTACAAGAAATGTAACTGATCAAATACTTATTTTTTTTCTGCAAAGTGCAAATACATTTATATAATTTAGACAATGTGATTTTCTGGATTTTATTTTTGATATTCTGTCTCTCACTGTTAAAATTAACCTCCCCTAAAATGATAGACTGTTCATGTGTTTGTCAGTGGGCAAACTTACAAATCAGCAAAGGATCAAATACTTATTTCTCCCACTGTAATTGTAAATGATGAAGTCAAGATGACAGCCATTTATAAGTGAGACATATCCGACTATACAAAGTGTAGTGAGAGGCTGTACACCGCCATAATGTCACACAATTACCTCTTTACTGCCAAAACAAATGTCACAGATGGAAAAAGTGACACTGAATCAGGAATGTCACAGGTGATCGATTCATGTTATAGACCGGGGGGCTGCGGCAGCGATAACACAAAACTAATATTGTCACTTTCCTCTCTTCATGCTTCTGACTAGCGAGTGATGGATACGTGTAAGTTGCCATGTCGTTTCTTCTTTGAGCCTGGGCGGGCAAGCATGGCAAATGGAGTGTTTAGGATTAATGATATCGAAAATGATAGAGAGAAGATTGAAAATTCCCTCATTCCTGAAGCATGTAGATTGGAATATACCTAGGAGCTATGTCTGTCTCCAGCTGCCTGAGAAGGTCCCTTCATAACCTTCCACCTTTATAGAGACGTCCTATTACCTTCCGAGTCATCGCGCTTCATCAGCCTGTGCAATATTACAAGAAACCACTGAAAGTTCCAGAAGTTGCCGCATCTCGATATTAACCCTTTGCTACTGCAGAGTCAGATCTAATTTCCTTTCTTATAGGTCACTGCACATATTAAATAATGATCCGAAAAGGTCAATTTTTAATTTTTTAAATATTATATTACTGGATTACGGTATATTGATATTTCCCAGTGCAGAATCGGCATCTTTAGGATGTGATGAGCTAACTTTATACATATATGTAAAGCTTACAATAAAGGGGGTTTTTATACTTGCGTTACTGAGGTTCAGGAGTGTAGTCCATGGGCTTCCACTATAGATGACAAAACCTTAGGAAATCCTGCGCCGTTCTCCAGGATCAGCAGAACAGCATGCAACCCAAATATTGGGTTGTCTCCTCCATCAATGTGTGCAAAGGACAAAACCATGGAAAGCTGCATGAAAACCAGCAAGCTGCGATTTTGTGTCCGGGACAAAAACCCGAACTCTCCCGAATCCTCCCAGACAGATGGAAACCAGATGGCAAATATAATAGTATAGGAATACTATGGGGCCGAAATCGGACCTTGGGCTGTCCTGTTCACACCGGACAGCCCTGGATCACGAAAACCGTGGTGTGAAGCCACCCTAACAGTAACTAAAAGTAAAATCTCTTTCCCCTTCTTACTCCATCTAGACATTCATTGATAGTCTCATTGCTTCCCGTCAAGTACATGTTGTTCCAGTCACTGTCAGTCACTTCTTAGCTTGGCGTATTAGTATTAGAGGATTTTTTTTTACAATTCTTGAAAATTATTACTAAAGGATCCCTGCTCAAATTGGAAAGGACAAATTGACCTCTGTCACTTCAACTGTCTACAGCACATAGCCTCTGATCTCAGCAGCAACAGACGAAATATGTGCAAGTGACTGCTGAGGAATGACTGTAGAAGTCAAGATATCAGCCCATACTATCTATTCACTTATATAGCTCCATTAATTCCACAGTGCTTTACATACATTAGTTAGAAAGTTTCTTCACTCCTGGGGAACCCCTTTCAATGTTCCTAATGTGACTAGTAAAAATAAAGCATTCCTACCACCCGGACAGGCACTGTCCCATGCTCTGAAGTCCATCAGCAGACACTCACAAGACAGCACAATGTATACAGCGCTCGGAGTGGAGCCCCCTCAGAAGGTCAATATGCTTTTGATAACTAGACAAATTAGGAACTTGAAAAATGGGTTAACCAATAGTGGACAGCCATTTTAATTTACAGCAGAACATACCACCAGAACAGGAGATGAGGGAGCACAATAGGAGAATCTTATTTTGTTAAAATAAGACAATCATTCCATTGGTGCTGTCTGGTCGCCACAGTGGTAGTTAACTCCATCAGTCCTAATACCATGTCTGAGGAGAATTCAGGTATCCTATGACGGACTTCCTATGCATGCAGGGCCGGCGTTGGGGTGGGCAGACTGGGCAGTTGCCCAGGGCCCCCACTCTCTTAGGGGCCCCAAAGGAGCTGAACTGAAAATAGCAACAAAACAGTAAGCAAAATTAAAAAATGCACATATTTGGTATCGCTGCGTTCGTAAGAATCTAAGCTATCAATATATGAAGTAAACTAATCCAATTGGTAAATGGCGTAACGGGAAAAAAATAAAAACGTCAGAATAATGTTTTTTGGGCCACTACGTTGTTACAATAAAATGCATTAAAAGGTGATCAAAATGTTGTATCTGACTCAAAATGGTATCAATAAAAATGTCAGCTCAGGGCACATAAAGTAAGCCCTCAAATAGCCCTGTATCTTCAAAAATTAAAACATCATGGGTCTTGGAAAATGGCGATTAAAGCAAATTTTATCTTTTTTTTTTTTATTTATTTTTTTTATGATTGAAATAAAAAAATGGTCAGGTTTCTTCTTATTCTGACCTAGATAATCAACTTATGAAGTCACTTTTACCATTAGCTAACATGATAAATAAAAAACTCCAAAAAATTGTGGAATTGCACTTTTTTTTTTCAGTTTCAAAGCACTTGGAATTTTTTCTCATTCTCAAGGTACATTTTGTGGTAAAATGAATGATGTCAGTCAATAGTACAACTCATCCTGCAAAAAACAAGCCCTCGTACGGCTATGTGGAAGAATAATAAAAAGTTATGGCTCTTGGAAAAGGTGAGGAAAAAGAAAAAACGAAAAATCGCTCAGGGTGCCTTCACATTTGCGTTTGGAATGCAGCGCTCCGAACGCAGCCAAACGCTTGCGCACATGCGTTCCTATGTTTTAACATGTGTTCGGTTGCGTGTGCATTCGGATGCGCACAATTTTTGCGCCCTCCAAGCGCACTCCGAACGCAGCTTGTTGCATTTTTTTTGTGCGGGCGCTTATTTTATCTGCAAGCGCCCGCAAGCGCACAAACCATTCATTGAAGTCAATGGATCCACAGTGTCCTCCGCACGACAGCGCAGGAGAACGCTGCGGATCTCATTGAAATCTCTCCCGTGGCCGCCGGTGATCAGCGGCGGCCACCGGGAGATCAGCAGGAGCCTCCACTGATCTCCCGCCGGTGTCAGCACGGGAGATTTGAAGATACAGGTGATCTGACAGCTGTTTAAATTTCCCACTCCAACACCGAATAGATGAGGCCGGCGCGGGAGATTTGAAGCAGCGATTAGCTGTTTCTTATATCCTGCACTGATATCATCTATTCGGTGTCGGTGCGGGAGATTTAAACAGCTGTCAGATCAGCTGTATCTTCAAATCTCCAGCGCTGATACCGGCGGGAGATCAACTGTGGCCGGGAGGAGGAGATCTCCACACCGCTGATCTCCTCCTTCCGGCCGCCCGAGACAGCTGATTGGCTGGCCGGGCTAATACTAATGTGAATGCATCCGGAGATTCTCCGCTGCGTTCACATCAGTATGGGATGCGTTTGCGTCTGCATGCCATACACATGCAGATACAAACGCAATTGTGAAGGCACCCTTAGTGGTAAAAGTTATAAAATCCTTGTAATTGTCATATAATAGTAGCAGGAGCGCCCCCCACAGGCTTCAATCTTCACATGTTCATGATGGGAATAATTAGAGTTAGGGGACCTCCTTAATTCCTACATTTGTAGCCAGTTATCAGGCAGAACTTACAGGGCATTAAAGGGGATGTCCAGGATTAATAAGAAATTAGTACACTCTTTCAAAAACAGCACCACCCCTGTGTACAGGTGGCATGTGGTATTACAGCATAGGCCCATTCCCTTCAATTAAGCTGAGCTGCAATATCACACACTACCTGTAGACTGGGGTGGCGCTGTTTTTGAAAGAAATCAGTCATGTTTATAGAATTCTGGATAACTCCTTTAAAATTATTATTTCCACTAGTGACCGCAGAACAACACAAGACACCAGGATGGGGCTCAATTCAAATGTATTTTTTTTATAATATGAAGAATATAGCAGATCTTTGTTAAAGATGACATTTAAGTAGATGATCCTATGGAAACATTCCTCTTACTGACTCTCCAGTTTGTAAATCCTATTTTGTTAAACACTTGTAGGTAATTTTTAACCAATATAAGGAGTCTTGTGTTCACAATCCCCATCTCTTGGTCAGAGGATGAGAGGTTAGAAAGAGCGACCCTCCCTGGAGGAGCCGTCCTGTATGACACAGACAATGATGGGAATGGATGTGTGTGTCTATGTGGGTGTGCTCGGTGTATACATGTAATAAATTGTGTTTGCGTCACATACCGTGTGTTGCGTGTATGTAACATCCACATTTATAAATCCCAGCAGCACAGATGAGAGTTCCTAGGTGTAAACAGGTCGGCAATCGCCCAACAAACGAGCAAAATGCGGTTCATCATCGGGTGATCGGATGTTTATGTAGAAACAAAAATCTTTGCTCTCGACAGCACATCGCCGGCTGCAAACTGCAGAAGTGCTGCCGATAACAAGATACTGTAGAGGACAGATTGCTCTACCGGTGATTGCTCTGCACCCATCATTCTTCATCATCCTGTGTAAAAAGGCCGGAAACAAGCGCTGAATGATTTGAATATTATAAATCGCACTCATTCACAAATTCATCTGTAAAAATGAAAAAAGAAAAATTTTGTGGAAAAAAAAACACTTTTTCATTATTACGGATCAATTTGTGAAACATCTGGGGGTTCAAAGTGCTCACCACCCATCTAAATAAGTTCCCTGGGGGGGGTCTAGTTTCCAAAATGGGGTCACTTGTGGGGGAGCTCCAATGTTTAGGCACACAGGGGCTCTCCAAATGCGACATGGTGTCCGTTAACAATTTGAGCTAATTTTCCATTCAAATTGTTAGCGGACACCATGTTGCGTTTGCAGAGCCCCTGTGTGCCTAAACATTGGAGCTCCCCCACAAGTGACCCCATTTTGGAAACTAGACCCCCCCAGGGAACTTATCTAGATGTAAAGTGAGCACTTTGAACCCCCAAATGTTTCACAAATTGATCTGTAATAACGAAAAAGTACTTTTTTCACAAAGATTGTCTTTTAGCCTAACTTTTTTCATTTTCGCACGGGCAAAAGGATAAAATGCATCCTAAAATTTGTTGGGCAATTTCTCCTGAGTACACCGATACCTCATATGTGGTCATAAACCACTGTTTGGGCGCACGGCTGGGCTCAGAAGTGAAGGAGCGCCATTTCACTTTTTGAATGGAAAATGATGGTAGCTCAAAAAGTCAAATTGCACTCCTTCCCTTCTGAGCCCTGCCGTGCGCTCAAACAGTGGTTTATGACCACATATGAGGTATCAGTGTACTAAGGAGAAATTACCCAACAAATTTTAGGATCCATTTTATCCTGTTGCCCATGTGAAAATTAAAGAATTGAGGCTAAAAGAACATTTTTGTTAGAAAAATTAAAATGTCCATTTTTTTCCTTCCATGTTGCTTTAGTTCCTGTGAAGCACCTGAAGGGTTAATAATCTTCTTGAATGTAGTTTTGAGTAGCTTGAGGGGTGCAGTTTTTGGAATGGTGTCACTTTTGGGTGTTTTCTGTCATGTACACCCCTCGAAGGAACTTCAAATGTGATGTGGTCACTAAAAAAAATGGTTTTGTAAATTTTGCTGGAAAAATGAGAAATTGCTGATAAACTTTGAACCCTTATAACTTCCCACCCCAAAAATTTTTTTTTACAAAATTGTGCTGATGTAAAGTAGAAATGTGGGAAATTCTATTTATTAACTATTTTGTGTCACAGAACTCTCCGGTTTAGCAGAATAAAAATTCAAAATTTGAAAATTGCTAAATTTTCAACATTTTTGCCAAATGTTTGATTTTTTCACAAATAAACGCAAAAATTATCGACCTAAATTTACTACTAACATGAAGCCCAATATGTCACGAAAAAACTATCTCAGAATTGCTAGCATCCATTGGAGCGTTCAAGAGTTATTACCTTAAAAAGGGACACTGGTCAGAATTGACAAAAATGCCAAGGTCTTTAGGGTCAAAATAGGCTGGGTCAAGAAGGGTTTAAGGTACCGTCACACGTGGCAATATGGCTTCCATATCGCTGGCAATTTGACGTGAGCGCGCACGTTTCGGGAACTTTTTTACACATCGCCGTTGCCCTGTCACACATAGAGATCTTGCGTACCATCTCCGGCAATCCTGCGTTCTGGAAACCCCCTGCCGCAGACCGGAAGCAATTTCACATATCCACATCGCCACCAAATCTGCACGTCACACGCCTCCAACGTATCAGCGATGTGGGCGTAGAGTGTGAGCGCGCCGAGGAGACAGGCATGCCAGAGTGTTGTACACCGAGCCCCTACCACTCCGATTGGCCAACACAACTGCATCGCCATTGGTCAGCCTTGTCAAGAAGTCTGCCCACTACATGACTCATTTGCCCTTGCTACTATCTCGCTACTGCACGCTCGTATCATGTGTTGCGGCTTCCAAAAGACACTTTGCCTTTGCCAAACTGCCACACAGGACGGTTCGTCTGTAGCACTGTGGAGTACCCCATGAATGGCTATGTGTGCGTCTGTTGTTTCCTTAGGTAAGCTGAAAACAGCACTCTGGACATATCTGAATGGATTGTGTGTGGTCCAGGCTGAACTATGTGTGTGCTTACTGATGTGGACCTCCATCCTCCACAAACACAATACAAATATGCATGTGTGTTGACACATACCCATGTGCAACATATCATAACATATTCTGAAGGAGACACAGTGTGAGCATAGAGTATTGGCCAATGGACTGGAACTGTGTACTGGACATTAGCCCACAATGCAGCTGGAACCCCTAACGACCATTGGGGTGTCACATACCCCTGTGCACAGCTTAATGCTATGTGAAACTGCCCTGTATTTAAAAGTAAAGACAGACACAGGTAGTTCTGATCAGAATTTGTTTTAGGCCTTTTGTGCACATTAACATAAAATACAAGAACATAATGAACAAAAGCCAAAGTGTTAACATCACACACATAATAGAAATGTTGGATAAAACAATGGGATTAATTTGCGAAGAAAATTAAATAAAAATAACAAAATGCAAACAAAAAAATGGGAATTCAAAAATTACTATTAAAGTGGAAAACATAATTAAAAAATAATATCAAGGTGCAGCCACACAGCTGACTACACCCTCCTCCGGCTAGTGGTGCCTGGCAACCCCAGCCACCCTACACGTGTTCTTGCTGCCAGGCCACTGCCCCAGGGCCATTGAAGTAGGAGCAGTAGCTGTCCCTGCTGCTCCTGGCATCCTGCGGACTCTGACCCTGGCTCAGCAGCTGGAGTGGTGCCAGACCAGGATCGGTTGCATGCCACGCCCCGGGACGGACTTCCCCTGTAGTGGAGTCCACTGAATCCACATAACTTGCTGGAGTGTATGATGCAGTATCCCTACGACGCAGGACGTTATGTAGCAGACAACATGTCAGCACTACTATATCAATAGATTTCAGTTTCATACTCAAAGGCGTATGAAAGATGCGGAATCTATTGGCCAGGATCCCGAACGCATTTTCAACCACATAGCGAGTCCGGGATAGCCAGTAATTGAAAGTGCGCTACTCAGAAGTAACAGTCCTCTGGAGATATGGCCGAAGTAGGTGAGCAAGAAGTGGAAAGGCTTCATCCCCCACAAATGCAAAGTTGAGATGATCGGTTGTCTCATCACTTGAGGGCAAGTTCAGAGCACCTCTCCTCAGTTCTTGGCCAAAGGAGCTATGCCCAAACACACCCCCATCTGAGATATGGCTGTTCATGCAAACATCCACGTAGAGGAACTCATAGTGAGCATCCACAATGGCCATGAGGATCACACTAAAATAACCTATGGTACCTTTACACGCCGCTACCAAAGGTAGCAACAGGTAGGCACCGCACATGCACGCGCGCGTTTTCAACGGTTGCTAACGGTACCTGATACCTCATTTACATGCCACCACAAGGTGCTCCACAGAAGGTATTTTCGTTCCCTGGAAGTGCCGACGGGTGCCGCAGATTACCTTCTGTGGAGCACCTTCCCTGATTTACACACCGCCACCACAAGGGAATCTGGGCGTACATATTGTGCGCTGTTACTACCTAGGCGTGACAGAGTTGTGTATTACGCGGCGTTCGTACGGTGATTGGACAATGCAATAACATCATGATTGGCCAGCCAGAGCAGGGAGGCTGGCTAATACATGATGCTATAGCAAATGTGTAGTGACTGGTCATCTCGTTAAATATGCCGCACTGTACAGGGACAGCCAATGGGTGCACAGTAGTCCCCACCAATGATAGCTGATGGGGAGTGATATACATGACGCTGTAGCACGCCCCAGGTAACTCAAATACCGTACCTGTGCCCCGATTACACGCCGCTACCATAGGGGTTTATACCTGCTTGTTTTTCAGAACGGCTGAAAGACAGGTATCCAAAGAGACAGGTGGCAACAACCCGAATTACACACCGCTACCTCGCGGTGTTTTGAAGGTAAAAGGTACAATTGTCTCCGTCACCTGCCGGTTTCTACCTTTCCGTAGCGGCGTGTAAACGTACCATTATAGTTTAGAAAAAAAGACCCGCTGTTTGGGGCGTTGAGTGATCCTCACGTGCTTACCATCCAATGCCCCACCGCAGTTTGGAAATTGCCAGCGATCTTCAAATTCATTCTGCGGGGGCTGGGGAGGGGCTGGTAAATGCAAAAAGGATGGCACAAGGCACCTCAAGATGGCCTCACACGTCTTGGGTATGAGGTGACTCAGCAGTGGCCGCGAGACTGCTGCAGAGTATTGCAGGTCCGTCATCGATCGACCTGTTGCCAGGAACCTCAAAGTTACAGCCAACCGCTCCTCAGGTGGCACAGCTCTACACATCACAGTATCCGCACGGGCTGTCCATGGCCGAATGCCGTCCAATAGGAACTTGAATGAGTTCTCGGCCATACAGAGATAGCTCCTGAAGTCATGCAGACTCCTGTCCTCCCCTGGGGAAATGTAGAAAAAATAAAGGTAAGACATAACTTAAATGTGACAACTCAGCAAAACCAGCAAATATTCACTTGCCTACATACATCCTACACATACAAGGATCCAAACCAAGGTTCCTAAGTAGTGGCCAGCCCCCTCTGAAATAGCCAACATTCACACAACATACAATAACATTGTTAGCCCAACAGAAACACACACACAATGTGGTGAGAAAAAATACAATCCACATTAACTACGTGACTATACCCAATTCACATTGTCATTAACCCCCAAACATATTGTAGACCATCATGTGTCGAAATTACATTACTACATTCCTAATACTAATACTACAAATTTGGCTCCATACATGTACATTTGTAGACACCACACCCAAATCCATAATGGCAACACGTTTTACATGCATGGGTATAAACTTAGCCATGTGAAGCCAACATTACACACTGCATGAGGCACCATAAACAAACTACATCCCTGTTCATTGTGATACACTGCTGCTTAATGGCCCTCACACATGCACAATACTGCAAACACAGTCAAGGTGGCGCATCAACACTACACATCCAGTTTGTGTGGGCAAGTACGGATACATTCATCATGACTGTGTATGTTGACCAGACAACATCATTGACACTACTTCTGGACACATCACACAATATAAAACACAACATGTAAGCACAATGATAGGGAGATGCACCATTGTGTAACCATGCATACACTTGTTGTTAACAATGAATACAAGTTCACACATCTGAGTCTAGGCTGCACTCACCTGGAGGTGTATTTGTGCTCGACCACACAGTATACATGGATGTTAACTTATAAGAGTGAATACAAAACACACTTAAGCATCGTAGATGTGACGTCTGAAGAGCGCTACTTAACCAATGACTCTGGCCAGCTAGCTCGAGACGCACTGGTGTGGCTTCTTTTTATACGCTACGCAGCCAACAACAGCGCACGGGTGTCATCAAATACACGCACCTGCGTCGGCGTATACACGCCCGAAGCATTTGATTTGTTCATTCTGTGGCGTTTTGATTGGTTGCTGGTCCATTTAAAAAGGGCAGTGTTGAAAGCACTTGTGTGTTGCAAAGTCATATGCAACATCAAGGTAGCGTCTGTTCAAGCAGACTCTGCTGGTCAGACGGTAGGTATTGCGCTGTCCATGCCTTCATCAACTCCACAAGTCTGTGTATTTGTCTCCTACCACCACCTACTGGCCCATATGAAATGTTTCATACAATAGTATTGTTTCTGTAGCGGTACATGGATGTTGTTTGTGTGTTTTATGTAGGCATGTTCTGGACGTCAATGTCATGTGTCACACATCATGTGTCACAACACATTTCATCTGCGTAATCTACTGTGATGCGCTTTGTCTACATAATGCTGCAAAGAACGGCTAAACCTGTACTGTTGCCATAAAACAAACAAGAGTGCCATACAATTGTTGTGCTGTTGAGACATATTGCCTTTGCTAATACATGTATACCTACCCAACCCTATGTGGAATGGTGCTTCTTCTAGCCATTCATCACACTACATGTGGTAGTACTTTTCAGCAGAGTTAGGCTAGGTATTCACATTTCACAATGTCAGACTTCATTGCAATGTTAGGCCAAAAGTATGTCATATTAATGCCTGGTTGTGATGATGTGCCCATTAATCTGCCAACATTATGTGAATATAGATTAATGTATGTGTTGAATTTGATGTGCTTTGTGCTTATGTTGCAGATGGGGGACAATCAGGATTTTATCCGGCATTGCTGGCCATGTACCAGGACCACGAATGCCTGTGGCGGCTGAGCTCACCAGATTATAAAAACAATCAGGTGAAGGATGTGGCCTATGGCCACCTTGTCGCCCTCGCCCAGGAGCACAACCCTGGTGCGAGGTGGGATAAGGCGATGGTCAAGAATAAGATCAAGCACCTGCGCACCGTATTCCGAAAGGAACACAAGTGGGTCCAGAGTTCCCAGCATTCTGGGATATGGAGTGAGGAGGTACATGTGCCACAACTGTGGTACTATGACCTCCTCACTTTTACTCTGGACCTGCACGTTCCTTGAGGATTACGGTGCGCCAGGGAGTTTGCTGACACCAGGGCCACATTCGAAGTCACTGCTCCGTCACAGGAGGTAGGTTTTTTGCATTTACTGGTGAATGTGCATCCCTTGGTGGTAGTACTGACATGGTGTGTTGTAAAGTTGTTTCAGCGTCAATCCTGTGGTTGTTTCACCAATCTTCTGGCTGTCTTGGTGATGGGTCACAAACTTGGCTCCTCGGTTGTTATATTGCTTGGTTAAAATAAACATCACTTTACATGTTGTTCCCTCAGGTAAGTAGGGTGGACATTTTTCCCAGTGTAATTTTCGTGCTGCTATCAGTTAAATGTTTGTGTGCATGTAATACAATGTATTGGTACTGGTGCTGTTGCAGTACATGTGTGATGGATAAAGTACTCTGGTTGGAACATGGGCAGTGATTGTTTTTATGTTTTTCCTTCGTTACAGGATCCGCTGGAGCAGGAGACACCGCTGGAGGGGTTACCCACTCAGGATCCTACTCCAACAACATCTGCGGGGGAGGTTGTGCCTGGTCCCAGTTCGACGGGCCAGCATCCTGGTCCCAGCTCAGGGATCAGTCGACGTCGGGCCCTTACACCGCCCCATACTGAGCTGGGAGCGTGGGCGAAGCTGGTGCTGGTTCACACGGAAAACAAGCCAAATACTGGGATTGGGCACCTGGTGAATGAGCGGTGACCCAGATGACACCACTACAGTGGTGGATTTCTGAGCGGCTCATTATTCGTGTCCTGGCGGCAGGTGTGGATGAGGCCCTGATGACACTGGCCTATATTGCCATACCCAGTGACCAGGCGACAGGGTCCTCGTCTGCCATTACATGATCCCGGACAAAATCCTGATTTGTCCAGGGGCCCCAGACAACCCCACCCCCAAAGTTGGGCTCCTGGTAGGGGATATGTGGACTCGGGGCCTCCAACCACATCTGAACCAGTAGATGATTACACCTATGTGGAGAGACGCTACTAATGAGTTATGTTTTGTGTATGATCTGTTTATTTTAAGTTCACATTTATACACACAGTATGTATGTTTTTTGGTGTTGCCCACAAATACATTTTTTGTTTGGCCACAATATCATGTTTGATTTTTAAGTGTCATGTATGTGTACATATGTATGTATGGTGCAGTACTTTGAGAGGGAAAGGCTGTGTGTCACCTATTTCAGGCAATTAACTAAGGAAACATGTTATACTGCATATTTAGACATATGATACATCCCTATCTCCCCTAGTTGACAAAATGTTGGGTTTCCCAAAATTGAAAACCTACATGGCTGTACAATTGTGTACACGTCACCTTCCTCATGTTTGTGTTCTTGGCCATACAATGTTACTGAGTAGTGTGTAACCCATTTTTTGGATTGGCCGGAGGTTTAAATTGGGTCAGTAATGTAGTGTACTGTTAGGAACATTGAAGGGGTTCATTAATGCACCACATACATATGTTGACTAGGGATGGGCGAGTCTACTCGCTAGGACTCGTTACTCAGCGAGTAGTAAGGGACTCGCAGGACTCGGTACTCTGCGAGTTTCCCAGCGTTTACTCGCACAGCAACGAGTCCAATGCAAATCAATATTAATCCTAGTTTTGTCAGAGACTCTGACAAAACTAGGATTGCTTCAGGCTGAAGCTTCCGAGACACATCTGCGATTTGTAAATCTCACACTACTCGCTATTACTCGCTTCCCCATTCATTAACATTGGACTCGCTAGACTCGCAACGAGTAGCGAGTCCCGGGCTCGGACTCGCTAGAGTCAAGCGATTCCGAGTAATTTAGGACTTGCCCATCACTAATGTTGACATTATTTTTGGGCCCTTCAATGCTAATGTGACCCCTCAAACAGTTATAACGGCCATTATGTTGTTGTGTTATGAAAGAGGTGTCAACTACATACTCCTGCACCTCTGTGTACATAGTAATGAGGCAAAACACAGTAGTGGGATTTCCTGAATTTTTTGATTCGGAATAATCCAATTTTTTTTTTTACTGTTTTTTTTTAGTTTTTGGACCAATCTGTTGGCTAAGGTGTCTTTTATTTTAAGGAATTGGTTGTAACCAATTGTCACTTTTTTTTTTTAGGGTTCTCCATTAGTTGTTATTTTTTGGGTCATATTTTGACCTTTTTTTTTGTTTTACTTTTTTTGGCTAAACCATATGATGATTTTTTTTGTGGATGTTTGGTTCCAAAAGGGTTTTTTATTTATTTTTTTATTTATTTTTTTTTTTTAAAGGTTTTTTTTTGTCCTTTCAACAAACCTTTGCTTTTGTTTTTTGGTCCAACGTTTTTAAAAAATTTAAAACACACATGTAACAATAAATATAAACAAAAAAGGCAACATGCCACATAATTGACACACAAGGGGCACGGGAAAATGGGAACATTGAAAAAACATTAGGGCTGTGGCCCAACCCCAGGATGCGCCCCAGCCTGCCCACCAGTGAGACGCAGGCGTTGGCCCTGTGGAATTCCTTGCAGGTGTTTTGGCCAGTGAGCTGTGCAGACCTGAGGCTGTGTTGGCAGATGCAGATGGGGTACTCGGAGGGCCTGGCTGCAGCTGAGGACCCTGCCCTTCCAGGGTAAGGTGGTGGTGGGCTGCCAGATGGTGGTTGTGGTGGTGAAGGAGGTCTGGCGGGTGGTGGGCTTGCGGTTTGTGATGGGTGGCCTTCAGAGCTGTCCGAATCCTCTGTAAGATTACACATTGCAATTATGTACACATGTAGTCCACCCACAACACCCAGTACCAAAAACATGTAATTTGTGTGTGTGT
The DNA here is from genome assembly GCA_033576535.1 of Allobates femoralis. Lineage (NCBI taxonomy): Eukaryota > Metazoa > Chordata > Amphibia > Anura > Aromobatidae > Allobates > Allobates femoralis. The sequence goes on along the minus strand of JARQOC010000007.1, from coordinate 164,765,000 downwards.
CAGTAATGCATGCAGTCAACATGTAAATGCTTGTAGCTTTGCCCATAGTGATGTGATGTGATGTGACTGTGGCCATTTGTACATGGCCATGGCCAATAACCCAGTTTAGGGCACATGCAGCCAAAACAGGGTTATTACAGATAAATTATATAATTATAAAAGGGTTACTACAGATAAATTATAGTATTATTATAGTGTTATAACAGGACATTCATAGGATTAGTATAGGGTTATTACAGGAAAATTATAGAACTATTATAGGGTTATTACAGTACGGTTAAAGGATTATTATAGGGTTGTTACTGGTCGTTTATAGGATTATTATAGGGTTATTACTGGAAAAATATAGGTTTATTACAGGGGAATTACAGGACAGTTATAGGATTATTATAGGTTATTACAGATAAATGATAGGATTATTATGGGTTATTACAGGACTGTCATAGGATTATTATACTGTTATTACAGAACTATTATAGGATTAATATTGGTTGTTACAGATAAATAACAGAATTATTATAGGGTTATTACAGGACCATTATAGGATTTATATAGGGTTATAACGGGGCAGTTATATGATTTTTATGGGTTTATTACAGGACTATTATAGGATTATTATAGGAGTATTACAAGACAGTCGTAGGATTATTATAGGTAGGTCTATTACAGGACTATTATAGGATTTTCATAGGGTTATTACAGGACGGTTATAGGATTTTTTATGGGTTATTACAGGATGGTAATAGGAGAGGGTTATTACGGAACATTTATAGTAATTCTATAGGATTAATACAGGGCAGTCATAGGATCTTTATTGGGTTATTACTGGATGGTTATAGGATTATTATAGGGTTATTACAGGGCAGTTATAGGATTTTTATTGGGTTATTAATGGATGGTTATAGGATTATTATAGGGTTATTACAGGATAGTTATAGGATTTCTATAGTCTTATTACAGGACTATAATAAGATTAGGACTATTATACAATTATTATAGGGTTATTACAGGATGGTTATAGAATTATTAGAGGGTTATTACAGTGCAGTTAAAGGATTTTTATGAGGTTATTACAGCACTATTATAGGATTATTATAGGATTATTATAGGAGTATTACAGGACATTAGTAGGATTATTATAGGTTTATTACAGGACTATTATAGAATTTTTATACGGTTATTACAGGATGGTTATAGGATTATTATAGGGGTATTACAGGACGATAATAGGATTTTTATAGAGTTATTACAGGACATTTACAGTATTTCTATAGAATTATTACAGGATTACTATAGGATTATTATAAGGTTATTACAGGATGGTCATAGGATTATTATAGGGTTATTACCAGGGCTGTATTTCCCATTAGGCACCTGTAGACATGTGCCTAGGGAGCCAGGTGTCATGGGGGCGGCACCAGGGACAAGTTAAAAAAATGTATTTTTTTTTGTGTTTTTTTTTTTTTTTTTTTAAATCCTCCTCCCTCCTCCAAACTCTTTATTAAATCCGGAGTGTTTTTGGAGGAGGGAGGGGGCCCGGGGACGCAGCATTCATTTGCAATCGTGCCTTTAAGACACGATTGCAAATTAACGCGCGTGCCCCAGCACTTCCGGGGTCAGTGGAGTCCAATAGACTCCCCGCCCAGACATCCGGCCGCGCGCTGCTGCAACGTCACAGCGCTGAGCAGCAGGTGATGAGTAATCACCACACTGCCAGGCAGCAGCGTCTGCAGAGTGCGGGAGAGGAGAAGACCTCGTCGCTGGATCTGCTGGGGACAGGGAGCAGGTAAGGTGCTTTAGAGCCGAAGATAGCTCTGAAGAAGAGGAGGAGGCGGGGGCCAAGGGGGAGAGCAGCATGGAGAAGTGGGAGCTAGGGAATGAGCAGGCTATGACATGGGGGGGGAACGAGCAGACTGTGACATGGGGGAGGGGGGATGAGCAGACTGTGACATGGGGGGGGAACAAGCAGACTGTGACATGGTGGGGGGAACGAGCAGACTGTGACATGAGGAAGGGGGGGAATGAGCAGACTGTGACATGGGGGAGGGGGGTAACGAGCAGACTGTGACATGGGGAGGGGGGAAGGAGCAGACTGTGAAATGGGGGAGGGGGGGAACGAGCAGACTATCACATGGGGAGGGGGGGGAACGAGCAGACTGTGACATGGGGGAGGGGGGGAATGAGTAGACTGTGACATGAAGGGAGGGGAATGAGCAGGCTAGATCATATGGGAGGGGGGGAACAAGCAGGTTAGATCATATGGGAGGGGGGGAACGAGCAGGCTAGATCATATGGGGGAGGGGGGCAAACAAGCAGACTGTGACATATGGGAGAGGGGAACCAGCAGCCTGGGTTATATGGGGGAAGTTGCCAGGGTGCCTGATGCCTGGTGCCAGGATGCCTGGTGCAGCCAGGTAACTGGTGCTGCCTGGTGCCGGAGACCGGAGCCACAGCGGAAAAAGCTGCTGGAGACTGGGAGCCGCAGAGGAAAAATTTGCCGAGTGCCTCATGCCAGAGACTGGGAGCCACAGAGGAAGAAGCTACCGGGTACCTGGTGCCGGAGACTGGGAGCCACAGAGGAGGAAGCTACCGGGTACCTGGTGCTGGAGACCGGGAGCCATAGAGGAAGAAGCTACCGGGTACCTGGTGCCAGAAACTGTAAGCCGCAGAGGAAGAATCTGCTGGGTGCCTGGTGCCAGAGACAGGAGCCACAGAGGAAGAAGCTGCCAGGTGTTGGGTACCTGGTGCCGGAGACCAGGAGCCAAAGAGGAAGAAGCTGCCAGGTGCCGGGTACCTGGTGTCGGAGACCAGGAGCCACAGAGGAAGAAGCTGCCGGGTGCCTGGTGCTGGGTGTCAGAGACCGGGAGCCGCAGAGGATGAAGCTGTCGGGATATGGGATCAGGAGTGTGGAGTCAGGTAAGGCACTGTTACAGCCGAAGTTAGCAGCCTGGGGGGAACAGAATAGGATAGATGGATGGATTGATGGGGCGGCCTGGAAGAGGGGGCAGAATGGGATTAATGGATCGGGCGGCCTGGAAGAGGGGGCAGAATGGGATGGATGGATAGATGGGGCGGCCTGGAAGGGAGACAGAATAGGATGGATGGATGGATGGATACATTGGGCAGTCTGGAAGAGGGAGCAGAATGGGATGGATGGATAGATGGGGCAGCCTGGAAGAGGGGGCAGAATAGGACGGATGGGGCTGCCTGGAAGAGGGGGCAGAATAGGATGGATGGATGGGGTGGCCTGGAAGATGGGGCAGAATGGGATGGATGGGGTGGCCTGGAAGAGGGGGCAGAATAAGATGGATGGATGGGGCGGCCTGGAAGAGGGGGCAGAATGGGATGGATGGGGTGGCCTGGAAGAGGGGGCAGAATGGGATGGATGGATGGGGCGGCCTGGAAGAGGGGGCAGAATGGGATGGATGAATGGGGTGGCCTGGAAGAGGGGGTAGAATGGGATGGATGGATGGGGCAGCCTGGAAGAGGGGGCAGAATTGGATGGATGGGGTGACCTGGAAGAAGGGGCAGAGTGGGATGGATGGATGGAGCAGCCTGGAAGAGGGGGCAGAAGATTCATGGATGGGGGAGAAGGTACATAGATGGATGGTCTGATGGGAAGAAGGTACATTAATGGTTTGGTGGATTGGGGAGAAGGTACATGGGTGGATGGGGAAGAAGGTACATGGATGGATGGGGGATAGAGGGAGAAGGTACATGGATGTATGGGGAGGAGAAGCTACATGGAACGTGGGGGGGAAGCTATATAGAACGTGGGGGAGAAGCTGCAAGGATGGGGGATTAGCTATATGGATCATGGGGGGGAAAGCTACATGGATGAGGGATGAGGAGAGGCTGCGTGGAACATGGGAGGAGAGAGGCTACGTGGAACATGGGAGGGGAGAGGCTGCATGGAACATGGGAGGGAAGAGGCTGCGTGTAATATGAGAGGGGGATGGGGGGAAGGATGAGCTGCATGAGACGTATAGGGGGAGGATAAGCAATATGGGATTCAGGGAATGGGGGTGAGGATGAGCTGCATGGAACATATGGATGGAGGATGAGCTGCATGGAACATATGGGGGGTGAACAGTATGGACATGTGAGAGGAGGATGAGCAGTATGGGACATTTAATCTGCATGTACATTTATACAGCGAACGTACTGTTCTGGTGATGTATTGTCGGTGGTTCTGATTATGTATTATTGTATTGCCGGTGGTTCTGGTGATATATAGGGATGAGCGAGTATACTCGCTATTATTCGGTATTCGCCGAATAGTAGCGGTATTCGGGCTACTCACTACTCTCCGAGTACTTATGTGTATTCGGGAGTAGCGAGTAGTCCTAATAGTTTCACAGTGTATCTATATATACACTGTGAAAGTAGCCTAAAAGTAATTAAAAGTTGTTAAAAAAATAATAGACTTACATACTCACCTTCCAACGCCTGCACCAGGACCAGAAAACCTCACCTCTGTTCGCTGGACAAGGACCTTTCACTACCAGCCAATCAGATGGCCGGTAGCAATCTGGCCAATCAGATGGCGCCACATCACAACCACGTGATCACTAGCAGCCACCTGATTGGCCAATTTGCAAGGTCCTAGAAGTACTATCAGGACCTTGCAAACTGGCCAATCAGGTGGCCGCTAGTGATGACGTAGTTGTGACGTGGCGCCATCTGATTGGCCAGATCGCTACCGGCCATCTGATTGGCTGGTAGTGAAAGGTCCTTGTCCAGTGATCGGATGTCTTATCTGCCGGTCCCGATGCAGGTGTCGGACAGGTGAGTATGTAAGTTTATTATTTTTTAACAACTTTTACTCACTTTTCGGCTACTTTCACAGTGTATTTATAGATACACTATGAAAGTATTCGTACTCGCTATACTTGCAATGAGTAGTGAGTACCGCTACCTACTCATTGCGAGTATAGCGAGCACGAATAATAAGGTACTCGCTCATCCCTAGTGATATACTGACAGGGGTTATAGTGATGATGTATTATTGTATTGATGGAGGTTCTGGTGATGTATTGACTGGTCTTGATGAGGTATTACTGTATTGACAGTGGTTCTGGTGATATACTGACAGGGGTTCTAGTGATGTGTTATTGTATTCCCGGTGGTTCTTTTGATGTAGTCATGTGGATATTGTAACCTTTAACTTAACAGACTTGATCCTAAAACATTATAGGGCAAGTGTGCTTGACTAAAAATACAGCTGAATGTCAGTGTCGAGCCCCAGACTTTGGGATACTAGGGTATCAGGCTCCCAGGAGTTAACTGTGTCACGGGAAGTGGTGGCCACGCCTGATCCCGTGTCCTGGGGAACTTCTTTGAAAAAGGGATATATTTACAGGGGATACTATATACAAGATGTTGTGTCGCCACCTGTGGTTTCTGCTGATGTGTCACCAGCGCCGCCAGTCTGCCGGAGGTAGATGGTAATGCGGCAAGTTGGCAAAGTCCTCTACAGGTAGGGCTGGTCCTCCGGGGCAGTGTAGTGTAAAGGGGCAGCTTGTAGTGGAGCTGTAGATGGTATGGGGAGTGTTGGAGCAGTCTATGAGGGGCACCAGGATAGAGAGGAATGACAAGCGCACACTGCAAAAGTCTCTTTTACCTTTTACTGATGGTACGCAGGTAAAGATGTCCAGGGCACTGACAGGTGACCAGGTTGCACAGTGGGTCCCCACAGCAAGTGGGTATAAGGCCTCCTCTGTTCCTCTTTGGTAATTGAAGCCCAGCCTGCATGCAGCCAGTCTGGCCTCCTCTCTCCTCCTGACTCTGATGTCTGTTTCTCCTCCTGTGCGGTCCACGGGTAACCCAATCTGATCACTGCGGTGGTACACTGCTGTGTCTGGCTCCCTCTCTTTGACCAACAGGGGGACCGGGTGGCTGAAGCCTCCATGGTGTGACGGGGTTTTCTGTGGTCCTGGAGTATCCTACAGGTGCGGATCCCCGATGTCTGGTACGTCTTCGGGCGAACTTTCACTAGTTCCTTGCATCCCTGTTGCCTCACTGCTCCTTGCCTTCTGTCCCCACTTAGGCTGGCGGGATGTCAGAAGGGCCACTCCGAGTCACTGGCTCAGGCCTAACTGCGGCACCGACCACCAGGACGTCTTCGCAGCTCTCCTAGTGTCTGCACATTCTCACTAACTCCTCCCCAGCAGCAGTATTTATAGGGGATCTTGGCTAAGTTCAGCAAGTTGGGCTCCCGCTACTGCGTCGGGGTGGAAGATGTTGCATGTAGTAGGTACCTGCTATGGAAACCCAACTGTGCATTAGAGAAGTCTGTGGCTACCTGTGTGAGCAGGGCGCCACATCAGCCAAACAATTGACTAAAGCCCCCAAGCACTATAGATAGGTGCCCGATCACTCAGCTGGCAGCAAGCTTTCTCGGCTTTCCCATGTACAGGAGTGCTCATTTTTCCCAGTGTCCCTGTATATTGTATGGAAGTGCTGTTAGGCCCCTTGCACATCAGCGGATTGCTGATGTTTCTGTCTGATCCGGCAAATGGCGCCGCCTGGCGGCCGACTTGCGGCACCGATCTGGCAAGCCCCATGCCTTGTCTATGGGGGTGCGGTTCTGCTGGATCCAGAAGATCTGGCACTTGCTGCGGCAAAAAAAACGCTGCTAACCGCAGGGATTTTTTTGCAGCCGCAACCGCCGGATTTGCCGGATTGCGGCAAAACCGCTATTGCCGCAAGCCCCATAGAGAATGAATGGGGGCTTGCCACAAGTGCAATGCAAGTCGGCCGTTAGGCGGCAGATGCTGTAAATCTGCCGGATTCGGACAGAACCGCTGATGTAAAAGGGGCCTTAGACGTCTCTGGCTGCAGCTTATCACTTAGAGGACAAAAGGATCTACAGCCTGTAATCGGACATGCTGGATCCTTATTTCCCTCGACCAATCATCAGTTAGAGCTTTCATACACATTAGACTGTCTTCGCAGGTATAACCAACTTTAGTCTCTTGTGTATGGAGGTCTTCACTACTATCTGAAGGCTACGAGCGCTGACATCTGTGAACCCCCTGAGAGCTGGAATTCAGATAAAAGATAGGACACAGTTGAAAAGAAAAATCTCAAAAGTCTGAACATATGAACAGCAATCCGTTTTTACATTGCCGTGCAGGAGTTCATTCTTTTCAGCATTTATTTGTTGCTTTTTCAGGCGGAATACCGAGCAGATCTGCCTGAAAAATAAAATGCTGTGTACACAAACGCTTAGTCTGACTGATCAGTGGGGGGGGGGGCACGTCTGCTGAAAGTGCCTAGGGCGGCAGGAACTCCAAATATGGCCCTGGTTATTACAGGATGGTCATAGGATTATTATAAGGTTCTTACAGGATTACTGATCTGATTACTGAGAAGCTGATAGCGACCAATCGCAACCCTCATATTCAGTAAGTGAGCTGCATTCTGATTGGCCTCATCACAGTATTTTTGCCACCCCCCATTGGCTCCAATCCTGAAGTAGGGGATGTTGGAGCCACCGTGCGTTGTCGCTCATGTACGTGGCACACATGAGCAGATTGTGCATTATTATCCCTTATTATGAGACGTCGGACTCCGTCGCTCTCTCCACATGTCACCACCAGAAGACTAGATTGGTTTTTGCCTCCCTGCTGTGTCTCTGCCCTGATTCAATTGTCTTATTGGAAAGGCCTTGGAGCCAGAGGCGGTGGGGTCACCGGTGCCAAGGAGGAGACATTGCTGATCTGCTCAAACCCCAGCAACACCATTTAACCCTTCCACTCTCCATCACTGACTGTCACTTTTATCATAATGGTTTTTAGTCTTCATTTTTCAGGGCAGTCACACAGGTTTTGGGGGTCAACCTTACTGCAGACACAGTAGGGAGGTTCAAAGCAAAAAAAAAAAAAGCATACTTACCTATAAAAACCATCCAATGGGAAATTGATTGGGAAATGGCTCTACTTTCTATGCACAACTTTATATGTCACCCCTGACCCAAAAATAGTAGAGTAGATGGGGAAGAAAACAGATGGGACCAGCTGTGACGAGCTCCAGGGTGGTTGTGGTGGTTCCAGTTGTTGGGGTTTCTGTGATTGCCTGAGCTGCTGTGGTTCTAACCTTTGCTGCTGGGATTAGTGCAGATTAGGACAGTCGACTTCATACACAACAGGTTAAAAACTGAACGTCCAGAGGTTTCCATTTATCCTTTAATCATAGTCGGATACGTCTCAGCGACTTCTCGCCAGATCCAAGAAATCAAACACAAATGTGAATATTTCATTTCTTGTGTCTAATGGATAAGGAGCTGATTGGAGAAACGCGCAGCAGCGTCTAATAACTCGCTCACTATAGAAATGGTTTTGCATTTGGATTTCATTTGGAGAAAATTGCATCATCTCTGGAATGGGACGAGCAGAAGAGAGCGAGCCGCAGGTAATAGATGAACTGCGAGATGGAAGCGGCTGACATTGAAATGACGAGCGCACGCACACGCGGCTTCTAACCTTCTTGTGCCGCTTGTAGGATGAGACCGAGGCAAAATTTAATAACAAGGAAATGGAGAACGAGACTAGGACGGTGCATGAGAGGGAGGTGGGGGCATCGTCACAGACACGGACGCTGCTCAGATCTTGTCACTGACTGATGAATTCGACAAATTGTATCTGGTGTAAGAATCCATGCAGAGGCTGTGTCCATGTGATAAATAACTCCTCAGTGCACAGCTGTACAGGAAAAATGCTGCAAAATGCCCCTCAATCCACAGCCAGCCCTGAAGGTAAACACAGGTAGGAACTGTCCGAAACCTGAAGAATTATAGGTGGGTATCAGAGGCTCTAAGTGGGGCTTCTGAAGCCAGTACACACTATTGTGTAGACACTGGTTCATAGTGTACTCAACATGTTGGGTGACCGGTCATACGAGGCCCTAATAGTCTAGGGCCAGGCAGGGTTTTGGTTTTGCAGCCGCGCCCTGACCGGCTCCCCAGTGCAAAAGTGAAGTTCAGACTCGCTCTCAGTGAGGGACAAATCACACAATGTTCTTTTTGAAGTTTTACTTAATGTTCAACTTGAATGTTACTCCTTTTTGTGGCATTCACATTGATACAGTCTGCCACAGACTGCTTCCCTCGTCTCGGTACATCCAGACTCTCATCCCTTGACATTACTGTAGCCCGCAGTAAACTTATACAGTCTCGCTTGGCTCCAGCCCTATCCCACCCACGGGCATCCATCTAAAGGGTCACTGTTAGATGAACATTCCTTTACAGAGTGCACCATGGCGACCCGTTCTTCTGAGTATGTGCAAAGGTCTACTGAACTGGTACCGGAGTAAACAGCTATAGTCCAGGGATCTGCCTAAGTCAGAAAGCGAGCACCAACACTGTGAGGAGCACACTCACTGTATGTCAGCTCCCACATACCGGATCCAGGGCCCAAATACTCTGGTGATCCAGAGGGTCCTGCCGGATCAAGATAGGATAGGGGTTCTTTTTTCTTGGGGACTCTCCTGTCTCCAGCTAAAGTTCATTTGAGTCCTTTATCTGGGTAGCTCCTCTTAAACATTACAAACAAACATAGAAGATTTAAGTTCCGTTTGTGTCCATTTGTCACCGTGGTCCGCGGACTAATCATATGACACCAAGGCCACAAAAAGAAAGTCCAAAGTGTTGGGGCTCAAACCCGAAATATCCATTACCTGAAAGGCAATGCACTTAATTTTCATTATATATAAGTCTACCTTTCCCAACCACAGTCCTTAGGGCACTAAGAAGACTCAACAAGTCCTCCGGTTTCCTCCTTTTTTCTCGTGAACAGCAGTCTCTTAGTTTTTACAGGTCTGTAGTTCTCCACCCATCCTAGCATCATGTTCTCGGACATGAAAGTCATTGAATTGGCTCACTGGTCTTTCCACCCACACTGAATATTCAACCAGTCAACCAGAGTGCATGGACCTTCCCTTTCGTCTCACGTCTAGTCAGGTGCTGCGCTCACATTCGCGGTGCTCTAGAGTCATCCAGCACGCATCACACTCAGGTATACAGTCAGGGAATTGTTAAACATCCTTGCTCAATTGAAACAAAGATGGCCTCAGCCCTGTCTCCAAATGGAGTAGGCAATTTCCCTACCTCACCCTATAGGGTGAGGCCTTTTCCGGCCATTCCACTCAAACTCTCTCCACCTCTGTCCTTCTCACTTCACTCCAAGGCAACACGCAGGGTGTCCTCTCCAGCTGCACCTACCGGGGTTGAGCAGCACTCAGGGATCTACACTTTCACGCCACCGCACAGTAGAAATGCCCACGATGGGACAACCTTCTCCTCCATGTGATGGCAGTCCTTTTAAGTCTCTTTAGGTGCACACGGGCGGTGGTACTCCACTTAAAGTTCACCCTACAAACAGGGCCTTTTCCTCCAGGACATACAAAGAGATTCTGTCGACCATGCCAAGTGTTGGGTGACTGGCCATACAGGGCCCTGGTACGGTAGTCGAGGGCCAGGCAGGGCCTCAGTTGCAGAGCTCTGGCCGGCTCCTCAGTGCAAAAGTCAACTTCAGAGTTGTCCTCGATGAGGGACAAATTACACACAGAGTTAATCAGAGTTCTTATTGAAGTTTTACTTAAACAGTCTCGTGAAACAGGGGCACTCAACTTAAGCGTTACTCTCCAAGTCACTAGCTTGATAAAATAATTTTGTCTTTTATTTTCTCTTTATTAAAAAGATGGTACAGGTCACATTGAATGCATTACAATCTGACGCATTTTCTGATGTTTCACACATCCTTAGTCATAGTATGCCTATGAAGAGTCTTATTCTGCCCATGCAAGGTCTTATTCGGCCCACACAGAGTTTAACTCTGCCCATTAAGGGTTTTATCATGCTTGTGAAGGATCTTATTTCTTTTTTTGCCCATGAAGGGTCTCATTCTGCACATGAAGGGTTAATTTTGTTCATGAAGGATTTCATTCTGCCAAACAAGGGTCTCATTCTGGACACTTCTAATTTTTTTTATGAAGTGTATTATTCTACTCACGGAATTAAATTCTGCTCATGAAGGATCTCATTCTCCACATAGAGGATCTAATTCTGCCAATGACAGATCTAATTCTGCTCATGAAGAGTCTTGTTCTATGAATGGAGGATGAAATTCTGATCATAGAATCAAAGAATGGTAGACTTGGACGGGACCTCCTGAGTCATCTGTCCAATCCCCTGCTCAAAGCAGAATTTACTAAATCATTCCAGACAGATATCTGTTCAGCATCTGTGTGAAGACTTATGTGGTGCACCTGTAGATCCAGTCGCCCCAAAGGTACTGCACGCAGACACCACACACAGCTCCAGGTCGGGTCAGGGTGAGATTGCTCCTACGGGAGAGCGCAGTCCCTGGTCCCGTCTGGAAGGGAGGAACCAGGGTAGTGGGCTTGGGCGGAGAGTAGAGTTTAGGGGGGCACCTGGGAAGGAGTGAAGTCAGAGAGGACACACACGTAGGTGACATGGGACACGTGACGGACAGTATAAAATGGACAATAAAACCATCTACAGTCAGTTGGTAGTTGGTGGAGAGTAGCCAGCAGGAGCCTGTGAGGGCCGGAATATCTGTCAAGTAGAAGGGTAACATCTGGAGAGAGACCTGAGAGAGAGAGAGAACGAGGGTGCTCCAGAAGACAGAAGGGGTCCCAGGGCACCGGGTAGTGAGCAATCCACTCGGGGACGCCCGGATCCACAGCGACTATAATCGTGTGGAGGAACCAGGCCGCAGAGAAGGAGCACCGAGCCTCAGATTAATGGAGAACAACCAGGCTTAGCTAGCAACTCGAAGGCTGCGGTATCTCTAAGGGTACCTTTACACGCGGCTACATTTCTAGGGTGGCTACAGGTAACTTACTGGTTGCAGTGAAATCATGGAGACAAGGTTCTATCTTGTTGCTGTGTACAAATGGAATAATCTCTCCATGATTTCACTGCAACCAGTAAGTTACCTGTAGCCACCCTAGAAATGTAGCCGCGTGTAAAGGTACCCTAAGTGTCTTAGCCGAAACCGTGCACATCTGCTGAAAAGGTGGCCATATAGGTTTCAGGGTCAGACAACGTAGTAACCCTAAGAAGGACCCGCAATCACCGCTCGGGGCACTATGTGAGCGAGGCGAAGAGCAGGAGGGCGTAGCAAGTGTAGAAAGAGTCGACCGTGAAAGAACAGTAGAAAGGGGTACCAGTTTGTGCCACCGCCTTACTCACGCGTTGCTTGGATCTGATATTTCATCGCCAAAGACATAGCACTCCACGGGTTGTTACAACTGTGATGACTTCTGTGAATGGGAACTACAAAGCTGTGAGTAAACATCTTGAGACTGCACCCTGCTGTGTCTGTGACCTTCTTGGTGCGCCCCTGCACTGGAACACCAGTACCAATTCATTGATAACATCTGATGCCCTAGGGGGTCTGCCCTTCCCTTGGAGGGCTCACTATCAAAGTTCCTTATTACCAAACCCCTCAGATGAACTGTAAAGCAGCGGTGGCCATTGATAGCCTAAACCTGCGGGTGGCGTCACGTAAATCAAAATTTCCAAGTCTGGTAAACCGATCCCAAGAAGAACCTCTCCTAGACTCCCATCCCCAAAACAGAGATCCCCAAAATATCCCCCCTTTTTATTGACCGCTCTGGGACCATGGGCCGGCTCACGCCACCGTGACATCCCCAGAAACGACACCGAACAGGGCCTGGTCCCGAGTACCCCACAGCCCCCCTGGGGTGAGTCAAACTTGGCATCACGAACAGGATCACCGGACCTGTAAAACGTGCCTCGTGTGCCTAAGGACAGTATTTGAGAACTTTAAGCAGTGCCCAGCCAAAAAGAACAGGCGCCATGATCATCAAGGAGGGAATGGTGCGGCCTCCCTTCATGGGCCGGGTTGTCAGCTGGTGCAAAAAGCCGTACCTGCCCACCAAAGGAACTTTTATCCAGCAGTACTTGTCAGTCGGCAGGAGAAACCCACCCCCTGATGTGGCCGACGACACCAGAAGGAACTTCCCAAAGAATGGAGCAGGAGACCAGGAGCGAGACAGAAAGAGGAGAAAGATGGCAGCGCTGCAACTGGAAGGCACCATAGAGAGCGGTGACCGGAGGATGTAGAAGTACGGTGATGATGATGAAAACCCCCCGCAGAGTACCGGAGGAAGACCTAAAGCAGCTGTCACTCCTCAACCTAGGTTTCCTGCAGGGTGAAATAGATAGCCTGGACCAACAGCTGAGGTGGGCTAAGGTGGAGGCGGTAGAATACTGAAAGGAAGACCTGTTGGAGCAGATGAGCCGGCGGTGGGCACAGTTCCATCAACCTTCACCAACTCTGGAGGAGGAAGAAGAGGTCAGCGCCGAGGAACCAGCAGAAACAGGTACTGACACTCCCCCGGTAGTTGACAAGACCCTGGCGGGACCCTTAGATGCCCCATCTGCCCTAGCACCCGGCCGGGTGTGTAAGGACCTACCCTGGGACTGCTCCATAAACTTTGAAAGGTTGGCGGTCCCATTCACCCCAGAGCCGGCGCCTAAAAGAATCATCGCAGAAAGATTAGTCTTAAAGTGGGTCGACCAGGGAGATGAGCTCATGGGGTCCTGGAGAGACCCAAGGAGGGAGGTCCCCAGTAGAGACCATTATCTGACAGGATTAATGCAGCCAACAGGAGGCCCAACGAGAAGTTAAGGAGCAGGAGAGGTGGGCTCCGTTGCAGGCTATGGAAGAGCGGAACCTGCAAGCTTAGCAGCGGGTCCCCAGAACCAGGGCTGAGGACTGGGGACCGATATGCGTTGGCACTGTGGTCAGGTTCAACTTGATGAGAGGCTGGGGGTTCCTAAAGGAGAGGGGAAAGGCAAAGGAACTGTTCATGACCCGGCTGGACGTGGAGGCCCACCTGCCAGAGGGCCATCCGGGACGTGACCTGCACCCTGGTGATACCTTCACCCACCACATGGGCGACCAGGGGTTGTACGCCCTCAATGTCGAAATCCTACGATTGAGGGTGCCATCCTCGGAGTCATCTAAGACCCATGTGCTGCAGCAAGTAACCCCAACAGTGCTAGAGCCCCAGAAGAAGCAGCCAAAGCCCGCCAAATGAGGGAGCCAAGCCCCGAGCCCACCATCCAGGTTGTACCCCAAACCCGGGATGCAGCGACACAAGCTCTGCTACTAGAGTCTGCAATTGTGGAGATACGAACTAGAGAAGTGGCGACCCAGACAGAGCTTCTGCAACCACCACAGGCAGCAGTATGTGACCAGGCTGCGCCAGCTAGCATGGGTAGCACCTTGGGACTCCAGAAGTGCGGAGATAGCTCAAGTAGAGAGGTACTGCCCTGGCAAAGGAGAAAACCACAGTCCAACATGTGGTAACTGTGAGTGCTAGCGTCTGTAAATAGATCACAGCTTATTGACCCGGTAGGGTCTTGCATTTTTCCTTATTGTTTGTTTTTAATATTTTTTATTATTATGCTTTAGTATTTCTTTTTCTATTTGAATAAGACTGTGAAGATGTGGACTAAGCGCACCCGAACTGATTTGTATATAGTTAGCACCATGGTGTGCTCCATGTTGGTTTTAAAGCCGAGGTATAGAACCTTACCACAGAACAAAAACCTGTTTGGCTTGGAACAAAGCAGTGGTACAACAGGAAGATCATCAATGTCCTTTAGCCCACCCTGGACCTCCATTAGGGGTTATGTTAAGCGGGTCCCACGCCATCTTTGCACACCTGAAAAGGGATCGCACTGGACCTTGTTGTAGTTATTTGTACAAAGTTATATTTATATTATCATAGTACCCTTTTATACTTTTCATAGTTTGCAACGTTCTAGAATAAGTGCCTCCCGTCAAGAGATGAAACATTTTATGGTTAATTGTTGGAATGCATTCGCACAAATATTTTTGCATGTCTTTAAGCCACCTGTGTTCTTGTTTGTTCCAGCCCGAGGACATGCTGTGTTTAAGGGGGGGAATGTGGCACCCCTGCGGATCCAGTCGCCACAGAAGTACTGCACCCCACTTAGAGGCATAGTACCCCACTCTGAGTGAAAGGATGGGAGCACTGATTGGTATCCAAGCACCAGACACCACACCCTGCGACAGGTCAGGGTAATGGTGAGATTGCTCCTACAGGAGAGCACAATTCCTGATCCTATCTGGAAGGGAGGAATCAGGGTAGTGACAGACAGTATAAAAGGGACAATAGAAACATCCAGAGCCAGTTGGTAGTTGGTGGAGAGTAGCCAGCAGGAGAATGTGAGGGCCGGAGTGTCTGTCAAGTAGAAGGATAACATCTGGAGAGAGAGAGAGACCTGAGAGAGAGAGAATGAGAGTGCGCCAGAAGACAGAAGGGGTCCCACGGGACCAGGTAGTGAGCAATCCACTCGGGGATACCCGCATCCACAGCGACTATAATCATGTGGAGGGATCAGGCCACAGAGAACGGGTATAGGGCCCCAGACAAGTGGAGAACAACCAGGCTCAGCTAGCAACTTGGAGTCTGCGGTATCTCTAAGTGCCATAGTCGAAACCGCGCACATCCACTGAAAAGGTGGCCATATAGGGTTCAGGGACAGACGACGCAGTAACCCTAAGAATGACCCGCGGTTACCAGCTCAGGGCACTGTGTGAATGAGGCGCAGGGCAGGAGAGCGAAGCAACCGCAGAAGAAGAGTCA